>VWZE01003136.1:2389347-2463415 GCA_013396675.1 Eubucco bourcierii
ATATATAAAAAACCAGGAATTACTGAGATGAATTAATTTACAGGACAGCATCTCTCCAGGCTACAGTAGGCATCAAACACTAGTTTGAGTTTCTGCCCCGTTCAAAAGAAAGCTCCTATAAAGGCCAGAGGTGACATTTTACTTTGACAAATGCTTTCTGTTATGTAAGTCTGAAGTCTCATTATCATCAGTATTTCCTAAACACTGGCTACATGAACAGTTAATCAATGATTTGTGGGAGAAGGCAAACAGCTGTGACAGCCTCATTAAAAGACAGTCTAGATGAGCCTGCTGGCCTCCAAACAGCCTTGCAGAGAGCAGCAGGTACTCACAGAATATCCATGTTCAGAAACACCTGCACACCAAACACCATACGGTATGTCTGAGCTCTGCTTCCAACCTGAGTACCTTAGCACTTGTTTCTAAACACTCAAACTAAAAGCCAAGGAAGCCAACACTGCAAACCTCCTCTATGGGCTACTCAGAAAAAAAAAAGAAAAAAAAAATCTCCTTTTTTAAACTATTAAAACACTTCAGCTAACTGTTGTAGCTCTAGACAACAGTAAACTCAGCCAGCACTTCATTTAATTTCATCTAAAGCAGACCTTCTTTAGACTACAAAGATCCTAACATGTTAACCTGTTATCACCACCTACTTAGAGCGCAAGTAAAACAGTCCTGAAGAGGAAATTAACTTCCAATGCGGCATCCATTCCCCAGCATAAAACAATGACAAATCAAAGCCTCACACAGGGGATACATAAACCTCAAGGTCATTTCTGTAGCTTGACTTGTAAGAAATTTGAAATGCCAAACCATATTCCTTCACGTCCCTAGAAATCTGTAAATCTATCAATGCATTTTTAATGAGCTTCCTACTGCAGTACATAAACATCACATGCACCACAATTTGAAAGAGCCATTTTCTGTCTGAAATATTACATTGCTTCTGCATTATTTACTCTGTTTTAAATGAAACCTCCTCACCATCTCCTGATGAAAGACATTGCCCTGTTGGCAGCTCCTACTGGATAAAGATTTCATCGAAGAACTGCAGACATGGCACCAAGAGAAATTAATTACAGACATTAGTCATTTAAGATTTTTTTCAAGTACTCTGATTTTTAACAGCACTGAGTATTGCTTTCAGAAAGCCACTCCCATTTCTGAGTTCTCCAGATGGGCCCATATCACTCTGAGAATCTTGGAGCTTTATTGTGTTTTACTGTAAAGCATCTGCAATGCATTTGCATTTTGGACAAGTAAGTTGTAAAGTTAGATATAGAGATAGAAAGTGTAGCCATTAAAGACAAGTTTGCAGTTGCTATCACCACATCCTTACCTTCATGTTACACGCTAACTCCATCAGCTTTTTTGCATTTTCCTCTGAGCGGTACCTCTTGGGCAGCTGTACACGGAAGAATTTTAAAGCCCCTTCAAAGTCAGTCAGTAACAAATCATCCTTTGTAGTCTAGAGACAAGAAAAGAAAAAACAGTAACTACAAAGCAGATTTTGTACCATTACTGAAGAACTTTATTGTTCCCAGAAACAATAAAGCAACAACAGTTTTGCAAAGCTCCAAGAACATAACTACTTTCTAACCATCGGCAAATAGTATTTGTTTCTACTTCTGCAACCTTCTATTTCCCCACCATCCCATTCTGTTGTACAAGGCATTCCTCACAACAGCACATGTCATACAGGAAGTTGCTAGCTTTCCACAAAAAAGCATTGTTTTTGTAGCAGGCATCTTCATTTTTAGTGTGGTGCACGATGGAATGTTGTATACTCACTTTCAACAATCCCAGTGCAACGTTAAAGATAACACTTATTCCCTGGAAAGAAAAATAATGACAAAGTACATTAATTTCTCAGTATAAACAAGCCCAGATATTTATTTATTTATTTATTTTGTAGGGTTCGATATTTGTCCAATTTATGTGAAAAGGAGAGCAAGGAGACAAGTGGAACCAGGACTGCACATAATATCAAATTATGAAAGTATCTTTAGTGCATAACCATTACAGACAGCAAAACAATGCTTCAGCACAGGTTGTGCTACCTCCTTAGCAACCTGAAACTGTGAAATGAAGGTACTGTTGTACACTATTTTATTTTCTAATGACTACTTGGTCAGCTCAATACAATTTAATTTTCATATAGCAGTTCCTGCAAATGCTGGATTCAAGTGCAGCAATACACACATCAATGTATTAAATTATGTTATTAAAAACTTGGGATAATTTACAGAATCACAGAATTATCAGGGTTGGAAGTGGCCTCAAATATCATACAGTTCCAAACCCCTTGCCATGGGCAGGGATACACCTCACACTAGATTAGATTGCTCAGAGCCCCATCCATCCTGGCCTTAAAAGCTTCCAGAGATGGGGCTTCCACCACCTCCCTGGGCAACCTGTTTCCAGGTTCACGTAATGAAAAAGAAAGCGACTCAGTCAAGGACAGAGTCCCACATCATCCATTTTGCTACTACTTGCTAGAAGTGTTTTACTTATATTGTTCAATTATTGTTTACGTCTATTGTTCCTGTAATAAGTAGTATCATGCACCTTCTTAAGGGGTACTTCTGACAATCAACACACATTGTTCAACTTGTTTTGAGATTATGTTTTTCTTTTTCCCATTAAATTATTCTTTATTACTTCAAAACAAACAAACAAAACCTTAAAACTTGACTATGGACACATTTACTATTTATGATTTTAAAATGTGTTTCTAAACAAATACAACTCATCTTCTTGATACCATCTGTTGCTTTCTGTTGCATTGCCACATGGACAGAGCAAGAAGCAGACAGATACAGAAAAAGGGCAAAAACACTGACCAAGAGATTTAAGAGGGCTGAAGCAGAGCAGCAGAGGAACCCCAGTGTTGGTAAATTACCTCTCATTTCACAACCACTGTACAGAATCTCACATAGATTCAACAGTGCTGTAAGAAATGGGGCAGGATGTTTTAGACAGATAATAATTCCTACTTTATGTCTTCAAAATGCTGAGACCTTTTTAATTACAGAAACACAACATTCCTAAATAAAAATAATTACCACATGCCTATCTCTGAAAGAACAGATAGCAACAAGGACACGAATCAAGACACTGAGACACTCTTAAAAGCTGCTAGCAGTAGAAGTCTCCCATAACAACACATACCTCACACAAGAGTAAGTCAATAATATGGAAGACCATGTAGAGAGGGAATTTTGCTGTGAAGAGGGTAAGGAACCACTGGGAAGCATACATGTGCGCTTCGAGGCTGATGTCCAGAAAGTGGTTATACAGATCAGGAATGTATTCCTAATAATAAAAAGAACACTTCAATACTCAAAGTTATACTGTTTCAGAACTGTAGCTGAAATCCTGAAATAACAGGAACAAGCAGGGTGGAGTGACAGTTGGTGCACCAAGACACATTGACAAGAGAGTTGCCTCACCCACTAAAAGGCCTTCTAAGGATGCTGAAGGCTTGTCATAGTGGGGATGCCCAGAAGGATACTAACATCATATGCACCAGCAGTCCAAACTCTGAGCAGGATCTAGACAGTGGCTATGCTGACTGAAAGCCACCCTGCGTTGTGCCCAGTTAGCTCAGCAGCCAGTGCTGTGCCAGGCCACACAAGAGCCATCCCAAATGGTCAGATGTATCTGCCTTCGAACTTGTTGGATGCTACCAGTGGCATCAGCCTGGTCTTGAAGTCAATGTTCCTTATCCTTACAACACCTTCAGTATGCAGAGTCCTTACTCTCCATCCTTATTAAGAGGTCACAAATGCTATTCACATGTAAGATAAAACGCTAGTTTTAGAGCTGCAGCTCTGACCCATTCTCTTCATGCATGTCTGAACACCTACCTGCATGAGGCGCTCCAGCTGATAGAACTTGCAGTGCAAATCTTCAAAGTTTTGTTTGAAAAGTTCCCTGAGTCCATAATCAAACATGATTTTGACCAGAACACTGAAAGCTTGCTCCTCAGGCATCTGTGAGAGATGAAAGTTTATTTATCACAAAGCATTTACATCTTTCATATCAGTTCCATTTGCCCTTACCTCCCTTCTCCCTCTTACAGAAAGGCTGAATTGTTACTACTTTTTAATCTGCCCTATCCCGTTTAAAAGTAAACAAGAGTATTAGCCCACAAAGCAAGGGGCAATGTTGCAAATGGCATTTCATTCTTACTCTGTGAAATAAACCACCTCTTGATCACTTGACTAAAAATACATCTTTCATATAGCAAGACCAAAGCAGTCTCTTGGTGTCTTTGTTCCAAATCATGTCAGAATCAGAAACATAGAAATTCCCAACAGCCTAACCCTCTGTCTCCTATGTAAGACAGAAGCAGTATTATTACTGGACATTAAACGAAATCTTTCCCTTATTCTTAACAATATATTTACCTTTTTAAAATTACATGATTACACTTGGTTTTTATTTATTAGATGGCACAAATAAGAGAGACCAGTAACTGCTAACAAAAGTTCTACATATCACAACTTGATATTGTTTTGAGAAGGTTCACTACCCCTTTTCTGCCAAAAGCTGAAGAAACACTCAACAAAACCCATCAGTGTCTAGACATCTTTCCCTGACATCAAAATTCATTTTTCATACTTTTGCAGTGAAGTCTGACATCAGGTCAATCACTTGCTCTTGTAGAGGACAGAACATCCATTTCAACTATTCTATTATTAATCTGCAGATGGAGCTTGTTAAAACTGGAAACTTTGTTGAGACATTCCAAACTGATAGCAAAGAACTTGCAGAAACTTCATTTCCTTTTCTACAGCATTTACTTTTAGTATTTAGTTTTCCTTAGCAGGCACACTCCAAAGGCTGACTTCAAAAGGAATCTAATTTAAAAAACCAAACCCAAACCAACTCATTTGAAATGTAGCCTTTTAAAAATCCATATGTTCTTTCTATAAGGAACAGTTACTGCTGAAGAACCCTAGAATGAAGTGGTTCATTTTTGACAGCAAGTCTGTCACATGAGGAGTGAAAAAAGGACACAGGACAATGAAAAAGGTAACAGAAAACACGTGTGTTTCAGTAAATGTGCTCAGTTCTGCTATCAGAACGCATCACCCTTCTTGAGCTGCTTCAGTGCAGTAATCAATAATTAGTTGCACACTGAGTAAATATTTCAGACTACAAAGAACTAAAATGTTGTTATCATTAATGATTTGGTTTTTCTTTGAAAAGGATGGAGTTGACTATCTCTTCTACAGCCCCCACTGACTTGTCAACATTATGCAAAATCCTCCACTGAAGATCAAACTTCCTCTTCCCACTGAAATCTGCAGAGAAGTCTTCACATGTAGCTGTCTATGGCAGCAATAGTCACTACAGCAGCTGGAGAAAAGAAATCTCAAAACCCTACTGGGCTTAGGAACTCTGTTCAGTTTCAGCTACTCATGCTTGCAATAAAAACTGATAAAAAGCAGACATTACTCAAAAACAGGAAAAAAAAAGAACATTCTATAAATAATTTGTACAGATTTCTAAACCTCTTGTATTTCCCAAGCATGAGTCAGTGTAAAACTTTTGCTTCTGATATACAGTAACTATAAATCTCTCTAGTTCTG
This sequence comes from Eubucco bourcierii, assembly GCA_013396675.1. Classification (NCBI taxonomy): domain Eukaryota; kingdom Metazoa; phylum Chordata; class Aves; order Piciformes; family Ramphastidae; genus Eubucco; species Eubucco bourcierii. The sequence goes on from VWZE01003136.1 coordinate 2,394,951, forward strand.
AACACAAGCCATTAAAGGATATTACTCTGATGAGATCACTTCTACCAACAATTAAGTTTTAAAAAGCACAACTCAGTATCTTTAAAAAAGTGCCCATCACTGCCCTCTCAATCCAAGAAGCACAAAGCCCGATGATACAACAGCCCACCTGAGCAGTGCATTGTTCCAAGCACTGATATCCCACCCATGTCAGAAATACACTTCTGCGTGTACAAGGCATATGGTGACTACCATCCATATTTCTGACTAACACAACTGAAACATCATCTAAATAGCTTAAAACCTTGAAACCCTTTCACAGAAACATTTACAATGTTGTCCTATACACAAATTCTGTGACTATTAGGAATCATGAGTAAAAGACTGAAGAGCTGTGAATGGAAGGGGTTCTGGAACAGTGAAAGGGGGAACCTTAGAGCTGCCTTCCAATGCCTGAAGATAGCCTACATGAAGGCTGGAGAGAGACTTCTCATAAGGGTGTCTAGTGACAGGACTAGGTAGAATGGTTTATAAGTTGAGGAAGAGTAGGTTTAGACTGCATCTTAGAAAAGATAGCGAGACTCTGAAATAGGCTCCCCAGAGAGGTTGTGGATGCCCCCTCCCTGGAGGTGTTTAAGGCCAGATTGGATGAGGTCTTGGGAAACCAGGTCTAGTTGAGAGCTGTGCCTGCCCACAGCAGGGGTGTCGGAGCAGATGATCTCTTATGTCTTCTAACCTAAGCCATTCTGTGATTGTATGAAACGGATGCTGTAGATAAGAGTCTTTCAAACACCACTGTAAGTTTTAAACAACGTACTCTTCTCTGTCTAAAATCACAATATTATTGTCCAACGTATAAGTGGATATAGCGCCTGCAACCCTACTAGTTCAGGAGTTACCAACATTTGTTCCAGGCAAATGAATTTATTTACTATTTATTCTTCAGCTTAAAACCAGGGAAGGAAAAACCCTGCCACTTACATGTAAAAGCAGCACAGCAGCAAGAAACGATTGGCCTTGGCAGTAACCAATCTCTTCATCATAGACAGAGTAGGCCTAAAAAAAAGAATCAAGACTTTGTAGTACATTGATCTCAAGCTACAAACACAAAGAAAACAAAACACTGCCATGAACACAGCTTCATTAAATCTTCACAGGGTGCATTAGTTGCCGTTCTAATGAGAAGATAACTTACGTGAGAACCCAGTTGCCATACAGAGTGGCACTGGCTGGTTACAGTGATGTACCAAGACCACTGCAGACTATCAAGGAAGAGAGGAAAAAACACTAGAAGAACAAAAGAAAATGCTAGAAGCTTGAAACACTCCAGTGAGGTAACTGAAAACCACAATAAGTTGTCCATTTTTTCTTAATTTCTTCCTTCTAAGTTACCAAACCCAGTCAAGAATGGAAAGAATACCTTGCATATTTTGTACAGGGAGTCCTGGCCATCTCCTCCAGTATCTTTAAAATAATCATGAGCAGGGAACGTTCGATTGATGTCTCGCGTGATAGCACTGTCTTGTGGAGACTCCTATTAGAAGAAAATAATAAAAATGTAAATTAAAACGCATCAAAAGAATATAATTTACAATATGCTAGGACTGAGAGTTAGGAGATTGGCATTGTACTCTGCATGCTGTTCTAAATTTAACGAAACAGTCTACTCAACCAGAACAGGCTGCCTGCAGGCTGGCAGCTCCAGATCACAATCTTGAAGGATTTGGTTACCTAAGTACATCTGGGAATGGTCAGTGAGTGGCAGAAAAAGCACAGGCACAGAAGTGTTCCAGGACATTGCAATGCAGATAACAGCCTTCCCTTAGAGACATCTGAACGGGTGAATACTGTTCAGTTGCATTTCTTTTATCTCACAACAGCGGAAAGCAGCCGTCCATTGTGAGCAGCTGCACACTGTTGTCCAAAATTCAGTCCCTTAGGTTCAGCTGCAGAAACCACTCTTCATGCCCTCCACAGAATCAGACAATAGAGAATTAAAAAACTAAGTACAAGGCCATGAAAAGGCAGTATCATACAGTAAAACATGATATAATGGGGGACAGTTGCCTGTATGAGCTGGGCACTTCAGCATGAGTGTGATGGAACTTTGTTCACTACATTGCTCTGATGCAATCAGTTTCAGATGCCTTAGACATTTGGAAAGCTGAACAATAACAAATAGACAATTAAGAAAGCCAGTAAACAGGAACAATAGACTGAAAAGACCTCTTGGAAGAAACACCAAGGAAGTCTGCATATCAAGGGAGAGTCCTACACAATGGCAGTGAAAACTCCTGGTAGAAATGAAAGGATTTTGGCAGAGCTTAACAATTAAAAACAGTAAACGGTAAAAGGGAAACTTAGGACCTTTTCCTCCCAGTTTTTAACTGAGTGATTTCAACACCCAATATCTCCACGAAAATACTTTGCAATACTGACCTCAAATAGCCCACCCTAGTAGGAAGTGTCAGTATTGCTGAGTACTTAGAAGAAGAAATCCTAGCCCCACTTTGGAGAAGCATCCAGAAAAAAGTTTACAAAACACTGAAGGAAGAGGTTTGTGTCAGGCCCAGCATGAAAAACCATAAGCTTTTGTGAACGACATCCAGCTGAACCTCATTTGCCCTCTACAATAAATTCACAGTCTGAATGAGAAAATAAGCAGGTACCAGTCCCACAGTGAGGTGCTCTCTGGTCCCTGTCAATATCAGACATGTGACTGAGTGAGATGTGCTAAGCCATCTCATTTACTTCAGCCTGAGACTATTTCTAGGGCAGTCATTTAAGCCAGAGCTCAGAGCAACTGCAAGGAAAAGTATTATTTGAAAACAAAAAATACTGTTACAAAATAGTTCGCTTATTTAGGAAACAACTCGTATATATCATACAACCTCCTTTAATACAGAAAACAGCAACAGTAAGAAGGATTTATTTAAAAAACAGACACTGAACAACGATACAAAATCAGAGTTCAGATTTTATGTGGATGTGGCTCACCACAATGCCTTGTACCTTTTGAGGCAGTCAGGGTCCAGATGCTCTCTAGCCAATTACTATAACCATTGCTACTACCCAAACTGCCAAAATAAAAAGAAACTAAAACTCTTTGCTTGTCTGCAGGTATTTCTTTTTGCCTACAATTGGTCTCTCTTTCCACTATTTCAAAGGTTGTTTTCCTGGGCAGCTCATGGTAACAGCTTCTTGGTAGCGGGAATCATAAAATCATTTTGGTTGGAAAAAACCTTTAGGATCATTCAGTCCAACCACTATGTACCCTACTAAGTCTGAGGCTAAACCACATTCCTTAGCAGCACATTATCTGAAAAGATGCCGTGAGAATCATTAAGCAACCACTGACAGTCAAAGGTTCCCTTTTAGGTGGCTTCCCTAGCAATGATGGAGCACACAAATAAAGATGCCAGTCTTCTTCATGTGTGAGATTGGTACGTAGCAGTGTCCAGCTTAACATTGCAAACACACAAGATGCTCTGTGGAAATGAAATAGAATCAGTTTTCTTTCATTTTTAAAGAAGCTTTACTATATCCAAATAACCTCCCTTTCTGTTACACAAACAGAAAAACAAAGGTGAGAAGTAAGAGATACTAAAGGAGTACATGAGGTAATCAGTGTGAAGATCATTAAATACAGCTTGTAGCTGATCTCTTCCTTCACAAAATGATTCTGCAAATAAGAACAAAATTACCACAGTGTGTTTGATTTTCTCCTCTGATTTTAATCCAAGGTTAATGCTCCTCTCTGTGGCTTAATACAGCCATTTCATTAGGAAAGCATTATGCTGCTATTAGAATCAAGTTACTGGATTGTTTTGGAAATTATATCAAAAGTGTTGTTCAGCATTTCAATTTCATAATAATTAACATTCCAGAGAGGTCTGTCTCATAATAAGGAAATCAGAAACAAACAAAATCCAATGCTAAACAGATTTCATATAAATACAAACCTTTAAAGTCAACAAAGACAAGTATGATTATAGTTGGCTGTTAGCTTCAGCTAGTTTTGCAAGTAGAGAGAAGACTGCCCAGAAACAAGTCTGAAGACTTTGAAGTGCATGAATACAGTCTCAGTTCTAACTTCCAGTTTCTTAACTGTTTGCAGGACTGAATTGTAGAGGCTTTCCCTGCTCTGCAGAAGCACAGGTACCGTCCACTGCTAACAGCAATCTGTGGTACCAAATGAGTCGGTTTCCCAGGTGGTACCTGTGCTCTGCTACAAAGGCAAAATAGTCTTAAATCCACTTGTCTTTTAATCCCCTTATCTGACAGCAGAGACCAAAGCAACTGATTGGAAACTCTTAGGATAGGCTTCTCAAACAAATCACTCATTATGGCTGAAGAGAACTAACTAGCGGTCTCTCCCTGCCTTTGCGTGACTTGTTCAGCACTTGACTCCTATGCTTCGGGACAATTCTTCAAGCAATCTGTGCTACTGGTTCCTGCAGCTGAAACATGGCTTGGAGAGAGAAAAATTAACGGAAATGATAAGGTTTAAAAAATGTTTTTTTCAAACCATGGCTTTGAAATCTCCCCATTAGTACAAACTGCTGCAATCCAAGCATTGTGTAACCTTTTCTTTACTCCTATTTTTATACCTTGCTGTGAGAATTGGCTCAATGGGCAATTTCTCATGCTTTCAGGAGACTGGGAACTGAAGGAAACCCTTCTGAACCCACACCCTTTGCAAACTGGGATTGAAAAATAGAAAGCCAAGAATGACAGGAAGAAAAAGAAAGTAATAAAGAAAACAGAATAGAAAACAGCCATGAGAACTGAGGCAAGAGTAGAGAAGATTAGAATTCTCACAGCAGTTTGCTGCTCAGAAGGAAAGCAGGAAAATGTAGATGCTCAGACTAAGAACATACCCTTCCTCCCCCTCTTTTCTGCACTTCAAAATATTAGGGGAGTTACACTGAAACTTTCCTCTCCAATTGATTTAAAGAGAAACTACGTGAGTAATGATGCAAACCAGGACTCAGTCCAGCACATGAAAACTCATCTATTGTGCCATCCTGTACATAAGTATATTGGTTCCCATCTCCTAAAACTAGACACACTCAGAAGAAGTTTTGCTTGTATTTTCATTATCTTCAAGACTGTCTGAGAACCTGCAAACCATAGTGTGCAGTTACAATCTCAATCAACATCTTAAGACTGAGACTGTGTTACTCTAGATGTTGTTTTCTGTAGCCTAAGCAGGAATTAAAAGACATGGAAGAGCTGGAGGTCCTCTTCATGGGGCTGATCTACTTCAGTAGCTCAGGTTTAATCTTCCTAATCCCCCACATAAACCCAAGAGGACAAAGAAGCAACAGTAGCAAATGGTGAAGGAACAAGATCTGTCATGGAAAAAATCTGAAATGAGTCTCCAGAGGGGTAGAGGAAGTTGCCTGATGGAAATGGCTCACTACCCAGAGACCAAGTCCCATTGCATCAGGTACAGGTGAAATCCAATGGGGCATAAAACATGAGGTCTTTTCCTTGACACAGGTTGATTTCAACATAAAAATGGAAAAATTGGTGAGGTCCAAATTTCAGGTTCCGCCCCGCCCCCCACATCCAGAATGGTTAAAAATATGGCAGTTGGCTCACTGGGAAGGAGTTACCCATCACACTGCAATTATTTCTTAGGAAAGTCCCACTGAGTTGGAAAGATTTTGTCACATGATCAAAGCTTACTGTGAAAGAGTCTAGAGACTCAATCAATCAGTGGAATTTTAGGTGCTTTGCCCAGGGTCACATCCGCACGTTGTTGCAAGGCATAACCAAGCCAGCTGACAGCTTTCAGCTACTGCCAACAAGCAGAAAAAGCCAGTAGTCTCTGTTGCTTTCTTGAGCAGCAACAAAAGTAATATTACACAAAGTGGAAAGTTATTTGGAGCAGATCTGCACATTTTAAGGGCATCCAAAATTATTAAAAGGCCTTTTGATAGCTATTTTCACTGTTAGTAAGATATTACGTCACCAACTTCATTTTGCAGGTTAATGGCATTCCTGAGTTATATAAGAGGGTGACTTTTAACAAGCACCATTTACACACAGAGTTAATTTCCTGCATTTGTTTTCCACCCAAGCACTCTGACAAGGTTTCAGTAGGAATTACACCTGTCACTAAGACGCTCACTTCCAAAGCAATGTACTTGTTAATTCCTCACAAGAAATTCTGCTCACAGACCCTTGTGTTACCTGCAGTTACCATTTACTGAGAAGATTCACGAATTAACCATATTTGTGGAAAAAGATGAATAATTTAGACAAATTTGTAATGGGCAGACAGCTGCAGTTGGTACAATAGTGCATTGATACAGCATACTTTCAGTCCAAATATGGCAATATAGTGCAATTCTAAAAATAAAAGTGAATCCCTTGTGATATCTAACCCTTTTGCTGTGTTCGTTTCCTTTTAGGGTTCAAGTTTCCCACAGGAAAATTATAGCGAGGAGTTTGCCCACAAGTGCCCTACAACATGTATGGATAAAGCATAAACACAAAACGCATGCTGAAGGTTTTCCTGCTCTTGGCAGCTACCTACAAGCCAGACTATTTAGAGCAATTCAGGTAAGAGGAAACAAACCCACCCACCGCCAAAGGAGTGCACCTTTATCGGCACAGTTACACAGAAGTCATCCGAGACAAGACATGAAAACATGTGATGTATCATTTATTTCTTAAATGTATTTATGATCCATTCAGACCTTTCAAATAAAGTGTACAAGTGCATTTCAGAATAAAAAACTACACTCTTCACACAGCTCTGTAGAACACTACATCTCATCATGAAACTTGAAGCAAGAACTTCCTATTAAACCACCCATGCATCCTTTGGCTACAATAATATCACTGATCAACAAGTACTGCTATTCAATTCTTGAGTTTTCCTTTAAAGAGAAGGAGCATCCTAAAATATGCTACCCCTTCCAGAGACCTCTCTTTCAAGAGAGAATATTAAATAAATTAGCTAGGCTTTTAGGCAAAACAGTAAGGCTACTTAGTACTGTTGATGCATGATCCATACATTTGGGGAACAGGCAATCCTAGGCTATGTGAAACACGTCAACAGCCCTTGAAATTTTAGTAGTATCAAGATAACAACAATCCAGAACAAATGGCAGACAAAAATGTAACCTGTGGAACAATCATTGAAAAATGTGCAGTTTCTCTTAGGATGGGAAGTGCTGATAACAAGAGTCAGAAAAGTGTTTATAAAATTCGCTAAGAACCACAATGACATTCTTAAAACTACATATTGTACAAAGCCCTCAACTGTGTGACTGTACAATTACTGCTCTGTTAAAATTGCTTAAAGATACATACTTATACACACATATGTAAAACACATATATGTATTTTAAAACAACCCATTCAACAGGACAGTAACTGTACAGTCACACAGTACACATGTATATACATACATATGTACATCTACAGCAATAAGGAAACAAGCCAAGAGATGTATGACACAACTGGAGTAAAGACCATCTCAAAGGGAATAATACAACATTTCTTTTAAGAGCTCATAGCAAAATTATCCCTTGGAAATCATTATGCAAAGATTTAGAATCAGATATTTACATGCTTCTGACTTCTCTAGTTCCATTTAATATTTAAAAATATGCAAGTATTTCAAATCAGTAACATTTGTCATTTTTGGCTCTACTGTAGTTTTTCTTATTAGTCTTAGTTGAAAAATCAGCTACAGAAATGTCTATTAAAATGGTGAAGTAGAAGCACCCCCCTCCCCTGTATTTTAACAACAGTTCTGAGTTGGCACAAAATAGGTAATTCTGGAGCCACAACGATAACTTCCTCAGCCACCCTGTATATCAAAACACCCATCTTCACCATCTCCCTTGCAGAGTACAAACCAGAGCAAACCCAGGCAGAGAAGAGGAACAGGGAGGGACCCCTGACTGACACCTTGAGACTTCCCACTGTATCAGAATTAAACACAGCATTAGAGAGTCATAGGGGTCAGATTGGCTGTAATTCACCTGTTTGTTTCTCTAATCTGCTTTGGTGGGTATTTTTTTTTTTTCCACAGTTCTTCAAAGCAAGGGTTTCACATTCACACCTCTTTCTCATCTTTTAACAATTTTCAGCATTAAAAGGTGCACAAAGTTCTAGCAAACACACATTCACATTCTTACCTGTGATTTTATCTATTCTTAGCCTTTTCACTGACACTCAGGAAAAAAACTACCAGTTGTAACACAGCTCCTGTAAGGAGCCAGACTGTCTCCCAAACACAGCTCCTTGTAATGACCCTCTAATAAATATCCAATCTCCACAGAACACACTGAAATAATCTCAGCAGTGGTTTCTGCTGCCTCAGTTACTGTGAAGGGGCAAAGAGACAACTGGGACACAAGGAGAAGTGAGCATCCTTTAAAGTAAGATTGCTCCACTGTTCCTTTCAGCAAAGCAACCTAAAAGCACATGCACGCATAGCCTCCCATGCTTGCAGTTTAATTGTAAACAGCATGTGGAAAAAAAAAAAAAATTATAAAAGGTACTAATACAATTTTGAAATCCCTGAAGAAAAGACATACCCACGAGTATTAATAACAGTAAAAAAGCTCATCATTAGCAACTGCAAACTCGTTTCCATCTCATTGCATTCATTAGAGGAATACAAACTTGAATCTAGTGTTTACATGCTAGAATTACAATAGAAACTAGATTTCAAAGGTTACATATGGAGAGAAATTTATCAGCATAGGAACCTGCAAAATACTGTGCTGTACAGCATTTCTAAAGACATATGTCTGTGAAGACAATATTTGCAATTGCAATTCCTTTCAGACAGTTCAAAACCGTGGCTGGAGGTAACGCTGCTTCCTGTTATCTGAAAGGATTAACCGCACCATTATTTTTAGGAGGTTTTAATGACAATGATTTAACCTCAAGAAATACCTAATCCCTCAAAAACTGAGGTGATCAGAAACGTACAGGTACCTTACAGCCCTCAGGGTTTTATTTCTCTGTACATTAAACATCGACTCCTTTGACAGCATCTACAGAAAACGTTTTTTAAATGTTTTTATGAAATACTTTCAATACTCAGTAATGCTAATATTTAAAAATACTTCACAGTGTGGTACTAATGTAACTTCATAAAACGAGCAACTCGAGCTAGCTAAAGCTCAAAGCCTGACATTATATTAAAATAGTCCAAAGATTTCACACACACACAAAATCACTAGCACTATAAACATACCTAAGCCACTTTAGTGCAAAGTATGGTTTTGCTTCCCCTGACAAATCCCTCTATATTCCTGCCAGCATATTAAAATGTCATCCTTTACTAATCTAATTATTGATTTTCAAGGATTCATTTACAGCTGAAATCCCAGAAGAATTTTTTTTCAATTTATCCTAAAAGTAATGACTTGGTTTATTAAGCATTTGATTGCTTGTGTCACATGATCTCTGAAACATTTAGGAATGACTCACATACGCACAGCAAAATTCGAGTTCATCTTTACAAGGAGTTACTTGAATTTGTTTAACTTTTTAATTAAAGGATCTCCGCTAATGACCATCAGAGAGAAGCCAAAGCTTTGAATTATAAAATTGCTATCCTCATCTTAGAAATTCATAAAAAGAAAGAAGGCAGAACAAAAAGTTCCGACTCCCTTCCCTCTCCCTAATCATTCGAGGGTACCCTTGGGCTGTATCTCAGGCGCTGTCTTATGCCAAGGCACTGCCCAGGTAAGGACTCCTCTGCACAAGTACTGATTGTTGACTTCAAAACATGTTTGTCTATCTAAACCCGGATTCTAAATATAACCTAAAGCAATGTGCACCCACTCAGCACTTCTCAAAACTCCTTAGCAAATTAAGCTACTGGTTATCAACCTCCATACAGGACACAGTCCCACAGTGACTTGGCCTCCTGGTCTCTCCCTAGAGCAGAGCCTGCACACTTTTCATCAACTCCATGACAACACCCTCCCTCAACATCTTCAGGACAAAACAAAGATGACTTTAACAACTTCTGTTTCTCAATTTAAATAACCACAAATCCACTATCTAGAGAATCAGTTTTGACTGGACAGATTGTGAAGTACACCAGAGGCTATAAACAAAAAAAAACAGATCAGGATCTAGGAACATAACAACATTTTCATTAACTGCCAAAGCTCAGGAGATAAACACACGATATGGCTGAAACCCATAAATGCTTCCATTTGCAACCACCATTAAATGCACGTAGAGCAGACAGACGGTGGCTTGTCTTAAACTATGAAGTGGGAATACAAAAGGAAAGGTGACAGAAGTTAATAACATTGAGTGAAGAACCATCAGCAAAGCTGCCTGCATAAGCAGCACATTTCAGTTGTCTAGAAAACGTGTCACAGAAAAAACACCTGAAAAGCTGACTAGACAAACAATATCACATTGGATTACTTCCCTGTTGCTGGAATGCCTCAGATGGACAACTGTGACACAGACTGGTACTATCCCACTTTACCTGAACTGAAACAGAAGGGTTGGACTGGTACACCAGAGCAGAAGGAACCTGCTCACTGTGGGAACAAGAGCCCCAAGGCTCAGAGAAACTGCCTTCAGAGTGCAGCAAAGCAAAGGCAAGAAAGTTAAACTTTTGAAAAAGTATATTGTAAAGAATAAGACCAAATTAAATACTTTTCTGTTTTCACAGAACTACAATTCACATTCTATAACCAGCAGCTTTCCTTTGCTTGTTTCCACTGGCCACAATTTTCAGTTCCTCTCTCTAAACACAACTCCATCTGGTTTTACACATACAAAATAATTAATTCTGAAGAGCTAACCTCTTCCATAAACATTTCATACACATAATTTGAATATTAAATCGTCTGCCTCTGCTCATCTTTGGAAAATGTCTGAAGTGGTACCTCTGCAAAACACAGGCCTTAAGAGAGCTTGAGTAGCTTTAAATTATCAGCCTCCACAAGTCCAGAGAACACTTCTCCCCTAGTGTAAAATGGGTTGTTTCATGAGGGGGAACTCTACCACCATGCTAAAGGAGGGGTTGTTGGATAGAGACAGTGTGTAAAATCTGTTGGCCCAGCAGCCTGACTGGCAGCAGCTTGCCCCAAGGTCTTATCTGACCTCAGCCAAATATATTTTAAGTCCACATGAAGTCGTAGAGAGTCCCAAAGTGATTTACAGATCAAATATATTGATCTAAGACCACAGCCACACACAAACAACAGTATTCATAGTATAACGAATATGAAAGGTACCATGCTCTCTAAAGCTCTGAACTTCAGCAACAAGAATGGAAAGAGAAGAGCAGAAAACAGACTGAAGCAGGGAGGCTGAGACAGTAGGGAGGAAGCGAAGTTTCACCGGGGAACAAAGGGACTCGACTTGGGCATTTCTCTGCTGTTACACTGCAGCACTCCACTTCTGGAAGGCTCAACAAGAAAACCTCTACTATAAATAAGTGTAAAAACCATAGAGGTCTCTACACCTTTTGGGTTCTCAGCAGAGCATTAGTTATAAATGTGCTTTGCCAGCTTCACATAGTATTAATAGTGATGTAAAAGCCAATTTTATCTTGAATGACCCCACAGAAAGGATGTGATATGAAATCTGCAAAGTCATAGAAGGGTAGAAAAAGGTTTCTCAACTAAACAACAAAATAAGGGCCAGGTCAGGGAGGTAAGTACCTGTTTTATCAGGTGCTTTGAGTGCCCCAAACAAAAAATGCATTTAAACAACAAAAGCCCTCCAAAGCTTCCACCTCCTCTTATTGAAATTACCTAAGATACGTGAAGCAAGTAACTGGAAAAAAAAAGGGGGTCTTTTGTTTATAGTGTCCAAAGGCAGACTCCTGTGCACAAATATTAGTTTCTAGGCTGTAAGTTTTTCAGAGCACCAACCTGAATTAGAAGGTCTGTCAACTTCAAACCCTGATGTAGAGTAAGATCAGACTGAAATGTTTCAGACTTCCTGTCTCATGAAGGTTCAGTAAACCTGTTATCAGCACAGTAGTTGGCAATAACACAACAATATCGAAAAGTCTGCTTATTAAATTTGCATACTGCATGTTTCCACCTCACATCATGTATTGGCCTTTGAAGTGTCTGTTTCAGAATAGACAAACTACTGAGGTTTAGGACTTGTAACAGGTAAAACCTCTATAGGATCAGGAAAGGAGCAATCCCCCAAAGATGCAGTGCAAGACTGAAATTTGGGAATTCTCACTGGAATCTGCTCTAAGGAAGAACTCTTTGTGCTACTCTTGCAATTCTCTCTGCCTCGGTATTTTGTTCCACTTTTTCTTCATTAAAGACTTGTGACAAAACATTCCAGATTGCCCCTTGGCACTCTAACACTGAGCCATGTCAGAAATCCAACTAGAAAAACACAAATTTTTGAGTGCTAAGAAGCTTAAAAAACAGTACAAAACTCCTAACAGCAAATAAAGACTGTAAAAATTAGTAACATTAAATTTAAAAACAAACAAACAAACAAACAAAAAGACCAACAGCAGAGAACAACAAAACTTTTGCTTCACACAAAAGATAACTGTTAAGTTAAAAAATACTGTCACTTTGATTGGAAATTATAAAAACCTAGTATTTCACAGATTTTTTCTCCCAGTCTACTTGGAAAATGACAATAAAATCAAACCTACACTTCTGATAAACTTTTAAAAATAACAATGGTACATTCTAGATGAAGCAAATTATCACCTTCTGAGAAGCTGTGTGTGTAGGAATCCCTCCCATGGCACTAAAAATTGCCACTGAGTTGCATCCTGCAAATTGAACCTTCTAGCAGCTTAATTTGAAAGTGAGGCAGATAAAACTAATAAAAAAAAAATCATCTGAGACGGAACTTCAAAATGAGTTCATTAAATCATATCACAACACAATTTTTATGAAAATGCAATTTGACTTCTGTGTTCTCCTCAGTGTGGCATTTATCTGTGCAATGCTCTTGATACCAATCTGTAAAGCACCAGGCACACACAGATATAAATATAGCCAAGAAAGGATTAGTTTCATATGTACAGTGATGAAAGTGATCCAACTGGAAAGTTTGCTGCCTAACAATTCCTAGCACAGACTATGATGAAAAGGACTGCTGTGCCTCATGTTAACTCCGTGACAAAGGATGTTAAACGGACTGCTGAGCAAACAAGGTTATATGTTTCCAAATTACTTCTTCCACAGTTGGCACACTGAACAAGCTTCACCCCTATGCAATCTCACTGAAGGCAACAAACTTAAATATTATGAATATTTAAAACACCTAATCACATACAAATCAGATCAACATTAAATTAATTTAGAGAAAAAACTTATTTAAATTTAAAAAATCTCAATAACTTAACACAGACAAAACCAGAAATATTTGACACTACAACTAAACTACTGAGGCAACATTTAAAAGTGTCTGTACGAACACTGGATGAAACTTGAAAACAACAGCTGGTTTCAACTCCTCTCTGTCCTCATCTCTTGGAGACTTCCACATTCTGATTTTCACCTCTCTCAGAAGTCATCTTAGCTGATGAAGACTTTGAGATCAGTAAGGCAATTGGACAAAAGCTGGGCTGTTAGGAATGTTATAACTGAACCTTAAGCTGCAAAGCAACAACAGCTGCAAGCATGTATCTGCATCTGTAACAACCACTACACTTAAGGACAATTCTAAGGCTTATAGCTGAAGTAGCAACTGCATCATCTCGAGTTAAATCTCTTATGTCATGTCTTAGACCCCCCAACCAGCTTCTAAAATTTTCTATATTCTCAAAAGCTAGCATACAATGCTCCCATTTAAACCCTCTTTTTGGGCCATGAAAAAAAACAATAATCTTTGCTCTCCAGCTTCCACTTAAACTTGAAACTGCCATTTTTAGAGTTTCAGGCCCTAGCAGATTCTCTTCTTCTATTAAATTTAATCAAATGCTGTTTCAATGATAAATTGCATCACTTCAAAGACTTGGAAATGTTAGATGAGGTGAAGAGTCTGAGAAAACTACTGGGAGTTTACCTGAGAGGCTGTTCCAAAAATACTACACACATACACACTGTGATATTAGTGACTAAAGCCCTTAAATTGTTCCCCAAAGCCCACCTTAGCCATAATACCTACAAAACACTGGAGAACAATTAGCCAGCTGATGTGCTGTGAGCTTATTATACCATTTATAAATGACTCACTACACCCTTGCACTCCCCCCACAGCTCTCCGTCTCTAACCAAAAATCAGACTGAGAAAGCTCTGCAGAACCAATCACCTCTATCACTGTGCAAGTATCACAGCGTAAGGCCTGGCTCTAGACACTGTTTTAGTACAGAAGATATCAAGAAATGTCATAGTGAAGGCACCAGGGTTCAGACAACCTATGTTCTTAGCATTTCAGATGAACTGAGGAGGAAGTTTATCTTGAGAGGTTTGGACTACAGATGAAATATGTTGAAAGCAAACCAAGACACGACATAAATGTGCTTTGTAACAGGGCTCCCAAACCAAACCCAGGCAGCTGTGTGGGTGGTTCTACTCCATCCTCCCCAGGTAACACATGCATATCCCTAACAGAAACTCATTATCAGAGAATAGTGCTGCTGACAAAGTATAAGCCATGACAGAATGCTTCATTCTGCTGCTCTTTCTTTCATTCACTGTTTTCCCACTGGCAGCCTCACAAACCGTACTGGAGTAAATGTGAATGGACAACAAGCAGGATGGTCTACAGCAATCCTTATGCGTGACAGAGACACAAACTGTACTCCTCCAGAGCACAGCACAGAGAGACAGGCTCAGAGCAGACCAGAAAGAAAGGTCTATGTATGTTTGCAGGAGAGACAGGGTATACAGTACTGAAGAGAGGATGATCTTGATCTGTAATAACAGTAAACTTGAAACTGTTTAATGAAAATAGTCTTCCCTTTGGCCAAGAGAATTACCCTAAATCAGAAAAAAAAAAAAAAAAAAAAAAAAAAAAAAAAAAAAAAAAAAAAAAAAAAACCCAACCAAAAAAAACCCCAACTCAGAAACAAATTACTTTTCCCTAGTTTTTTCATTCCCAGTACCAGTGCACACCAACCATAAGGCAGGAGCTTGCAGAATTCCCCAAGCTCACAGCAATCCCACACAGACTGGAAGCACAGAAGAGAAAGAAAACTGGGGATGGACACAGTGTGTAGCCTCCTCTCAGATCAGAGGTGTGGTGGGGGATACCCCTGTATCAGGGACAGGGTGAGATAAGATGATGTAGAGTGTAATCTGTTATTACAGGAACATTTAGTTCACTTTCGTTTTCCAATATGACATTAGCAAAAAGACAAATATATTCTTTAGGACAAACAAATCAGTCTGAGGTCATGCTGCCTTCTTAACAGCATTTTAGCACTCAAAAATATTTAATCAAAACTAGCTTGAAAAAGCCGTGGTCAATGAGACTTTGTTTCTCTGATACTGACTTTGACCAGTTAGATATGTGTTTGCCAACAGGATTTAGCTCCTGCTATATTCGAACCATCTTTAATCCCATGAAGGCTAAAGAAAAATGTCTCTGATTTAGCTCTGTGCACTTATGAATAACTCAAATACTACAGTTAAATTTACAGCATAGTTGCCTTAGCTGTTTAGAAGACAATTGTTTTCCTTCCTTTCCCCTTAAGTTCTAGTATGTAAAATATCAGAAGAATTTAGATTAAAAAAAAAAAAAAAGACATGTTATTTTTAAAGTTGTTCTTGAGAAAATTTCCACATAGAAACCCATGGCATTTCTCCACTGGTTTGAGAATAATTTTCACATGTTGGTATCATCCCCAAGTGGCTGCCACAACTCTGGTATCATAAAGCAACGTGTATTCTCTCTTAGCGTATTAAAACACATTTTATTTAACCACTAAATTTGGTCTGATCCAAGTTTTTCTTCTTACTTCACGACAAACAGGAAAATGCAGATGCCATACTCTGGTCACACACATGCATCCTACTAGAGAAACAGGGCAGGAACAGCAAACCAGTCCTCCTAAAAATACGACTGTTCAGATCACAGGGCTGTGCTCATGGCTCAGTAAGACTTTAAGATCACACTGAAATGTTCACATTGCTCACTGCTGTTCTAGAAGTCCTTTCTAAGTAGCACTGGAAAACAAATTGTTTGGCCCCTTCTGTTATGATGCTGGAACTTTATGTCAATATACTTTGGCATATATTAAAAAAATCCCTGTAATGTACCATACACGGTGACATTTCCACTTCAGATATATCATTTACATGTGAAGCACGAATCTCAAAAGAACCCAGTAAAGCTGTAAGAAAGACTACATTTTGCTGAAGCTCTCAGACACCCACTCCATTCAGTCACACCAGCTGGAGAGGTAAGTGTCAAGATACAGCTTTATTCTTAAAAATGAATATGGAGGTGAAACTCCACAGCCTCCTCCACAGCAATCATTTTTTAAAAGTGAAACCACAATGATATGTGCTCCTGATTCTTCTACGTCAGCAGCATTTCTCAGAAACCTTTTTGCAAATCTGGACATCTTAAAACCATATTTAACTTATTTTGCAACTTAAAGAATTGTCCCTGCATGTCCCAGTCCAGCTGATAGGTGTCTTAGATATGACATCCATTGGAAGATCTTTTGCTCCTAGAGGTAGAGGAGTCCTTAGCTACCCTCTGTCTAGTGCAAGAGGCACAAATAGCCCCCGAGAGACGCTTAAGCCCCTTCTGAAAGACACTGTTGGACAGACTGTAAATGACACAGTTGCAGAAACTGTTGCTAATGGCAAGCCAAGTGGTCAAGAAGGATGCAATGCGGTTACTATAGACATTGGAGCTCTCCAGCAGAAAGTAGATTATGTAGGGCAACCAGAGGATGTAGAAGACACTGGTGATGCGAAAGAGAACCATGGCATAGCGCTTGTCTGGGCAGGGTTGTGCCTCCCCAGCCTCCCCATCCTGAGAGCTGAAGCGCACTCGCCTCTCGTTGATCTCCTTGGTATGCTGCTGGCAGATGCGGAAGATGTTGAAGTAAGTGAAGCAGACGATGAACGCAGCTGGGGCATAGAGCATCACCACAATGAAGAGGGTAAAATAGGGATCAGTGTTCCAGGAATTGGCACACCACTGGAACACATCCCCATGATATCCAGGCTTTCCCCAGCGAAAGGAGGGTAAGAAGACCAGGCAGGAGTACAGCCAGATGATCAGTATGCAGATTCGGAGTCTCCATGGGGTAACGAGTGTGTTGTAGGTCAGTGGCTTCGTGATGGCAATGTATCTGTCAATGCTAATGCATGCCAAAGAGGCCATAGAGACGCTCTTCAGCACTGATACCACATAACCAAAGATTTGGCAAATCAAGGACTCACTCAAAACAATAGGGTAGTGCAGCAGAGACAAAGAAGGCACCAGACAGCTCACACCCACCAAGAGGTCAGCGTATGCCATAGTCTGGATGAAGTAGCTGGTGGTGTGGTGGTTCAGCAGAGGTGCACAGTGAAAGACAAATATCACAATAATGTTGCCTGAAATAATCAGCACCATGAGAAACACAATAATAACCACTTCCAGAAGGCAAAAATTGATGGTCTCCAAATAGCTAATGGCCAGGAGACAGAAAGGCCGGCCACTCTGGTTGCCAACCAAAGAGGAGTTCATCTTGAGCACTGCAGTGATCTCTTTACTTCATGCTCCTGCCTGCTGCCCGCAGCCACTCCAGGCAGCTGCTGTCATTGCGGCTGGTGCTGTGTGTGTAGCAATGTCAAAACCGGAGCTCCAGTCCCCAGGGCTGCTCCAGATGCTGCTGCTGTGCATTGTCTGCAGCACAATTCCCCTTTAAATCCGGCTCCCCGTCGCCACCGGTGCACCGGGACCCAGCAGCAGTCATGTCAGCAACTTCACACACGCACAGGGGAGAGAGCCGATATTAAAGCCCTCCTGGGTGGGCTGACTCGCCGAGAAGGGGATGAGGGGTTGGGGGCAGAGGGAGAAGGAACCTTCACCGAGTCAGAACCAGAGTCCTCCTAACGGCTGACAGAAGAGAAGGGGAAAGTGTTTTACAGAACCGCCTCTCCCCCCGCGCTCGCTGCTACCTCCATCACCACCCCTCCTTCCCCACGCCCTGCTACAACGAACGCTTCCCAGCCGCCGCCTGCCCCCGCTCCCTGCCAGGCTCCCACTGCCGCCTCCTTCCCCCGGGGTCCCTTCCCCACGCCCTCGGCCCGGGGCACTGAGCTCAGACCGGAGGGCAAAGCGGGAAGGCTTGCTGGCCGGGCGGAGCAGTCTCCCCGAAATTCCTGCCGCCGGCTATTAAGGCGGAGGGATGCGCGGCGGGGAGGGGGGTCCAGCCCTTCTCTCCTGGCTCCATTTTGCACGACCGCTTTTGTTCGCCGCCTCTCCCGGTCCGCGCCGCTCTGGCCCCTGCTGCCTCCCGCCCGGCCCGGCACACCGCCCTGCCCCGCCGCTCCTACCTGCCGCAGGGGAACAAAAGCCCGGGAGCATCCTCGGCCGAGCGCTGGCACGGGCGGCGTGTGCTCCGGCCGCGACGATGCGGAGCCGGGGGGAGGGGACGGCGGGGAGGAAGGGGAGGGAGGCGGGCAGGAGCGCGGAGGAGGGCGCGGCGCCGGCGGAGACCCGGCGGGGAGCAGAGCCGCAGCCCTCCGGCCGCTCCCTCATCCAGCCCCAGCGCCCGGACCGGGCAGCCGGCGGTAGCCGGGGTGGGGCGTGTACGGGGAGCCCAGCAGCACCGCCCGCAGCCTCGGAAATGCGGGTTTCCACCCAAAAGGCGCTCCGCAAGCAGCTTTCACGAGTGGCTGACAGCGGTAGGTGCCTCACCCGGCACGACCCCGTGGCCTCCAGGAAAGCGCTACGACTCCGGTATCGCGGCGGCGGCCGCGACAGGCTCTGTCCTGCACACCCCGGTCCTACACAGACACACACCCACGCCCCCGTCGTGAAGTCAGATAGACAGACTAACCGACATACCCACGCCCAGCTCTTACAGTCAGGCCAACATACGCCCCAGTCCCACAGACAGGTAGAGACCAACATAACCCATGTTCTGGTCCTACAAACAGACACTCACGCCTGGTTCCTACAGACAGATCAAAACATCTATCTCCTGGTCACACAGACTGACGGGCACCCAATCTGCACCCCTGATCCTCCTCTCAGCACCTCTGTAAGGTGAATGACAACTGTCCAAGACAGGATGTGAATTCTAGCAGTTAGTCCTAATTTACAGCTTTTCCACTCAAGCCCTTTTGGGGAAGTGCTTGTTCTGAAATAAATACTTCTTTCCTAAGTGTAGTTTGTATTGTTTAGGAGACACTTAAATCCACAGGCCAAGCTAACTGTGTCCCACTGCTAACCCATATGTTGCTCCAGGCCATTAAGCACCTCCTCCACATATACACTTGAAATACAAAGGCATTGCTACCCTTGACTGTCCCCAAAACAACCTACACCCAATTAGACAAACTAGAAAACCCAATGACATTCCAGAGAGCAAACATAAAAGAAACTCACACCACAGCATTTCAACTTGTATCCACACTGTTATCTAATAACCATCATGCATATTTAACCAGAAAAACCTCTTGGATGCACACAAGGTGAAGATGTCACCACAGGATACCAGTATCTTCTCTGCCAAGAGCATTTTATTCACTTGATGTTGAGTATGGTATATAGAACCTCATCTGTGATCCACATAGCAGACTTGGCCACCTCTTGGGACAAGCCCATAACTTTGAACTAATCAAACTAGTAATAGAGTGGAACGAGGCTCTCCAGCAATTAAAGTCCTTTTGTCAAAAATCAAAGCGTGACACCAGCTGGCATCCTTGGATCACAAAGTCCATACACTCAATTCAACTGATACCAACACACCAAGGTTTTGGTTAATCCAAGCTAAGCATTTGCCACTCTGGACCACCTAAAGGAAAATGAGTTGCAGCCCAAGGGACAAATCTCAAAGCAATCACACTGCCTTGCCTGGGATTTTAGCCGAGTTATAAGTAGGGAGGGAAAAAAAAACAAAAACCAAAAACTTACAATGCACTTGTATTAGTCAAAAGTCTGTGCTGGACAACAGCATGACTTGGCACATTTTTAGAACGCAAAAACTTGGTTTGTCCATTCTATCTTCACCCTTTACTACTGTCCTTCATTCTTGTTAGAATTTTATGAGGTTTCTACTCATGGCAAGTGAAATACTAGAACTGTAGCTAAGAAACATAAACTCTGAATTAAATTTAGGCAACGGTATCATGATTATGCAAAAAAAAAATAAGCTTAGACTGAATTACTGCTGGAGAAATGATCTCCTATCTTTCCAAAGCAGAGAATGATTTACATACCAGTGGATTCAAACAGTATTTCTGGATCCTTAGGCATGAATGGACACATGATACACATCCTTAAGAAAAATACAGAAATTAACTTTGAGCATTTCTCAGATAAAGAGAAACAAGTTAGCACTGGGAATCCTGAGAATGACCAAAACACCATCTGGTCACTGAAACATCAAACTAAAAGACATAAGCAAATCAAACACTCCTCCACGGTCAGATTTGTATCACCAATACAAGCTTAACTCCTATAGACCTGACAAGTGTTTCTGAAGAAGCAAGAGAACTGGTTTGTTTTTTTCTTTCACTGACATTCCATTGTTTCTCCAAAGTAGAGAGTAATAACTCTATTCAAAACACCCCAATTTAGTCCTCAGTGAGTAGTATCTAGAGTTAATTCTCTCAAACATCCCTAAGTCAGAAACCAGGCCAAAGTGCCCAAAGGGTGTAAACTGCATTGGGAAGGTAACTGCTCTGGAGATCCACCTGCCTGCTTGCTATCCTACCTTTCTGGTCAGGTGCACAAAACCCACTTCTAAAAACCATGAGAACCTGTGGTTCAGGTGGCTCTTCTGCTCTATAGTGTGACACAACAACCTCATCAGACTTCTGAAAGGTATTTGAGAAATCATTCAAAGCTGCAATGAGAACTCTTGGGAAAATGACTGCTTGTAAAAGATAATTAAACTTTTATCACCATGTGATCAAAACTAATCAAACAAGAGATCTTGAGGTTCAGGCACACTGACAGCAAGGCTAAATCATTCTGCTTATCCTGATCCACAGGCGTATGCTAGGTTTAATTTCAGTTGATCGTACACAATCATGGCCCTTTGAACTCCAGAAAATTAAATGTATTCTTCTTAATTTAGATGAACATATGGAAATGTGATTGTGACACAAGTGGAAAATAAGTGTTAACCACCCACAGCTAAAGTACTACTACATTTTATGGCACTGTGAAAGCAACACATTCAGATAATGGTACTGACATTTTAATCTATTTCTTCATTAAAGCTCAGTATAATTTTCACCAAGACAGATGAGTATATTCAGCAGAACTTCTGTGTACTGCAATTATCTGCTTATGGAGACAAAAAATAGCGGGAATCTGAGAAAAGGTAGCAAGAGTCTTGATGTAAGAAAAACTGGACAGATCAATCTCTTACCAGGCCTAGAATTTCTACCATAAACAGTGACCTCCGTGTCACATTCCAGGACACTCCTCCTGCCACTGGATTTATTTTTATATTTTATTTAATTTGTGCCACAAGATGTCCCTCTCACATTGAAATTTTCTTAATATAGCATATTTTTCTGGTGCAACAGTTCAGGGGGTTTAACTTTTGACATTATTTCCGCCCACACAGACCTATATCCAGAAGCTTTTATTTTCTCCTCAATATTGCAAATGTCAGGTTCTAATTTTTATATCATTAAGTATTTCTCCACTGAGGGATTGCTGCAGGGCTGAGAGATTCAGCAGTTGCTATTAATGCTTTTCAAAAATCTTGTCTGAGAAGTGAGTATTGCCTATTTTGCTTTGTATTGTAGTATTGTGTGGTTCACTTTAGAAGTTTTCTACTCAACAATACTTTCTGTCCACCTATGACTGTCAAAAACATGAAGTATTTCTCCTTCGGGTGTTCATTAGTATCTGGACTGACTTCTCATGTCTTCTCTTCTACCTTTCAGTGGCTGGAAGCCTGAAAATTAACAGCCGTAACCATGATTGCCAAAGTCCTACCAGGAACAGATGTCTCTCAAAGGGATTGTCTAGATCATTTTACCTAGAGTTTGCTTTCTGTCCCCAGTAGGGACATGACCTTAATTCACTGGGCTGGCTTTCATCCACACTCCCCACCAAGAGCACAGCAATCTGGAGTTGCTAAAAGCTTTATTATTGCACGCAGATGGTGTGCAAATTCTCAAAAGTAATTTGTGGAAGCAGCACACCAGTGAAACCCAGACACTACCACAACAACAAAAGCACAGACTACAAAAACCCAGAGAGAAGCTATCAAAGAAATAAAGAGCTAATAATTAGTAAATATTATCATGATGACTATAACACAATGATCACACCTTAAGGCAATTTCAATGCCATTTTTCACGACAGATTCCAGAAGAGACCTAGACACACCCTTCACTGATAGAACACAACAGAACATATTTTCTTTCCAATCATTCAGTAGCTACACATCAAGAGTAAACACAAAACTATCCTTGCTTAATTTGCAGAAGAACTAAAAAAAAATAGATTTGCCAACCACATAGAGCCAGAACTGCACAGGAGAGCAAACAGCAGAAGAGGTAACTGGGGTGCCCCCAACACCCTGTGCACAAGGAGGGAAAAAAAGAGAATCCCTGAAAAAGGCCAGAACCTTCTGAAGCAGCTGTCAACACAGATCCTTATTAATTTGAGACTGTGCTGCCGCATGGGGTCATGAAAAGCCTGACAGAAATCAAATGCAACTACAGGAATAGAGGTCAACATTCAGAGAGAAGGGGCACTGGATTATGACTACTCAAGCGGGTTTACTGCATCTCCTACTTGCACTGAAGAGCAAAGGTTTTACAGCAACTCCTTGTGCTCCTCTGCTACGTCACAGCTATTCTCAGGTAAACCGTTTTCAATGCAGGGTAATGCAAACAATCACTTGTTTGCCAGATAGAAATGTGTATTAGTGACATACAAACCATGGTGAAGCATTACATGGATAGCAAAGGACCCTTGCCTTCACATAATTAAGAAATTCTATTATTTACCCCAGACACATTTATTCCTGTGCATTGCTGCACATTGACTGTAACAGAGCTGCTACTTTCAGAGCAACAAGAATTAGTCACATTAGAACTTCAAAATTACCAAACAATCTATTAAAGACATGAAAACAAAAAAAAATAAGGCCAAGGTACAGTGCAGTGTAATTCTACTGTTAGCACATACTATATACAGTGGGTTTGCAAATGTTATCTTCCTGAGTCCTGAGTTCACGTCAGCCTTCCACACCATCTTTGCATTCTTTGCCTGTTCTCATCTCAAGTACTTCCACACAGCCACTGAGAACCCTCTTTGAAACCACACTTCTTCCACTGCCTGCAAGTTAAAGCAATTACAGCTTCACTGTAAAGCAACTGGACCCTTCTGCTCTCAAAGCACCAATATTTATCCATTCTACAGAAACAGCCACAGCTCATTTTCACATTTCAGTCTCCATAAGGCAAACAGCCACAGCAGTGGGCTAATGGGGCACCACCAGATTAAAGGAGATTCCATTTTCATTTGCTTGAGCTGGTTATTGCAGCATATTGGTAGTACACTATAGACCTCATATGACTATAGCAGAGCCTGAAAATGCTCATTCCGTCCTTTCTTTCAGTGGTTAATTTCTTAATTAGTTTCTACACTGAATGACTGCTGCAGGTATGGCTGGTACTTTTGTTGAAGCACACAGTGCTAAATTTGCCTATTTTCCCTTTTACTTTACACCAGAGATCCTTCCAACACGTTAGATCCAGGTTATTTCCTTTGTCTCTGCCAAATGTAAATGAATGGAAAGGTTTCACAGTTTCAAAAATGTAATGTCACACTATTGCTTTTTAGCTCACAAAGATAGTAGCAGTTTGTGTCACCAACTGTGCCACAGAGAGATCAGTTTCTCCATGCTGATACCGAAACAGAGAAACAAGTGACACTGTCAACCACTCACTAGGCAATTAAAATAACACAACAGGCTAACTGTGATGCACGTCTTGCCAGAGTGCTCAACCTCCACAATATTTGGATGATTTATTCACCACAAAATCCAA
The DNA here is from genome assembly GCA_013396675.1 of Eubucco bourcierii. Classification (NCBI taxonomy): domain Eukaryota; kingdom Metazoa; phylum Chordata; class Aves; order Piciformes; family Ramphastidae; genus Eubucco; species Eubucco bourcierii. The sequence continues at coordinate 2,419,074 of VWZE01003136.1, forward strand.
GCAATAGTTCTACAATGCATCTACCCATAATAAGGAATTCAGATCAAGTTGCTTCTACATTCACTAAGTATGGGAAAGTAGTTCTGCCAGAATGTTTTTAGCTAATCTAATGTTATTCATTCAAATCACATAGGATCCTTCTTACACAATTCCAACAGAACCCAAGTTTAATTTCAATAACCCCTCTTGCTCTCAGAATAAGGCCTTTAACTGCTCCTTGCCAATTTGTGCCATCCCATCCTAGATATACAAAGGCAGATTCAGTTGTGTTGCCTTTTTAAATGGTGAATAATTAATCTGATATATCTGTACAAAAGTTGCACCATTAATAATTTCTCATATAGTCCTTCCAGACTTGCAAGTTTGAGGAAAGTAATAAAACACATCTATACAAATAATGGTCAAATCCAAATTAGCACTGTGGTTGGTTTTCTGGAAAAGGAAGTGACATTTCATTTTGTGACCCTTTTCTAACTCTAGAACATTGAGAAACACCAAATGTTGTCTGTATATACAATTCTTATTTTCTCTTCCTACATTACTGATGTCAGCATTCAAGACAAGAAGTTAAAAACTGCTGTCTAGTGCAAAAATGTCCAAAGCATTGTTGTGGTTTTTTTTTCCTGTCAGAAAAAGGCTTCAATTTCATCTAGAAATGGATTTTTAGCATAAATGTTAAGACAACAGAGCAAAATGCAGCTTTCATTCAGAGAAGACAAACAAGCAAAGGAAATGAGCTCCCTGAATCTCTGTCAATTATGAAAGCAATTAATAGAATACTGATTTTTTACTAACTCAGAACTTGTCTGACCGAAACAGAAGTAGGACTATTAAGAAGAAAGCAGTCTTAAGTTGAGACAATGCTACAACTAGCACCACATGCTAGGGTTGTTCTTGTTGGAGGGGGGACTGAATTATCCTCATTAGCTGATACACTGTACTCAGATCCACACATTAACCTTTCAGGAAGAAGGTACACACTTGGACATCTCTGTATTTCGTTCCTTAGGAAAAAAGAACTCTACCTTTGTGATGAGAATTCGGTACTTCTCCACCAGGTGATCGTTGTTGTGACACCCTGCCAGCAACTGCCACACTTCTCCCCTTAGGGCCTCAGGGACACCGCTTCTCACCAACGCTGACAATGTCTTTGGCCTCACGCTCAAATTGAGGTGCCTGGATGTTAAGTGAAGGCATTGTTACTATCATCCAAATGCAAATAAATGAGTATGTGAGGAACAACTAACATGTAACATTAGACACGTCAACTGACAAGAATTTCAAGACTGTTGCCAGAGTAACTGAAATGTAAGTTATTTAAAAAAAAACCAAAAACCAACAAACAACAAAACACAACACACTTAGAGATGGACTTTCCAAACTACTACCTCAATTCTCATTAAATTATAATATATACATAACATAAATACATAGAACACTCCATGAACCAAAACACTCCAGCAAAACCTACAACTGGAGGACAGGTACCACACAGTGTAAGATTCCCAGCGCAAACTACACCAAAACACAAACTCGTTTGCAGAAGAATGCACTGCAAGCAGGTAACCTTCTGGGTGAGAAGATAGGCAAGCAGAGCTATAAAAACATCTACCATGCTTATCCATGTGTTTTAGCAGCTTCTACTGTACAAGATATCCCATCTAAACAGTTTCTTCAAGTGAGACTGGTGACAGCTCATAAATTACAGCATTGTAATTTGTAAAAAACAAACCTACATATAATTTGTGCAGCTACAGAAAGATAAGCTGAACAGTCCATTCACCAGTTTAAACGTAAAACCCCAAAAGACAGAGGCTTCTAGGTAAAATGATTAAGAGGATTGATAGACAAAACCAGGCAAAGCTCAGAACTTGCATTAACTGCATACTTCTTAACAACAAACTGTTGTTACACAGACTGGGACTCCCTGTTGCCTTTCTCCAGCCTAGAGCGTTCCAACACAGCAATCCAGAGACTAGCACTGGGGACATTTAAATCAGTGTAAATTGCACAGAACCTAGCACCATAATGCCCTCCTTTACTCTGCTTTCTCTAAACACTCACACTGATAGACTTACATGTATTTATAGATCTTGTAAAGGCCTACAAAACTCCATTGCTACACACTAGGTTCTTCTGAACTATTTTGAAATGAGAAAATTGTGTGACTCAGCAGTTACGAAATATGAGCCAAATATTATTTAGAAATCACAAAACACCAATGCATATTTAATTCCTATACAAATCTAATTACAGGATTCCAAAAAGCTAGCATGGAGCTACCTGAACTCTGATTTTTATGATTTTCAATCCTCTTATTTAAAAGCCCAAGGATCATTACTTCCAAATACTCGCTTTTAGTTAAGAAGGAAAGCCCTTTAACACATATTAAAGTTGTTGCCAGCATTAGCACAGAAGCACTTCATATCCTCTTAGAGCTGCCAAAACATTTTCAATGGGAGTCAGGTGGCTTAATTATCTCTGAGCCTTTGGAAGAATTACAAAAAATTTCAAGTTGAAAGAAACTTTCTCACAGCAGCAGATGCATACAGCTCATCTGTTAAAGATGTTTCTACAAGTCTAGGAGAGGGAGGGAAAAGGACTCATAGATCACTCTACCACAGCCTTTCCATTCTTACAAACAACTCCATTTCTGATGTTTGCTTTCCTACTAAATTAGCACAACGTATTAGTGGAAAACCAAACTGGAAGTATTTATTCAAATAAGTACTAAGCAATGGCAGAAAATAAAATACAATGCTAAAGTTTTGCAATCTTCACTTAAAGAGAATCACATCAGTATTTTTCCTCATCTGAAGTGCAGGAGTTATCCTAATCTCTGTTCTCCTGCTCCTTTGCTCTAATCTACTGTTCAAATCTTTGATTTGCTGTACATCCGCAGCTCCTCAGTAACGCTAGGAAGCAGGAGGCAACAACTATAGCCAAAGTCAAAATGCACCATATTTGAGCTCAATCTGATGTTGTGCCTGCCATCTCCCTTTGTGAAAACAAAAAAATCCCAACCCAACCCCACCCCCCCCAAAAAAAAAACCACCAAAAAAAGCCCAACAAAAACAACCCACAACCACCCAACACTGAATTCTGCAATAACCAGCATCACTTTCTTAGAACTGTTCACGATACTTCAAGATGAATAAAAGATCCTTGATGAAAAGAGGACAGGTGTTGCATTAACAACTTGATTGTCAATAAGCACTCTTCTTGTAAATTGGCATTTTCTAGGGAAAAAACAGAAGAGCTCATGCACTTCCTTCTTGGCAGGCTCTGGAGCCATCCTCTTTAGATATGGGAGGAAAAGCATCTTTGCTACCCAAGTACAAATCTCCCATATTCTTAAACTATAGTTACCAAGATCTGACAGCTGCAGGGAAAACTGACTGTGAACAACACCAGAATTACAAAAGGGAGTGGAAGTGATCTATGCAAAATAAAGATAAAGGCAGAGAGCTGTATATTCTCTATACCACTTAGCTTTGTAATAAAATTGACTGTGAAACTTATAAGTAAAATTCTCAGCTTAAGAGAGAATCAGTTAAAGACATGGGTGTAGGTGAATTTCCATACAGCATTTCAGCCTGCATTAAAAAAAACCCCACCCAAAAACAAACTTAAAACATCCTCTCTGAAGAAATCAGAAAACATGAAGCCAGAAAACAAGCGGTGTTGTAGGGATGATAGAGAACTAAATCCATACTAATCTCATCTCAACTGGGTTCTGTAAATAACAAAAACGCAAAGCAGAAGGAGCGAGCAGAATGCGAATATTTAGAATTGTAATGTTCAGAATATGATTTTGTCACTTACCATTTGGACAGCAGCTCCCCCCACGTCTCAAGAATTTTTTCTGCACACTCTTTGGAAACATCTCCAGAACCACTTAAGAGTGGTTCATCGTTGTCTGCCAACAAAACAGAAGAGATGCTATGAGATAACAGCCATTACAGATTTAAATGTCGCAAGAAGAACACCTCCTCGTTTGTGCATGCAACACAGAGAAGGCAGAAGTAGACTTGCTTATGGAGGCACACAGTGATGTGACAAGAGGCAGAAGACAAGCAGCAACATGTGAAATTTGGTTTAAAAGACAGGAAAAAAAATTTACCATAAAGGTGATCAAAATGATACAAGGCCCCTGAGAGGCCACAGAAATGCCAATGGAGACAATCAAAACACAAAAGAAAAAGGCCTTGAATAATCTGCCTGGTTGGAGTTACACTGAGTGGGAGGCAGGACTACAGCCATCCAGATGTGTCTCTCCACAGAAACAATTCCATTATTCTACCCCAAACTTTTGCAAGACTACAAAAATTCTTAAAGAGCACAACTTTCTCTATGTGAAAAGCTACAGCTCTATAAAAGCAAAAAAAAGACAATAAAGATCAGCATGGTTCTCCCAAGCAGCTGCAGACTTGTCAGTTGCTGCAGATCCATGACAGTCCACAAGGTTTTTACTTTAACCATACAGCACTATACTTTTTGAAAGCTAGTATTTTTGGTTAACTTACTTGCCTTAAATTAAACAGCTTTTTAAGTGAAACACTATAAAAAATTGTGGCGGATGGGGAGAACTCACATAGTCATAGTAATTCTTTTTAAAACCATTACCCATGTACTGTCAGGTACTTTCACTCATCGCAGGTATCATATAAAACCCCCACGTTTCACTGATAAAGCAGTGAACACTGGTGCTGCAGATATTCTTTGTCATTAAACCTGTGCTTTCTCATGTGTCATCAGAACCTGTCAGCAAACTCTCATTTGCTGCAAGTTGTATAAGTAAACTAATATATATATGGTCTGGAAAAGAACATCACTGTGGTTTAGTGTAGTGGTTAGAGACTGCTAATGAGTAACACTTTGCAAATGAGTTAATTTTCAAACCAACCTTCCCCTCCTCCCTGCCCCACCCCCATAAAGGGAAATTAAAGCACAGAAGTGAAACAAATTACTCAAGGCCACATGGAGGGCCAGTAGAAATTCAAGTCACCTACAATTCAACTCTGAGCTGTAAGGCCAGATGTTTATATACTCAGAAATAGACCATATTTTGGATTAAGAGAATTTTTTAAAAGCAGAAAAAAGATCCTGAAAATGCATTAAGTTTCAAGCTGGGCAGGTCCTGGTATAGTTATGTATTACAGATGACTATGTTCTGCTCTTTACTGAAGAGGCTGCTACTTGCTTATATTTTCAAGTAATACCAGCTTCTCATTTTCACTCAAATCTGTTCACAGCTGCTCGGGGAGGGGCAGAAGCTACAGGATAATCTCAAATTTTTAGCAGCCTCCTTTCACATTGTTCCAAATATATCACACTGGAGGCTTCAGAGGCCTGGGCTCAGAAAAGCATAGTCAGAAAAGTGTCAGACAAGGGAGAGGCTGATCCAGGAATGCGGGGGTACTGGTTATTGAACACTCACTGCATTAAAGCAAGAAAAAAAACTAATTCATAAGCCAGATTCTGACTGGAAAGGATTTGACATGTTTCGTAATTCTGTTATTTACCAAATGCCCTTCCTTTCAAAGTATACAAAGCATACAACCCATTTCTTACCTTCTTCCTCATCATCCTCTGGAGGAGAAGGAATCATTGAGCCCTGTGACCCAGACTGGGGCAGGCGAAGAGAGGGACTTGCTGTAGTTTTTCTTCTCTCCCTTTCTGATTCACTTTCTAGGCACACAACTTCATATAACGTGTCCGAGTTATTCTTTCTGTCTTTTTGCTTTATCTAGGAAACAAGAAGTTTCATTTAACTGAGACAAGCTACACTCCAATGACTTAACTTTTTTTAGAATAGGAGAGTTGAGAAACAATATTAATCACATACAACTGTGAGGAAAGTTTAGTCCTCAGAGCACACTGAATGCATCACACAGACCTGCAAGTGTCTCTATTCCTAACACTCTAGGGATTCATGCCTATTGCACCCAAAAGGTATGAATATAAATTTGTTACAGATAAAGCTGAAGCCACTTGGGTCTGCCAAGCAGAGGTAGATAATTTTTCAGCCATAAATGGACTGGTCAGAAACGTGTAGATTTGAAAAGGTTCCTTAACATGAAGCAACTCTGCCTTTATTTTAAAGATTAATGTAAAATTAAAAGTAAAATCTTTCCATTTACATTTAATTTCTTCCTTTAACTTTCTGAGGATGCTGATGGAGGCAGAAGGACACCTTTAATAAAAATTGCTTATTTTCCCACCATGGCAACTGTCTTAAGTGGTGCTTCCAAGTAGTATCTGTGGATACACTGCTGCAGGAACATAAACTGTCGAGTCCCAAAGTCTATTACATGGCTGAGTTTTCCCCTTAATTTTCAGTGCTTTGATATCTTCCTTTCCTTTAAAGGAAGATTTTTCTTTGTGAAGTGGTTCTAAAACTTTAATACACTCTAAAGACGTAGAACTACTTTTCATAAATAGATAAAAATAGAGTAGAAAAGGTGAAGAGGGAAATAGGATTTATAATTATACTCTATGCTAAGCTCCCAAGTGCTCAGTTTTATCCTCTGGAGTATTAAAAATTAAGAGAAATGCATCAAAACTCAAAATTACTAAATCACTGAATGTAATCTGAGCAAATAAAATCCCTCTGCTTTCACCATTTCCGAATAGAGAAACACTGCCAGAGGAAGATAAGCCAATTCGATGCAGCTGGATTTTTAATAGGCTAATCATGCCTCCATAGAAACAGGTTTTCCTTCCAGGCAGGACAGTCTACATTTGTTGCTTCCACCATGAATTTTGATAATCTTCCATTTAGTAAACACTGGAAGTTGGACAACCTGACAGCACTGGTGGAAAAAAAAGGAACTAGCTAAGATAAGCTACAATGGTTGTGAAATTGGTGAGACAAAAGATACAGAATCAGCTAAGTAAGATAAATTTCCTTTCAGCTGCCAAACAGAAAAGGCACTTGTTGGAGATGGTGGAGTATTTATAGCCCAACAGCCTTAACTGTTCAACGTCTCAAAAATGCCCCAAATAAAAAGACTGATCTCATCCATGAAGAATTTTTCCACTTTAAAATTTGAAGGAAAATTTTAAACAAAGTTTTAAAAATATTTATATTTTACTTTAAAAATGGGACAAACAAAAAATAATCTCATCTTTTGTTATTACCATTAATTGCTATCACTTTAAGTGCACAAGAACTAAGAGAAGCCTTTTATTTAAATCAAACCTCTTAAAGCAAATACACTTATCAAGAAATCAAGACTCCAGCCATGTTTTTTGGGCTGCACAAAAAAATTATTGAACCTTGAGAGAACACATTGCTGTTTGTTTGTGTATATTTCTATTTCTCTAAGTATTTCAAAGCAGTAATTTCTAAAGCAGGAGAATGGCAGATACTTCAAGTACAGCATCTCAGTGGTGAGACACTGGAACAGGTTAACCAGATTAGTTATGGAGGCTCCAACTCGAAGTATTCAAAGCTAGGTTGGATGAGGCCTTGAGCAATCTGGTCTAGTAAGAGATGTCCCTGCCTATGGCAGGGGGTACAATTAGATGATCTTTAAAGGCCCTTCTAATCCAGACTATTCAATGACCTCTTTAGTGACTTGGACCTTTAACTTTGCAGCCTTATTTTGAGACTAACTTATTGCCTTCTGCTGTTATTACGAATATCCTGGACAGAAATAATCCTTTCCTTCTTAGTAGATAAGGTAAAAAAGTAAGTTGGAAAAAAAACAGTAAAAATTTTTAACAAGTTCTAGGGATTTTTTAATGGTTGCTTGGATTTTTTTCCCCAGGGCAACCTTGAGGATTATGCGAAATCTCTGCTTCCAACCATCTATAAAGACAAAATCAGACTTCTACGAGAAGTACAAACTTTTCCCCTTAATTCCAGGGAGATGTTTTAGCATAAAAAAAGTTGGATTAGTATGATAAAATCAATTCACTGACACATCAGATAGCACACCACCACGATTACAATAAAGCCTTTTTTTCTCTTAGCCCTTAATTTTACAGACTTATCCTACTACACCCTTATGCAGGCAACAATCGGCATAGGCTCAGTTTGCAGATAAATCCTCTGTTTCTTTTATTTCTGGGGTTTGGCTGGAAAATCCTTAAGCTTCTATGAAACTTTGCAGCCTCATCAAAGCTGCTGAAATTTGCTTTGAAATGAAGACATCCAGCTTTTCCATGGGAAATTTAGATAGCCAGCAACAACTAGCATAATGAAGGATAGCTTCTCAAAAATTGAAGAGCATTTATTAAACCCCTTGGATTCAAAAGAAAAATGCTGAAATATGAACGTTACAGCAGCAAAGACCTTACCAATTCTAGGGAGATACATCCACAGTCACATGGTGATCTGCCATCAGGCACAAGTAACCACAATTCACTTTCAGTGCAATCATATTTATTCAGTTTTATACCATAAATCTACCTTTCAAGTCTCAAGACAATGTAATTGACTGTGTCACAGTTACATTTGAGAAACAACCTTGCCAAGTCTCAAATTAACTGTAGATTTTATGTTTAAGTGTTACCTGTTTCAATTTTAGGAAAAAATTTTCAGTTGAGCTGCGTTTGCTGAAGGGCCAGAACAACCTCTCGTTGGGTGAGCAAACTCTGACTTTAGTCTCCAGAATGAACCGAACAGGTTCCTGAACCTCAGTTATCACCAAATCCACAGCAGTAGTCATGAACAATACTTTATCTAGAGAGGGAAAGAAAAAAATCCAGTGCAAGAGTATTCAAAGAAATGTTTCAAACTAAACAGTCCATAACCTTTTTCCCAGTAACAAGAAAGAACAAAAGATTTTGTTTTCAGAATTCATTTTTTTCTCCCTGCTTTAATATCTCAATATAGTTTCAAAGTAGGAAAAAAAAAATGACAATGCACTACCCACTGGAGAGTAAGGAAGCTTAAGCCTTGAAATCAAGAAAATTATCTTGCTAAGGAGAACAATAATTTTGCTTCTTCAAAAGCACTGAAAGGTATTAAAAAAAAAAAAAATCTTCATTACACATCATAAAAGGTCTGTATATTTCACTCCACAGCGCAGATCTCTTGCCATCTACTCTATATTCTATTTGTTTTCAGAAATTACTCTGACAACTGCAGAGCATAAGTTCAACAGTATTGAAGGTAGCATTTAAGACCATCTCAGCTGTGAGATGCAGAAAATTGACTCTACAACACAAGGCCCCAAAAGGAGGCAACAAGACTCAGTGATCTATGAGATCTTTTCTGGTACAGAATCCACCTCCTGTCACACCTATGCAGCCTCCTACTGGGATACAGTTATGCCTACTAGGATTGTATCATAGCCCTCTGTGTTCTTTAGGGTTTTATATAATGGCTGCCATCCTACTTTCTGAGAATATCTCCCATACTACGAAAGTCTTTTCGAGATTCATCTGAAAAAATAACTGATGCCCACTACACAGAGCATTTACCCTGGCTGGGGTAACGTCTTGCAAAGTTCATACCTTTTGGTGTTTCTTCATTTACAAACTGGAAGTGTGGAGATTTTTGATTCCAGCTCCCAGTGATCACATATGATTTCCCATCAGAACTTTTACCCATGGATTCCTAGAAAGAAGGTAAGTTTATGCAGTTCTATTTAAACTAAGTAAATCTCTAGATAAGTTTTAGACCCACAAAATGACAGCACTGGCAGGAGAAGGGCAACAATCTGAGATCCACTTGACACAGTACTGTAACAGAGATCACCTCTAAAGTGAAGAATAGAGTTCCCATGCGATTTTGGGTTCTTTATTAACTTTTGGGCAGTCACTACTGTAACAAGCAGATACTTCATACATTCCAACAAGTTTGTTTTCACAATACAGTAGTTAAGTGAGATGATCTCCATCATCATTTTACAAGTGGAAAAGTGAATCATAAAAACAAAGCACCTGGTAATCTCAGTGTTGTATTTAAGTCCCTCAGTTTTTACAGTGATAAGTATGCTATAAAACATTTGTAGCCTTCAAAGCACAGCTCTTTAATATTCAGCACTTCCAACAATAAGTTTCCACGTTTTTTATTTCAGGCCCCTGCGAACAATCATGACTAACTGCTAAACTGGACCACTCCCTTGACCAAGCATCAGTTCATGTTCCACCTGCAGCAGAGGCAGGGATCCAACCCAGCTGCCAAGAACCTCCCCCTCAACAGCATAAGCTACAGCATCAAGCCCCTTCAACAAATGTGCAGAACTGTCTCAATCTTTACTGTCTATCCCAAGAACATGCAAAACTGCAATCGAATTGATTACTGAATATTGCTGCTGAAAGGTCCTTACCAAATCTAAAAGATGCATGTCACCACTCCGGACATCTTTCCCACGGCTAAGCAGAAGGCCAAAACATCTGCAAAGCCAGGCAGAAAAACAAAACTGCAAAAATTAGCTTGACTCGTAAAACAAACCATTAACATTCCTTATCTAAATATGCACTGTCATACATCACAAGCAGCCCATGAATCCAATAACAAATGTCAACAAACCTTGACATTTGAAAGCAGCATCAAGCACGACAAGCGAAACCATGTCAAGTCGACATTAAAAACATCAAACAAGATTTCAGGAGCATATTTACAATATGATTTTTTTTATCCTGCCTACATGAGTCCGAAAAGTTGTTCAATTACCTTTGTTTGCAAGAGCAGTGTAGAACAGACAAAGCTAACAAGAGCTCCCTATCCTGCAGGACAACTTGGTCTGCACTGTTCTTCCCTGTTTTGTTCTGGGATTTTTTTCCCCCCTTTGGAGACATATTTGCATAGAATTTACCCTTTGATACAGACAAGAATCAGGAAATTCCAGATGAAGTGCAAGGACCTGTCTTTTATGGTTTCATTTCACAAAGACTTTTGGCCCACACAAGTACACTCCAGTTCAGCCTCTGGTTTCCCACACTGTCCTCATGCACTTCCACTTCAGACTGTGTAGGCTGGCAGAAGCTGCACCTTTTCTCTGTAGTATGAACAGCACTAAACTCCTGTCAGTAGTTAAAACCTGCTGGAGTATTTCTAAGCAGTGAAAGATTTTAAGTCTGAGCTCTCCCCTTCCTGACACAGACACTTCAATGCTGCAGAATTCCAGACTGTGGCAGATTCAAAGCGCATGTACAATATTGTTAGGTGAGATGAAAGGAAAGCACATTGAAGTAACTCAGCCACACTGATTATAGCCTCAGCATTTAACACCAATTGGTCACTGAAAAAAAAGCAGTTATGTTTTTTACAAAGATTCTGAAATGGGTATTTAGAAGGATGCAACCACTCATTCTAGAACAGATCTGTGCAAGTTGTGACTGAGCCAGTATTGTGTCCTGGCCACACAAATGCTGACCAAACCCATCTGATCTTCTGCACAACCCCAGTCAATAGAGGTGTGGCCTTAAATCATGCAGATGGAGTGTTCGCAGAACAACTACTGATCTGCTGCCTCAGAAGAAAGAAACCAAAAAAAAAAAAAAAATCAAACAGAAAACGATTTTTTTTTTTTTTTTTAATCCATGAAATTACCTCTCAATAGCAAGTTCTTTATTAGTTGTCTGCTGGACATAAATCACTATCTTCTTATCAATGCCTTGGCGGAGCTTAAAGCATTGCCTGTCCTTGTCTTTGGGAACCGCACTGTGAGTTACCAGAAAGAAAAAAAACCTCAATGTCATTTACCAGTATTCCTTGCAGGTATCAAAATCAGCATCAGACCCTTGATGAAGCCAGCTTCTTAACCCAAAATCATTCAAGACTTTGCTTCCTTCCACACATCAATCAGTGTGAATTACATGAAAGAAATGGCAATAATTAGGCAATGTTATTTTGTCATTATTAGGTGAAAATCAAGGACATGGTTTTCAGAATAAAAATTGCAGTTTTTAACTGTGACTTAGTGTTGTGAGACTTTAAGCACTTCGAGAAATTTTCTAAATCTTGATTCTCCAGGTGAGTTTCATCTGTTAAGCAGATACTTCTAAGAAACAGTATAACACTTTCTTTCACAAAGTATGTGACTGCTGGAGAGCACATCAAGTCACCAAGTATTAGATGATTTCCCTTATTTTTAATCTAGAGCACCTTCTCCTAAATGCTGCAGAAAGAGAAGAGAGTATGCTGTGGTAGAAAAACCTAAACTCACCCTTCCAATGCAAACACACAGAGTAAAGTTCTAGCACCAATATTCCCTGTTATAATTACAGTGAACACTGAACAAACTGAGACCATTGGGTTTTGATTTTAAGTCAATCACATGTTCCCTTTTCCCTTGGACACAAAAATAATCCTTATTTTATTTCAGATTTTAAAACTATGCATTGTTGTCCCCAGGAGTTGCAAAATGGACTGTGGAGTATTACCCATAATTTAACACCTTCAGTAAAAACTAGATTTGTTTTCTGACAGCAGGTGCTTACTCAGGCCAGGGAACGGCAGAGTGCTTCCAACTGTCAGCAGGAGTTTTGTCTCCAAGGCCAGGACAGTGGATTTATGTCCTTAGAGCCAGAACACACCGTCAGAGCTCATTTCCCTGGCAAGAGAGAAATGCACTGCAAGTGACCCAGGCTGACAAGTGAAGACAGATGATCCAAGACAGGGTCAGGTACATTATCAGCAACTTAGTATGTGGAAAGTGTTCTCTCCACTTCCAGGTGAGTACAAGTTTGTACATGAAAGACATAAGGATTAGTGTCAGACTGATAAAGCCCTGCCATTTGGATTAAAACCACTACTGCATGACCAATGTAGGTAGGGTTCTGCTCAGCTGAAGGCAAAAGTCTTTTTTTTTGCCTTGTGTAGTTATGTACACAGCTTTTAAGCAAATGCCCTGTACCACCCTGACTGCAACTGTTTTGTGGCTGACAAGACCTTTGAAACATCTGCAAAGGCTGAGGTTCAGTCTACAGTCCATGCTGACAGAGTCAAGATAGCTAGGACTGAAACAGCTCTTAGCAGCACAACTTCTGGACACCTTGTAAGCATCAAACACTGGTCTGGCTTACACTACCTGCACTGCTGTGCCTATGCTGACGTTGGTACCAAGACAGTAAGATTGACCTTCACCCAGCATACTGCTGTGTGCTGCAGCTGTGCTTCCATCTGCCCTGCACCCCAGGGCTGCTGCCACATCCAAGTCCAAGAACAGTCAGTATCGTTCAGGCTCAGGCCCTCAGCTAAACTATTTTTCAGTTTCAACACTTCAGCAGTCCTTTGGAGTGCTAAACAAATACTGGATTATTTAATGGGATCTATTTATTTATTTATTAAATAAAAATTGAGCTGGATCTAAATCCATGAACAGAAACATCTCTGAAGGGGTGGCTAGGAGCCAACATGCTCACCAAGTCAGAATATTTGGCAGGCATGCTGTACTGAAATCAAGACAATTCAGCAATTACAGAACGCTATAAATGGTGACATAAAGCTTCTAAGGGCACTGTGTGTAGGTTAAGCAGAAAAGAACTAACTTTTTAGCATGAACTAAAAAAAGTCTTTTTAAAAACCATTAGACTTACCATGAAAAAAACATGTACTTATATAACTTATACAGTACTGCTCTAACACTCTCACCCTACACCACTGCTCTTAGTTCAGGAAGGAAAAAAAAAGAAAAGAAAAGAAAAATTAAATTTTGAGAAGTCATAAAACAGAATCAGGGACAAACAGCCTAGCTTTGTTCATAAAGATTTTTTGATACTGATAAAGAAACAGGACTTCAGAGAATGACTAAAAGTGAGTATTTTAATGAAACAGATCACAGCAAAACCAATGAGAACTAATATTGATGATCTTTGATAATGCATTTGAATCTTGCTGCCTTTTCTGCTTTAGTTTATGCAGAGATCAGTTCTAAGAAATCACAAGGAAATGAGTACAGATGAAGGATTTATCCTTTACAATCTTAAAATGCATGATGTAATTAGAAATTGCAGTCACAAAAGGGAAAATAAAAAAGCTGAGTATCTACTAGGATAAAAATAACAGAATCTCTAGAGGCAAAGCCATTCAAGAATTTACCTTTCCTGAGCAGGACTGGTTTGAGCTTGAACTATACAATTCCAGTAACTACCAAAGCACTACCATGTAAAGAGGGAAAGAAAAAGTCCAGCATATATGAATTGCTCTACTACATCCTGCTCTCAAACTTCTCTAGAGAATTCTCTCCGTTCAACATATTAAACTGAATTTATCCCATTCATGGAACAAATGCAAAGCTAATGACCAAAGTTAAAACACAAAGTGGTTTTGTGTCCCTGTGTATTTGAACCTTCTGCCTCCACACAAACATCTTTCCCATGACTGCAAGTAAACAACTATTTAAAGAAGGGCTTTAAATGACATTATTACAATAAATTCTAGACACTTGCTGATCTCAAATTCATGACTGCACGGTTCTTAGCTAACACTGTGGTGCATAGAGAGCCAGATCTCTGTAGACAAAACCCCCATTATGGACAACTACACCTTTATTTAGTTCTGGAATAGCTATGTGGGAACAAGTCTGCGAGCCTGATCATCAAGCTCTCAGCTGATGAAGCAGTAATCGCCCTAAACTAGATATTAAATGTGTCTTGTGGCAAACAGAATTAGCTAAATACTTCCCTGGAAAGTAACTTTGGGATCAGCAAAATTACTTAAAAAGAATCATTTATATCTGGGATTAATTTGAACTAGAATGGGAACTTTCAAAAAGCAACATTTAGGGACCACTTCACTGCACACTCCCTACTCATTCACTTTCTAACAGACCCAGATGCTGGATGACCAGAAATGAAAGAACTATACCTGAAATAACCTTTACCATCATCTTCTTTGATTTCCAGTGACACGGAGAAGGTGAAAATATCACTGTCTGGAGTCTGTGGGGTGGGAACGGCTGAGAGTGGAGTTTGCTTGGCAGAACGACGGAAGGCAGTGGCAAAGCTGTACAGTATTCGACTCACCTGCATTTAGACCACCAAGGGAAGGTCAGAAAGCAGCAGACACACAAAATGCAGCAGCTGAATCAGACCTGACTTGCCACTAAAGACTAAGATGATAAGTAATTGGATAAATAAAATTCAGTTTTAGCATCTAATTAACTGTTTATCTCCACTTCTTAAAAGGGTAAACTATTAAATGTTCATATTATGCTTTAATCGAGACTTCACTTCTTAACTTCAGGTAGACAACAGCCAGAAGTGATGAATTACATTACTCCTAAAGTGCCTGAAATTCTTCAGTTTCATTTCTGTAATAACTTTTACATGTAGATAGCCATCATTCAGCAAAAAGATTCAACTTACAGCCTCTTGGATTTCACATCGGAAGACATGGATCCTGAAGAGTTCTGCATTGTAGTGGCTTTCAGTGAAAGCAAAGCAATCACTTTCAGGGGTTCCATCATGCCCTCGTACACAGAAAAGGATTTTATAGATTGGATAATTTTCTATTTCTGTGTTTGTCTGAGGATCTAAAAGTCTGTTAAAATAGAGAGAGAGAGGAAAAAACCCAAAGCTTGCACCTTTAGAGGAACTAATTCGGCCAGATATTAACTTACAAACATTATCAACTTCATAGCTACAGGAAAAAGTACAACACAAAGAAACTGCACCTGACTGCCATTTACTGTAAAGCTTGATCAAAATAGTTCCGTTGAACAGTATAAAAAGTACAATGCAGCACACATTTCCACCAATAATTTCCCCACAGCTTTCAGGGTTTAACTTTCAAAAAGCTACACTAACATGCAGCAATGGAGACAGCCTCATCCCTGGTAAGTCCCCCGTAATCAGCCATTTTCCAGGCCTACCAACTAAATACTTTTCAGGCTATTTCTGAAATGTACATCAATACCTATTCCCACTATGGCTTTGGGGATACCTTGTGTCATCGCAATATTATATGCTGACCCTTGGGCATAAAACAAGGTAAACAAATTCAGAACAGCACTTTTCTTGGATCTCTTCAAAACCCACATTTTCCAGTAAACAAAATCCCAAGTTGCTCATGATTCCTCCAAGTCAAACTGGCAGCTTGTTTTCTTTGCTAAAAATAATTAAGATTAAATACACGCAGTCAGAGAATACACCCCAGTGAGCATCATACCTCACTGTCCCTTCAGAGACATTAGGCACTGACAGAGTCACATCTAAAGAGATCTGGCACTGGCTTCGTAAGATGGACATCATTCTGAGGGCTTCCACTTCACTCCGGGGAGCGTTCACAGATGCACAGCCTAAGTAGGTGAGTTTGCTAAACACCACACTGTCCTCATCTGTCATCGGTGTGAAAGGACTCAAATCCTCACAGTCTGGAAAGAGACAAGAAGTTGAACATAAGAAAGTAAGACAAGGCATAAGTAAATAATCAGAGATTGACTCGTCATTAACTAAATGGTAAAAGCAACCAAGGAACACATCAGAGACAGATCAGGCCAAAATACTAAAAGAAAACTGCCAGAAAGTGAGCTCCTGGTGGCAGACAGCAACTTAGCTATCCCAGCTACAACCAATTCACTCAGAGGGCCTCTTTTAAATGTGAGAGTGTACCAATTTCCATTACTACAATAAGATGCACAGACAAGCTGAAGAGACTAATATTTTATACAGCCCAGCAAGCCAGTATAATACTCCTGCACACATCTCCAGGCTAACGTAGCAAGTGTTTTCAGAAGAGAGGACAGCTCAGCATATGTTAAATCTTGCATCACGTAACCTGGCATCTAGTGCTCTAGGTGATTATAATGGGACTGAAGCAGACAAGTTGGTGAACAGACCTGCACCTAAATCCTCCTTCCTTTCCTCACAAAAAGCTAACTCACGAAATACCACCAGGCATTCCCCACTTTTTTTCTAACCTCCCTGGGATGATTTCACTGGCAAACTCATTTCTGGTTTCTGAAGTCCTGCCACCGACACTGGGTTAATGGTTGAGGATGCTGAAGCTTCAAGGACAACAGGTTCCTCCCCATCTCCATCAGTTCTAATGTCTTCTCCATGGTCCCGGTCACTTGACTGATCTTCCATGGGTGGGTCCATCAGGACGTCTTCAAGTTCCCTCTGCAGCTGCTGCTCGCTCCCATTCCCCACAATCTAACAGTCACAGTGTTGGGACACAAAAAAAAAAAAAGAAAGACTGTTCAAATGAAAAAAGAAAAACCAACACACCAACCCTTGGGCACAAGATCATTCATATGGTTGATTCTGACAACCAAAGCAGCAGTTAAGTTTATTAACCTAGTTACAATGATAAACACAAACTGCAATGTGCAAATGCTCACCAGGCAGATCATATCCTCTCTGCTTTAACAAATCTACAAGCTCAAAGCAGGAATCTTCTAGCACTGGATAAAGACAACATTACTTTCAAACTAGTCTTTAATCACCAACTACAAAGACTAGCTTATGACAAAACAAATTGACAGATGTCCACAGCACAGCAGTCTATGATAATTCTCAGAATGGTACCAGAAATGACCAAGTACAATTAAATATGCTATGGGGCATGGGGTTCATGGATAAGATAGCAAAGTTTCACAGGAAGAGAAGAATCTGGAACAGGATTATGCCACCACGATGAGGAGAAAAGGTAGTGCTGTTTATTTCCTAACACTCGTCTACAGTCTGACTTTGTATTCATTGAAGTCAACATGAAAGCATGAAGCAAGCTAAATGGTGTGAAATTAGGTGCTAAGCTAGACAGAGAATAAAGACATTAATTTCAGGAAACTCTTAGAAACTGTATGTAAGGAAACTCTTTGTCCATTCCTCTGCAATTAACAAGGAAGTGACTGATGCTTTACATAGTTCAGAAATTAAGCACAGAAATGGAATTTACAAAAGTATTTTACCAGATGACAGACAGAGAAAGGTACTTGATTCCAACACTTCCGCTGCTGCTGGTTAAACTCAACCCCAGGAGCAGATACACATTTCTATACCCTTAAATCTCTGGAAGATGACTGACTTCAAATGCTATGTGCTAATAAAATCCAACTTGCACAACTACCCCAAGTTCTTGAAAAGAGGATAAAAGAAATATTATTAAAAGACAATTTTCTTTTTTAATCTGCAAAATCTAACAGCAAAGAAAGGAAGTGGTTAGATAGAAGGAGGAACACAGAGCAGACAGAAACCTGCCCATAATGCAATCTCAGTATTGGACCAAATCCCATCTGCCTCAGAACTCACATCCCATAGTAGAAAACGAAATTATCTTGAAAGAACCTGAAGCAATGGTCAAGGTTTTCACACTGTAACAGCAAATCAACCTGAAGTCCAGCTAAGATTGTTTAAGTGATACTGGAACAGATAATAGAACACCTTCATGCACATGGATTAGCCTTGCAATAAATTAAACATGCTCTAAGCAAAACATCAGCTGTCACTTAAATATTTGTACGTGCACTTCCACCAAGCACGTCTCAGGAATAATCGTAGTGAGATTAGAGGTTTCTTTGCCAAGGCAGAATTCTGTCACATAGTCATTTCCACCACATACCTCAGACAAGTTTCCACTTCAGAAGGAAAATGAAAAAAATACATTTACTCAGTGTCTTTTGCACTCAGATCCATAATCTCCAAATAATTACATATAACTGCAACTTTTATCTATATTGCATTAAAGGAGTAAATGGCATATTAGTTTTCTGGTGGAATATAAATTATTTAATATATAGTAATATCACCAAAAGACAGAATCTTTTGACCTGGAACTACTCTAGAATAGAGCAGAAAAAAGTTATTTTAAGAGAACGTTCCAGATCCCTGTTCTTCAGAAGAGAGTATGCAAAAAGTTAAATTCAAAGGTAAAGAATAAACCAGCAAGCACACAAGATCCTAGAGGTAGAAGAAAAATAACCACCTAGTGACTGTTTACTAGAAAATTTAAACAACAAAAATAATCCATGAGATATTTATGCTATTGAAATTCATGCTCAAATAAATTTTTTGTATTGATTAAAACACATTCGTGTGCTATCTTGGATCACCTGCCATGAACACAGCTGTACAGCCACAGATGTATCAGTAATCTGTAACTAGGTAGAGGAACTCACAGATCTGCATATTCTTCCCATTAATTTGAGTATTCATTTGTATGATTCACCACGGAATCAATGAAAAATGTTGCATGTGGTCATCGAAGGCATAATCCTCTTTAGTATCCAGTTTATTATTCAGGTCATTGTAGGTATTTGTCAGAGAGATGATGATAATAATGATGGAAGATGCACCACGTTACTTTACTGCACACAGGTTTTACGTTTTGCAACAAAATATAACAAATCAATTACAATGTCCTGTCAGCCCTGTTAAAGCCTACATACTAAAAAAATCAGAAGTAATTTCTGGTTTACAGGATGTGCTCTCTCTGAAACCTGAACTTAAAACACTCTGGCAAGAACCTCTCATATGCTCTTCCTCACAGTGATTTAACAGACTTCAAGTTTGGATTTGGAATTTGGTGAGGAATCCAGCGAGAATTAGATGTAATGGTACGACCATAAAATGTGCATGAAAAGTGTTCCATTCCATCAGGATGTCTAAATAATGACCTACTATATTTGGTAAAATAAAATAATCAGTATCAACGCTCTATAAAACATCATTTTGAAAAGAAACGTTCCTAAAAATAGTAATGACAGGTAAAAGACCAGTGCAGGGTGTTTACTGTGTGGCAGGAAATAGTCACCTAAGAGAGAAAAATGCATCTTGTAAATACTGTAAAACCTCATAGTCAAAATCTTAATTTAAAAGAATCCCTGCAAGAAAGCCTTCCTCCTCACCCCAGACTACCCTCAAAAAAATTCTGAAAGACACCGTAAATAGACTTTTGGTCTGGAAGAGCTCAGCTGTACTCAGAGCCCAAACAATCAGGTGCAACAAACCAGTCACCCAAGAAATGAGGCCTAAAATACAAATTAAAACTAACTTCATGTGAACCAAAGCCTCTTACGCAACTGCATAAATTCACCACAGCGTGGGAACAGTGCACATTAAGATGTAAACATGCTTGAAACTCTGCTGCAATCCAAAAGGCCAGTAAGAGGCAGCATGACAAGAGTGCAGCAGAACCAAAAATTGAAGGAAGAACAAGGTGTACCTAATAAATACTTCAGGTATTGAGATAGAGGAAAGGAATCATTTACCCTAATGCTTGTTTTCTCCACCTCTCACAAAACTGCAGGCTACCTTCACTTAACTTTTAAATAGGATACAGTGAACTTCCTCTAGAGCAACAAGATGGATTTATTAGAACTGGAGGTTTATTCCCTTCCCCTAACACGTGCTGTGGGCCTTTGCCCTCAGAGGTCTCATTGCATTTTGTAGTTCAAGAACTCCTGTTCTACAGTGTGCTCTAGAAGCAAAGCTTTCATAAATCCAGTTCAGCCCACCAGCAGTGGGCAAAAGCAGACACAGAAACAACACTAGAATTGCTAGAAAACTGCGTTTCTGGAAAACAATCTCTGACAATCCCTTTTTAAACTGAACCAAGTATTTCAGCGCAGACAAAGACCCCACACATTTAAGAATTATGAGCAACTGAAGAAAAATATGCTTCCTGATTATACTCAGGAGAACAAAAAACCCCAAAACCCATGCATTGATTCAATGCACAGCACTATAACTTAAAACCAGGGCATCTCAACAAATCTGAAATGAGGGCCTGAAATGTCCAAATTTCACCTCCTATGCCAGTCAGCAAACACAAGACTAAACTTCTAGCACCATCCTCAGACTGCTCCTAGCAAATGAAGATCCTCAAACTGCTTTTCTAAAGAAAAAAACACACCTTCAAGTACAAACCTGAACTTAATTTCAGCTTTTCTTAGTGAGCACATCAAAGCAAATGGGCCTTGACATACTCAAATTAACTTAGTTATAAGTACCAAAGCAATTGCTTCTCCTGGAAAAAAAACATTTGTTCCGATGAAATACGTAAGTTATTTCAGTTCTCATGCCATACTGTTACTATTAACTTTGCATATACTACCTTAAATGCCTCTAAATACCATGGTGACAGTACTTTTAAGATACCCCCCCATAACCTTCACAACTCCACCTTTCCATGCACACAAGCAGTTTAATAATATAGTGTAACTGGCTAGTGAATGACTATTTGCAAGATTAAAAATGTGCTGGTTTGAGGCTAATAGGAATTTTTTAAAAATTAAAATAATTACATTATAGGTTGTGAAAAGCAAGCAATGGTGATGTTTATTTCACTCATAGGCTTGCTGAGATGTGTAAGAACACAAACATAGGTAACACACACACTCAGAGTCTCTTGGTCTCTCTGGGAGCCAGTGGTTCTTCTATCTGCTGAGCAACCTAACTAACCACTTTACTTCTAACCCCACTGGGTGATCCTCCAAACTCACTTTGTGTGTAAGCCAGACCCTGGGGTAAGGCAGAGGGGTGGGAAGAAGGTGGAAGGGTGGTTGGGAGCCCCTCCTGGGGACTCTGATTTCTGGGAGGGGGATTCTGTTTCTGTATTACCTTTAACTTGCACATTTCTGTAAAGATTTGTGTGTATTCTGTATATATATGCTTGTGTATTATGCTAAGCTGTAAACAGAGCTTCAGTCCTTAACTTCCAGTTGTCTGAGTCTAGTCAGGGTGATTTTATGAAGTGGCAGGGGAGGGAGGAAACTCCCTAACCATCACAAAAAAGAAAAAAACCAAAAAGTCTTTAACTATCTTATGTTTGTTCTATTGCAGAATACCACCAAAAGATGAATTCTCTCCCCAAGGATAGGTAACAAATCTCATTTACTTTTTAAAGTTTTCACTTCCTTAAGCAAAAGGAAGGAGGTTAACAGGCAGATCATCCGTGTGGGAGAATTTAGACTGCACACTGACTGCTTTATCTAAGGTGTAATATTTCCATTAATCACAGATTGCAGTCAGTAACCAAACGGTACGTGCTCTCAAACACCACAACACTGAAAGGCTCAAGGTAAATCATTTTGTTCAAGGATTGCACTCAGTCTTGGAACCAAATTCATAAAGAAGCTTATCTTTAAGACCTGCAAACTCTGCAGCATTCATTGCCAAATCAGGGAACAGCATAACTTCATTTTACAACTGTTGATGATCAGGAGCACCAATGTTCCCCTTTCCTTAACCAAAGAAACAGCGTACCTGCAGCCAACATTTTATACACCACCTTGGTAGGAAACACATGAGGAAAATTTAAGAAGCAAGCTTGAAACTGATTAAGAATACTCTCTGAAATACTCACAAGGCTGATGAAGATGACTTTATACACAAGTCTCTTCAATTTCTTTGACAATCATTAGACCAGCAATACAGACAGCTCCAACGTGGAGCAGGAGGCATTGCAGACTATGGTATTTCATGTTTCCCAATTTTTTTTGGGAAAACCAGGATGGAATGGAAAATCTGCTTGACCATTTCTATCTCCTGGGATCTCAAATGACACATCACAACTTTGGGAGTTAATTACATATACTGCCACATACACGTTCTCAAGGTAAGCACTACCGTGGAGGCTACTCTGATTTCTGAAGTATTTATAGCTGTTGGAATTTACAGCATCTAGAAAGGCAAGTGTGAGGTTACAGTCCTTCGGTGGGCTTCAGAGATCACAAAGCTGACTGTTCAAGAAGATGCCATTTTTTAAAGACTACCCTATGATGTAAAGTGGCAATCTTCTGCAATAGCAATATAACAGAAGTGAACATTTTTGCCAGATTAAGCAAAAACAAGACCCTGAGACTCTTTACTAACAGAATTAGTTTGAAGTCCTATGTAAAAGAAAATAGCCAAAATTAAAGCATGCCTTGTCCAGGACTCAAAGGAAGGCAAGAAAAACAGAGCAGCTGCAAGGTAAAGGCAAGAAGAGCAAGGGCATCAAGAAATGTTCAATAGTCTCTGTTACAACTGTTGGAAAGGAAAAAGAGGAACACCCATTCCAACAGGCAGTCCATGTGATTTCTCATCAGCTTTAAAGACATTATTTTGAAGACAAAGATGTGGCTGTAGACATCAGTCTCTTGCAATGGTGGAATATCTCTTTCCGCTCCTCACAAAGAATGCACTAACTTGACTCACTCCAGGAAAGAGCTGGTTTTCAACACATTAAAATGACAAAATTTGGAGTGATTGCCTTACTTGTGACACTTTGCTTTAAGACTGCTGAAACACAAGTTGAGAAGAAAGATTGTCTTTAAGCAGTCAACAATCCTCCCTCCCCCCAAATGAAGAAGAGAGAGTGAGAAGGGTCTCTCTTCAGAACACCACTTTCAAAACTGAGATGTCAATGCCCTTCCAATTCACACAAGCCTACCACTCAGGCTTGTATTCTCAGATTCATGCCAAGTTGTTAGTTGCAACTACACTTCTACATTTCTTAAAGAGAACATTTTACATTGGGGAAAACTTTAATATGTCTGAATTAACAGATGTGGTCAAATCAACTGTATGTTAACATGGTTTTCTATCTGACGGTTGTGATAAAATCACAACTCCAAGTTCCTGACAGTCTGTTTCATCCTAAGCACTTCCAGAAGGATTCTGCAAAGTGGGAAAAAACCCACAAGTAGTGAGGGAGAGTGCTCTTAGTCAAAACCTAATTGTCACCTCTGACATCAGCAACAGCAATGCAGAAGTAAATGGCAAAATCGATTCTTCTTAAGTTCTCCCTTCTGTCAAGTTTTCCACAATAAAGAAGTCCCTCTTTAAGCTCTCTACTGTTAGTTTGATTTAAGAATAGGGAACAAACTCAGATTATTGATTCTTACCTTCAGTCCTGTTTTTTCATCATCACTACCATTATTTGTAGATGGTGTTTCATCCCCTTGCCTGGAAACCAAGACAAAATCTTCACTGTTAAGAGTGGATACCGAGTCTGAAGAGACACTGATTTTTCCAACAGAAGCCTTGTCATCCATGACTTAAAAAGGAAGTTCGATTCATGAATGAGATTAAATATGTTATAAACTCCTGAAAAACAAAAATCATAAAAATACTTATATAAAACTTCATGCTAAAATGCTCAAATGTTTCTTTTCAGAAACCTGCTGACTAGGTATAAAAAGTAACACATCTGACAGCAAAACCAAGTTACAACTCTTCTGTCAGTGTAACTCAGGGTTCTGCTTTGATTTTGCTAAGAAGCAGGCTATGATTACAGCACTGGTTTCCATAGCTCACAAAAGGGAAGTTAATAAATCGTTTTGCAGTATTTCTTGATGATGTCAGGCACCATTTTCTACACATCACACAGAACAGGCCCTTGGAACATACGCTACGCCTGATGACGAAGGACTCATATCAAGGCTAGAACTGTAAAGTTCATTTATTTTCCTCATATAGTCTCCCTACCTTCACCTGTGTTCATTCAAAAATTGATTCTGAAGCTATCAGAAGTCACTGTATGCTGCATGTTCTTTTCCTCCAAACCAAGAGTTAGACCTAATTCTTGCTATCTTGTGTTAAGGACACTCCAAAACCTTAGGACATATGTTATGGATCTATGATAAGTCTTCTGTATTCATAAGGAACAATAACGGACTTCCAAGAAGCAGGAAGAACAGTGTAGACTGGATCAGTACTGGTAATCTGAACCAACAGAGGATTTTATAAAGCTGGAATTGGCACTGAGAGGCACTTGAAGAAAGGAACAAAAGGTGAAGTTCAGCTGCACACCTTGAACTCTACACTACAAATTCTCAGAATCCATTGCTCTAAACAGACTTCTGTGACAAAAATGGGTGATTAAATTTCCCAGAAACCCAAATATACCCTTATCACAGTGCCTCGGGTCTTTATATACCCCAAGCATGATAAAATCCATGTGCTTTTTCAGTCTCAAGCTCTGCTTTCCATTTGGTGGAATGCTGTCCCAACCTGGGTTCCAACAGAGAAGCCAACAATAGAGAAACCTGGCATGTCCACAAGCACAGCTCATCACATTCCTCAGTGAATCAAGAACAATGCACCAAAAATAGCAAAGCCTGTTTTTATGTCTATCAACCCCCCACACACACCTCCACAGCCACCAACGACATGAAATCTGCCAGGAGGACAACAATTCCTTTTTTTTTTTTTCCTCTGGGTTATTTTTAACCTGATTACTTTACCAATCAAGAACTTTCATGGTCCTGAAACTTGTTTCACTGGACAACTGAAGAATGGAAGAACAGATGTGGGTTGTTCAGGAGTAGCAATATACCCATGGTTATTGAGTTTCATTTCCAAAAGCATGTAAGGTATTTAGAGATCTTTTTCAAAACCACCTTAAGACCTACTGACTTTCTGTGAGAGTTACTGGCTGAAAAAATTAGGCATTTTGGAAGCTTTACTGTATGTCTCTCTCTGGTATTACTCACAGATACCATAAAGGTAGGGCAGAGTTCTCATTTTTTAAAGATGCTTTTCTTTAAAGAATTCATATTAAAACATTTCTATCAAAGTTCCTTATTGCACCATTTATATCATACTGAGACCATCTGAAAATAAATCAAATACACTGAAACACAGAATAAGCTTCAAACACTTAACATCCCTTTGGCGTTACTCTTTTCATTCAAACAGCACAAATTCGTCTGCCACAGTGAGACAGTATGAGTAGAAGAATGGGCTTTGATCACAAGCTGCTGTAAAGATCATCTAGACAACGATCAATTTAGCAATTTATTTTGGTATAGAGCATCTGTCTTGAAGTGTTAATTTCACCTGTTTCCGAAGTCTTTCAATCTGACACCTTTCACCAACATTAACTCAAATCTAAGAAAAAGTATGCTGTGATTCTGCATGCTCCTTTTCAGTGGCATGGTACAAGCAGACACAGTACTGGATCCCAGAGCACAGCTGGCTTACCCTAACCCCTGCAGCAGTTTCACAACAGAGAATTGCAACAGAAGGTCCCAAGTAGCACAACTTTCCCAACCTTACATCGAGCAAAAGTCTTACTGAAATTGCACAAGATAAGAGAGCTCAAGAAAGGGGACAAAGACTGCAAGAAGCTTTTGTTTACTAGCTATGTACTAGAGAGGCTCAATTACCCAACCACACTGGAATCTGCCACAGAGATTCACCAGATTAATGCTCAAATAGCTGAGGTGCAAAAGTACAGTCTTAAAATACTATAAATGCTAAAGTCTTGCCTTAAGTTAACCAAAACTTCCATCTCCCCGTACTGCCTTTTGAATGCATTTTATTTCCTCTGTTCCCTGCTATCACTTTGTTGCATGCAGATCACCTCAAAGATCATTTCACCCCAATCAGAAAACTCGCAATGGCAGAATCAACAACAAAGTCTACGAGCTCATTAAAGTATGGGCCAGCCTAGAAGGGCACACATCAAAGATGAGCACAGCAATTAAGTGTGCCAGACTTATGATTCCTCTGGAATCAAAAAGCAAGAACAAACCACAGTGGTCGACAGAGCTCTTTAGTAATACCTGCAACTTGTCTAAGAACTGAAATTTCCTCTTCTCACAGTTTACAGAAAAGACCCCAGCCAAATGCATATCTCAACTTTTAGTGTTTCTCAGAAGTAGATAATGTCTCATCCCTTAAAAGGAAAGAGACTTTTTGTTTGTTTCAACATAAATAAAATAGGAGCTACTGGATTCAGCAGTGTAGATTCTGACACAAAATTACACCACAGTAACACAGAAGTTGCCTGAAGGTGTCTTTACACCTCTACAGGAGACAGAGTGTCTAGCTAAAATGCATACTAAGAGGCAGATTTTTAACAGCTTCTTTGCTCATCTGTGTAATTAAATGGGCATCCTGGCTTCTCACACAAAAGAATACTAGAAAAAGCTGCAAAATGAGAAAGTCAACACAGATGGCTCTTGGGTCACTGCTTTCTGTTGTATTTGAAATTCTGATTCTCAGTGCAATTTACCTTCACTGCTGTTGCTATACAATGCTACAATGACAGTCCAAGAATCACACAATCTTCTAAAAAATGCTGTTTATCTTCAAAGCAAATAAACAACAAGAGCAACCTATCTTACTCTTTCTATTCAAAATAACATGCAAAATCCAATCCCTATATGCTAAAACCTCAAACAACTGAAAGGCAAACTTATAAAAGTTCAAGATTAGCTACACAGACATATAAAATATTCATACCCTTCACTTTGCTATCCTCTCATGTATTTGGCACCTGACCTGTAACGTGTTATGAAAATTTTCCTTTTAAGTACTGCCAGAATGAATTTGAAACCTTGACACAAACAGTATATAAAAAATCTTCCATTTTGCATTACTGTAAGAGACTGAGGTTTGAATGCCACCTTGAGATATGTGTGACAAGTGAAGCAAGGCACTCCTAACTATGGCTGGTCTCACTCTGTTTCCAAGGAGTGCCTGTTTTCCAGTGTTTAGAACATCCACACCCACACAAAAAGCCAGGGGCTGAGCAGAAAATTCACAGGTTTGGCTGAGAACTTCTTGGATTATTTAAATCAGCAGTACTCCTTGAGTCAACAGTAGCTTTAGAAACGTTGGCATGGTATTTGGAGGGAAACACGGCAAAGAATATACTCAACTCTCGCGTTTTCAGAGCAGTAAAGAGAATGAGCATGAGAATAGCATGCAGACTAGAGAGGAAAAGAGATTTTTTTTTCCCTATTTAGGTCTTCCTCAGCTTTTACATTTCAGCTGCAGTTCCTATAGTGTCACCACAAAGTTATATCTGATGGAAGAATCCACCGGAAACAAAAGAACACTGCAGCAATATTAACTAAATAAACAAAGAACAGTGATTCCAGAAGCTGCCTTTAACAGCAACATCAGAAAACTTGGTATTCAAAATAAATTTAAATCTTCTACCCCTTAAAATATAAAACACTAAGTATAACGTTTAACAAAACAAAAAACAGGGGAAACTAGGAGGCAGCTCACAGCCAAGACATTGACATGACTGTTTTGATGCAAATCAATTCACTGAAAATAATGTATTTTCTATTTCTATTTGTCTGGCTGTATGCATAGCTTAATAATATCCAGTACAGTTTCAAGTTAAACACAGTTCTACTTTCATAGTTTTCATCATTAACATCTTAGTGTGGGTGACAAGTGGAATCTGTAGCAGAGTTCAGAAGTTTTCCAATGTACTTTGTAACGCTGCGTTACCGCAAAAGAGGCAGCAGTTAGGACTCTCAGCTCTTTACAGTCATGACATCTGTGACATTTTTACCTTCACAACTTGTATAGTGTGTACTTATTTTGTACAATTGCACAGAGCATCCTGAAAAAAAGTCTGGCAAATGCAACAGCACAATTCTGTCGTAACAGGCACATGCCAGGTGTTTCAGTCTGAGAGGGGTAAGAAACTAAGAGTCAAAGTGATGTCACACTGACAGACATGGAGGAAAGAGGCTGTGGTTTCACTTTTTCTGACCACATACACATTGCCTCTATTTTATTGCAGTTGTAGGAAAAACAACAAACCAAAACATGCAAGAAAAAGCAATCACCAGCAACCTTTTTCTTTTTGCTTATCACGTGATTAGTCTGCATAATTGTACATCTGATCTTTACTCCCATTCCCTGTGCACCACGCACTCTCGAAGGCAACACAGTATTTCACACTCAAAATGAAGCAAGAAAGCCAGTCGAATACTGCATGTGAAAAATGACTGAGGATGACTAATGTGGGTAATTAATAGAAAATGCCAACTATGATACTAACATTTCTGTTAATTTTAAAAGACACTGACAGCCACAGATGCTCCCACTAACCAAGGGACAGGAAAAAAAAAGATAACATTCTCTGGTGATAATGCCGCCTCAAATTTCACCTCCCCTTCTCTTCTCCAGAATGGAGAAGTGCAGAGCTCAGGATGCTGAGTGAATCACTAGACACTATGCAAAATCAGGAGCCAGACAAAACACAAGAGTTAAAAACTAATGCAATCTTTGTTAACAATTGTTAACATAGTTGTTGCCAAGATAATGTTGCTTTTAATCTTAATTATCTGCTTAGAGGAGAACTCTTATTTTAAGCTCTTGTAATTAGCAAATTCCCTAACCCCAGAACAGTGTGGCAGGTCCTGCAAAACCATGGTTTATAAAAGAAATGTTGACACTGCCACAGCCAGCCCATCACAAGAATGTCACCGGAATGAACTAACTCTGAACGGTTGGTTCAGCCACACTCCGCAGCTGATGCTCCATCAGCACCAGACACATCTACACAGGAGAGCAGGACATGCAGGACACAACACAGGCTGGAGGCTGGGACAGAGGCAGTGCAGACAGAGGATAAACTCTGAACGTGATGCTCTGTAGACATTTGGAGTGCTTCCATCGTTAGGATTCAAACAGCAAAAGAGAATTGTTTACCAGACAGACAGCATTTTAAAAACATGCTGTGAAAGAGCTGAGAACAGAAGCATTACATTCGATGCATGCTACTAAAAGCTATGTGCATTTGGATTTGGAGAAGAGGAAACGCCTATGCCAAGCTCCATTTGTTAATTTGTTTACTGTGTACACAAAAATAAGTTTGCTCAGGTCCTTGACCTTTTAACGTTAAATAGAAGCCTTTAAAGAGAATAGTGTTTCTGTATTGTAACAAGCAATGGGGAAAGTTGTGCATCTACCTATTTTCTAACGAAGTAGCTAAAAAAGTCTCAGAAACTCCATTAAGTTGTGTTTTAATAAAACCTGTAAGTAGAATAAAACTTGAAATACAGATAAAGCTGTGTAACAATACAGGTAAGCAGTACCTGCACTCCAACTTGTATTAAGAAACAAACACGATCTCTCCCCTCTCCAAAACTATTTTCCCTCCTCTCCACCGAAATACCTCAAACTTACACAGACGAAAATCAGTGAACTCCTACTACTTCGATTTTCAGTTATTTTTTTATGATGCACGTTTTTTAAACAAACTTAGCACAGTCTACTTATACTTCATTTTTAGCCCTAATGGACACAATAAGTCATTAAAAAATATCTTCTGGAGACGTCTGAAGTAAAACAAACGTGCCCTTGCCAGTAGGAAGGAAAAAAAAGAAACGAGTGGAACACCGAGGTTACGGTACGTAAACCAAATAAAGGTGTCCGGACGCAATGAAATGTCACATTTTAGGATCCACAAGGAAGCAATAGGCAATAACCGACACAGCCGGGCCACGGAGACGGAAAGCGGGCGCCTGGCCGGTAAATGGACGTCAGTCCGGCACAGAACAGCTCCGCCGCGGGGGGGAAACCCGGCGGCTCCGGTATGTACGCAAAAGGGTCCTGAGAGCACTGATGGCCTTCCAGGATGGAAAGGCTTAAGAAAAGAAGCAGGTCGCCTATGTGCCCCCACCAAGAGCCAATAAAGCTGGCGAGGAGGGGCCCAGCTCGGTACCCCCTGCCTGTCCAGGGTCACGGCCTGGAGACCCTACAGCGCCCGGCCCTGTGCGACCTGAGGCGGCCTCGTGGCCCTCTTCCAGCAGCCCCCTGCGCCTGCTGCCGACCGGCTCCACACCGAGGCCGCGCGGCTCCCGGTAGGCGGAGGGGACGGGAGGACACTGCTAGTGAGAAACGACCCGAAGGCAGGGGAAGAACGCACCAGTAACGGGGCGCAGAAGGACCCCTAGTTCCCGCACACCTCTGGCCGGTCAGGGGGGAGGAGAGGCGATGAAGTCCTGCAGCGGCAGCAGGACAGCGCCCGCGCGCACCTGGCCGGGACCACCAAGCAGGGACAGGGCCAGCGGCAGAAGAGGGACGGGACAAGGGCAGACGAGACCCCGCCGGCAGCGCGAGCCCCACCTACCCCGGCCGCCGCAGCTGCCGCCGTCTCCCGGTGCCGGGCCTGGGCCGCCGCTGCCGCCCACCACGTGACCGCGCCTAGGGGCGGGCGTCCCGCCAGGCGCTTCCGGGTGCGGGGCTCAGGGCGCACGAGCGCTTCCGGCCCTCGAACAATGCGGTTCCGAGTCGCTGTGCTGGGCTGCGGTGGCGGCGGCTGTAGGTCCCGGCGGGCTGGCGGCGCGCGGGCGGCGGCCCCGGAGCGTGGGCCGGAGCGGGCCGCGGCTCCTGCTCCCCCTCAACCAGCCCCTGCCGCCGCCTTCGCCTCCGCTGCGGGCCGAGTGCGGAGAGCGGCCCGGACAGGCCGGGGGCGCGGCNTCCCCTCTCTAGGTCCGTAGCCGGAGGCCGCGGCGTGCGCTGCGGTAGGAGCGGCCGCGGGTGCCAGCGCGGAGACGCGGCCCGACGCTACAGGTACCTGCCCCTTCCTTTCATTCCGCGGGGTCGGGGCGACCGGGCCAGGGCGGGCGCAGGCAGCGGCGTCTTCCGACGTTGCAAAAGGACTTCGCGTTTGGGCAGCTTTTCTAAAAGCTGTCCGGCCGAGCTGCCCTGTGATACCGTTTTCCCAGTTGTCGGGAAGTACGTGCTCGGGAGTCGATGCCCATTCTTCGGTCAATAAAGACCGAGGAAGCACCTGCTTCTAGAGGAGAGGTGCTGGACTGAGAGCCCTGCCCTCCCCGCACTGCCTGGAGCGTCTTGGCTGAGTAGAAGTTGGGCATGGTCTGCCACCGTGCTGAGAAAAGCGTGTTTGGGGTTCATCTGATGGCTTTCTCTCCATGGAAATCAGTAGTTGTGGAAAGTGAACGTGTGTCAAGGCAAGGCAGTTCTCTTCTGGTTTCAGCTTCTCGTGATGTGACTTTTGTAGTGCGCCCGAGGAACTCTGAGTGGTTGGAGTAATTGTGTCTGATTAGCAGCACAATTCAGCATTAGCTTGGCATGGGCACTGCAATTACATTTATGTTGTAATATCCCAAAGTGGAAAGAACAGGCTCACAATCAGAGTTCTTTCATCACTTCCAAGTGAAAAAAATACCAAAAAACAGTTCAATAATGCCTGAAATCTAGTGAAGATACTTCATGATGATCTGTTGCTACCATTTTTATTTCTTAAAGGCTATCGCCACTGAAAAATAAACTTTTTATCCTGGAAATGGGGATGAGTCAGGTAACACTGAAGACAGGATAACTGTGAAATGAGTGCGTCTGCTTTCTGCAGATTCATCGGAAGTGGTTGTACTGTAGAGCAATGCTACCTCTCTTTCCTAACTTCCCTTTGTCTCTTGTTTCTGAAAGCCTTCTTGATGGCCTTGCATAGCAAGGAGGTCACATTTGATGGGCTTGGGTAGTGAGGAGGTCATGTTTATAAGTTATATCTGATCAGCAAATTGAAACAACTGATAATCAGCAGATACTTCTAAACATCTTCTTTGAACCCTTTTCTTGTGTATTCATTCATTTACACTAGTCGTGGCTCCATTTCCTGTTGTGTACACTGAGCTGATATCTCATGCCTCAAGAGAGTAGGATCTGCTTTTATCTATAAACTTCAAAGCTTCCTTTCAAGGTTTTTGTGGTGTTTGTAATAGTATGAGGTGTAAGTTTTGCTTTGTTTTGTTATTTTATCTCACTAAGTCATGCAGCATTTAGTCTCCTGTGATTTCTTCACTTCCTGCAATCCCAGTTCTTTGGCAGAATTGTGAGAGCTGTGTTTCACCAAAAATCAGTGTAGTCTTATCAGTTCTTAAAAGAATAGTTGAAAGACAAAAAGATTGGTAGTTGTTTTATGGAAGATCCACTGGTCTTCATTCCAAATACTATTAAACAAGAACAAACTTCTTAGAGGAGTGATCTTACAAAGGAGGAGGCATGAAACAAGAATTCCTACATTTCCTAAGTATTTGAAACAGGGAGCCTAGAAGAGATGATTTCGACAAGGAGGGGACACATGGAAGACTTTTTCTGTTTATTAAACAAAAAACTACCAAAACCAACAACACACAGCAAGCCAACTCCTGCAGAAAAACTTAAAAAGCAATGTGAAACAATGCATTGAATCCAGTGCTGCAGATATCACAAAGCTTGTGTGATCCTTCCTGCTAGAGAACTGGCTTGTTACAGTTACTGCCAGCGTTGTGTCCTATATCAATATTCCTGTAAGTTCTGTAGTGTCCTAGAGGAACTGCAGTCATTGTTCTTGGACTGTGACTCTTAAAAGCAGTATGTGGTAGACACAGGAGGTTAAGAGGAATGCTTGTGTGACTGGGAAGTTCCAAGTTCTCTCACTTTGAATTTGTTTGTTGTGAAGACTCTATAGACATTAAAGGACATCAAGAACCAAAAGCTAAAGAAACTTTTACTTGGTAAAGACAAAATCTCTAAGGAGTTTTGATGTGGAACCCTATGGCTTAACCTATGGGTGATAAAAATTCTTCCCTGGTTTCCCTTTAAATTCCAGATGAGTAGTGGGAAAAGCCTCTTAAGTCTGTAAGATACTTCTTCAGAAGGATTTCTGTCATACAATTTCTGCTTTATATTCGTACTTTAATATTAAATGTAAAAGATATTGTAAGGTGAGGCCCAAACTCGATTTTGACTTTTATCTTGTAAGAGACTATACAGAATATCTGATTAAACACATACTTTATCAGTTTAGAATCATAGAATGGTAAGGTTGGAAGGGACCTCAAGGATCATCTAGTTCCAACCCCCTGCCATAGGCAGGGACACCTCCCACTAGTAGAGGTTACTCAAGGCCTCATCCAATCTGGCCTTGAACACATCCAGGGAGGGAGCATCCACAACCTCCCTGGGCAACCTGTTCCAGTGCCTCACCACCCTTACTGTAAAGAACTTCCTCCTAACATCTAGTCTAAATCTCCCCTCTGCCAGTTTAAGCCCATTGCCCCTTGTCCTGTCATTGCAGGACCTTGTAAATAATCCTTCCCCAGCCTTCCTGTAGGCCCCCTTCAGATACTGGAAGGCTACTATCAGGTCCCCTTGAAGCCTNCCCTTATAACTTGCATTTTAGAAAAAAAAAATGTTCTCACATGTCTTTTTTTTCTTGCTGCTTTTCCTTAGGTGTGCCAAAATGTCAGAAAGATCAGACATTCTTCACTTCAAATTTGACAATTATGGAGATTCGATGTTACAGAAAATGAGCAAGCTGAGGGAAGAAAACAAATTTTGTGATGTCGTGGTCCATATAGATGATGTTGAAGTTCACGGGCATAAAATTGTGTTTGCTGCTGGCTCTCCCTTTTTAAGAGATCAGTTCTTACTAAATGACTCCAGGGATGTGAAGATCTCCATACTGCAGAGTTCAGAAGTGGGGAGGCAGCTGCTTCTGTCCTGTTACAGTGGCATCCTGGAGTTCCCTGAAATGGAACTAGTGAACTACTTGACTGCCGCAAGCTTTCTTCAGATGAGCCACATTGTTGAGCGCTGTACACAGGCCCTCTGGAAGTTTATAAAACCGAAGCAGCCATTAGAGAGCAAGGAGTGTGAGCAGCAAAGTGACTCCTCTGACCTGAAGGAGCATCAAGGCGATGACGACTCTCTGCAGCAAGACTCACCTTGTATTCAACCTTCAGAAGACAGTATGGACATGGAGGATAGTGATATTCAGATCATCAAGGTGGAGTCCATTGGGGAGGTAACAGAAGTTAGGAACAAGAAGGATCAGAACCAGTTTATTTCTTCTGAACAAACTGCACTGCATTCCTCAGAGCCTCAACACTTTCTAATCAACTCCACCGTTGAAAACAGAACAAGTGAAGTAGAGCAAAACCACCTCCACAACTACGCCCTTTCATACGCTGGCAGTGACAACATTATTCTAGCCTCTAAAGATATGTTTGGGCCTAACAACCGAGGTATGGACAAAGGCCTCCAGTGGCACCATCAGTGTCCAAAGTGCACAAGAGTGTTTCGGCATCTGGAAAACTATGCTAATCACTTAAAGATGCACAAACTATTTATGTGCCTCCTATGTGGCAAGACATTCACTCAAAAAGGCAATCTGCACCGACACATGAGAGTGCATGCAGGCATCAAACCGTTCCAATGTAAGATCTGTGGGAAAACATTCTCTCAGAAATGCTCTTTACAGGACCATCTCAACCTGCATAGTGGGGACAAGCCCCATAAGTGTAACTACTGTGACATGGTTTTTGCGCATAAACCCGTTCTGAGGAAGCATCTTAAGCAACTACATGGTAAAAATAGCTTTGACAATGCCAATGAAAGAAACGTTCAAGATATAACAGTAGATTTTGATTCATTCACATGTAGCACTGCTACTGACAGTAAGGTCTGTCAGCAAGCTGATGCAAGCCAGGTACTGGATGCAGGGAAGCTGCCTCAGGCTGTGCTCAGTTTAAGAAATGATAGTACCTGTGTCAATTAAGCAATTAAAACCAGCCCTTTGTAGGGATCACAATTGAAAAGAAGCAAAAAGTTTGGCTGGACTCTTACCTAGACTAGTGGTATGTCCTGAAAGGCTATGGATGGATGGCAGGCTGGATAGCAAGCCTTGGCAGGTCTTCAGCCACCATGCTTAGTCTTACTGGATACTTTCTGTGAATAGCGATCTTCCTTCAGGTTTCAGTCTGTGTCTCTGCTGTGGAATATGGGGTTAATTGTTTAATTTTTCTCTCATTAGGAGACTCAAGATTAACACCTTTCGAAAGACTGTTGCTGTAGGCTGTAAGTAAACCATCTGCTGTACACTTAGAGGCCTGTCTGTGTCTGGGCAGATGGAGGAAAGAGCACAGAGGACAAGTCTGTGAGATAACCCAATTATTTTTTTTTTTAAGCACTGGATAACTAAAAGCACTCCATATAGTTAAATTTAAACTTACCTCTTAAAAGTTATCTTTCTCTGATCTTACCCCTAGACCTCTACAGTTGAAATGAAGTATTTTTGTGTCACTTTTTTTGCTCTTTCTAAACTGTTTAAAGAAATTTCTGCTGCCAATCAACTGCTATCTTAAAAGCTCTCAGGGTTTTTAACCTCAACATGCGTTACGAAAAGATAAAACCCTAACTGATTTGGCAGGGTCACTGCATAGACTGTTCAGAATGAGAATAAATTGCAGCTCTGGAATGTGAAAGGTCAGTGCCTGGAGTGCAAGTATGACCTATTTCTTGTGCTGTCATATGTAGGATTTTTAAAGGGCACTTAGCCAACATATATACTGAGACAAGCTAAACACTTAAAAACTAAAAAATTATTATCTACCTTCCATACATTTAGCATCACACAAACCACAACAGTTGCTGGTTTTGGAGCAAAGCTGGAGTGGAGAAATATTGCTTTTTGACACTGTGAAAAGACTCTGTTTTAAAAGCTGCAACGTGTAACATTTCCATGCTTTGCTTTGGGGTTTTTTTAGCCATTTCTCCCCCACACCCTTTAGTTCTTGTAGATACCTAGTAAGGGCCACATATCACTTAACTTGAAAAAAAAGAAACAAAAATGCCTCCTATAGAACATAAACAACAAAGTTTTTTTGATTTCTTGGACATTCAGAAAACAGTTTTTTTAAGTGATCTGCATAGTTTATGACCATTAGTGTTTTACAGAGTCTAGGATGAGTCATAGGTAGCACAATTTCTGTAGGTTAATGTATAAGCTGTTGACTGTACTCAGCAATACCTCTTGTATACCGCCTTAAACATCAAATGTAGCGGGAATGGCAAATTAATTGGGATTCTGGGATTATACCATATTGCTTCTCAAAGTGCCGTGGAATTATCCGCATCCCCTAATTTATCTGAGGAACACCATTCCCAGTAGAACAGCACTCTACTTATGTTGAAGTGTAGCATAGACCAATAATCAAATGGCTGATCCTCCATAGAAAACTGGTTTGTATTTGGAATAAGTATTTCTTCCGATGCAGCTCTTTTCCATAAGGTTTGCCGTGAGGCTGAGATTATGCTTCCTACCTAAAAGTAGTACTTTGTGTGTTTGGATGAGGGGATGGGGGTGATAGGCTGCTATTGTATGGTTAAAAATACTAAACAGGTAGGACCAAAGGTGTGTTAGGAAAAAATGTTTTGTATGTGGTTAGCAAAAGTTGGTGTTGATCTTCAGATCCGTGTGTGTAGAAGCCAGGATTTCCTTCCACAGACATTACACTGATAGACGACAAAAGAAAAAGTGGTAATGTTGCAGGACGTGTTCAGAAATCCACATACTTTAGAAAAGCAAAGTGATTCTGTGAATCAATCAGGTTTTGGAACTGAGTTCTTAAACTGCTGTACTTGACTGTTAACATGAACTGTTACATGGACAGCTATGAAGTAAGCAATGGAAGTGGAATCAGGGCATTACATCTTTCAAGTTGTAGCATATATATATTTAGGCCTAAGCTCTTAATTATTTGGAACTTTTAAAAACAATTGTTTGGGTTTCTGGAGCAGAAACTAGGTTTGTATAGGAAGAAAAACTGTTTTTCCTCTTAAAGCTACATGCTTTCAGAATTGTTTTGAGCTAAAACTGGTCATGACAGTTGCATCTAACACTTGCATTCTGTCTTCAGGCAGAATCTTCTGCATTGTTCAAACATTTTGATAATATATTATGCACTATATGGAAATAAGTTAGAGTGCTTATGTCAAAAAGGAAGATAGACATGGAGAATAAGAGCTTCCAGAGCTAGGTCAACATGCTGTAAGGGTCTAGTGAATGTTCTAACCAGGTATGAATATGGAAATGGTAAAGAAAATGGTCTTCTGCCAGAGAAAGGAATAAAGCTGTGTAAATGATAGAAAAAAGTGGCAGCAAAATGGACAGTATTGCAAGCTTTGTCTATCTGGGAAGTGGGATGTTTTGTGGAATTGTGACTATAAGGAGAATACAGCTTGTGGAAGTAGCTGATGGTGACCTGGAGCTGGTATGAAGAGACAAAGGGTTTCCTAAGGGGGAAAAAAAAAAAGGCTGAGACTGCTGGTCCTTCATTTATAAGGCTGCTTGTGGTCATTTGGTGAGACCATGGCAGAAATAAATAGAAAAAAAGCAGAAATGCAGAAGACTGCTTCTTCAGTGAGAATGGACACATCTGTTCGATGACAAGTGACTTCTTACTAATGCCTGTGCTTTTGGCCTGACAAAAGGGTGCAGACCAAAAGCTGTGTGCAGGAGACAGCTGCGTGACTCCAGAATGCCTGGAGATCTAAGAGCACGATAATGCTGATGACACCATGCAGAGTGTGCTGGTGGTAGAGCTCATCTAACATTTGCTCCTATATGGAAGAAACAAGTGAAGAATATAGAAGAGGTATTAGAAAAGAAAAATCTAGCTAATGCTTCTCTGAATTCCAGATTAAAATGATGTGAGAATTATTATAAATGGAATATAGAGAGGCAGTTTGATTATAGCATAAGATGAATTTAATTGTCCATGTATGTAAAATGTTGTCTTCATTGCAGTGTTCTTATTAGTGAGAGACTAGATCCATTGGTTGTTGCTACTGATGCTGCATATTCAGATGAGGACTATGGAGTTATCATAATCTGTGTGTTAATGTGTAGAATACTATTTGCTGGTAAGTGGATAGTCTCACAACTTAATGTGCTGTACAACTTCCTGCATATCCTCAAAATAACTGAAGTCTGTTACAAAAATATTTTAATAACTCCTTGAATATATTAGGATTTTTTTAATGTTGCCATTTTATTTATTTATTTTATATAGAAGATCTTAGAACTCTTAGGTTTACCCGAGGTTTAGGCTCACCACTTCTCAGTGGTGGTACCTTGTGTAGCAAGTGCTCCTGCAGCATGCAGTGCAGCTGCACAGCCTCCTGTAGAGATCAGGGATGAGTCCTTAATTTATTTTTGTTTTAGAAGACATGTTTTGCAAGTTAGTAACTGATAAAATTGAAGTGTCAGTCGTTTCCTCCCCTAGCTTTTTTGCAAAACTTAGATAGCTGCCACTGAAGTTTTGTTGAAGTAACTTAAAAAATAATTGTGTGGGGCTGATTTTGGTTCTGGAGTCATTGGGAGGAGTAAAGAAGAGGAGGGATAATCAAAATGTGATACAAACTGAAGCTGTTGAGAATTGTAAAGTCATGTTACATTTTGATTTAAAAACAAAAATCAAAGGAAAGTAGTCGCCCCTCCTGACTTGGTGAGAAGGCAGAACGGACGTTTTTTCCTTCAGATTGTATAAGCGACGGACTCTGAGCATTAGCTACCTCTTCAATGACTGGGCAGAAGTCTTACACTACGTGTTATTACCAAAGCAGGCGGGTCAACGGCTGTCGGATCGCATCCCCCGCTCTGGGGCTGGGCCGGTGGCCGGGGGGAAGCCCGCTGCTCGGCGGGTGAGGAGGAGCCCCGGGCGACTGCTCTCCAGAATGCCTTACAGGGGCAGCGGCCCGGAGCGCTCCGGGCCGATACGTTGCTACCTCTACCGGACGTTTGGCGAGGCGCGCCCCGGTGCCGGTGTGGTGTTCCCCGGGGGCAGCCGCTGTAGCAGTGCCAAGTCTTCTAATAAACGTGCTGCTAACTCTGTCTCCCGCCGCCTCTCATTTCCCTTCGCGGTAACGGAGTCGGGGGGGCCGTACTGGAGCCGCTTCCGGGGTCGCTTCCGGAAGGGGCGGGAGGAAGCGCTTCCGGGGCGTTGCAGCACCGGCAGCGGAGCACGCTCCGGCTTCAGGAACCGGCTGGGCCGCGGCNGCCCTGACAGCAGTTGTGTCCTGGGCTTGGCGTGACCCTCTCGGTTGTGCTCGTGCCGGTGCTTCCCCCGCAGAAACGGCGCCATGGCTGCGGACTCGGAGGTGCTGCACTTCCAGTTCGAGCAGCAGGGCGATGCCGTGCTGCAGAAGATGAACCTCTTGCGGCAGCAGAACCTCTTTTGCGACGTCTCCATTTACATCAACGACACAGAGTTCCAGGGGCACAAGGTGATTTTCGCGGCCTGTTCCACCTTCATGAGGGACCAGTTTCTGCTCAATCAGTCGAAGCAAGTGCGTATCACTATCCTGCAGAGCGCCGAGGTGGGCAGAAAGCTGCTGCTCTCCTGTTACACGGGCGCTCTGGAAGTCAAGAAGAAAGAGCTACTGAAATACCTCACAGCCGCGAGTTATCTCCAGATGGTTCATATCGTGGAGAAGTGTACGGAAGCCTTGTCAAAGTACTTGGAAATCGACGCCACCGTGGAGAACGGAAATCAGGTTGTAGAGAGGTGTCACTCCTCAGACGCCGAACTGAGAAACCGGGACGAGGCTTTAGATAAAGATTGTGAAATAATTGAGATCTCTGAAGACAGCCCAGTGAGTGTGGAATACCCCGTGAAACAGGAGAAGGGAGACGTCTCCCAGCCTGAAGTGGAGAGCTTGGTCTCAGAAAGGAAGGACACCAAAACTCCAGAAATATCAACAGTTGAAATCGGATACAAGGATGATGAGATCTGTATCTTCAGAATGGATTCCGTGAATGTAGCCAGTGTAGAAAATGATCATTTTCCTCAGCCTTGCACTTCCTCTAAAACAAATCTGTATTTTCCAGAAACCCAGCACTCCTTGATAAATTCTACAGTTGAAAGCAGAAACACCGAAATGTCGGGAAATCACTTGCAGGCTTTTGTCAGCGACAATCCAGAAGGAACTTCTAGTGTCATGAATGGGTTCCAGAGCCTGGATGATTACGGCAACTCATGGCGGCACCAGTGTCCCAAGTGTCCAAGGGGATTCCTACATCTGGAGAACTATCTTAGACATCTGAAAATGCACAAACTCTTCTTGTGTTTGCAGTGTGGCAAAACATTTACTCAAAAAAAAAATCTCAACAGACACATCCGAGGGCACATGGGCATCCGCCCCTTCCAGTGCATGGTGTGCTTGAAGACCTTCACAGCCAAAAGTACGCTGCAGGATCACCTGAATATCCACAGCGGTGACAGGCCCTACAAGTGTCACTGCTGTGACATGGACTTTAAACACAAGTCCGCTCTTAAAAAGCATTTAACTTCTGTTCATGGAAGGAGTAGTAGTGAAAAATCAAACCTGAACACTATTACAAAAGTTAAAATAGATTACGATTAACGAATGGGTAGTTGTGGAGCCAAGCTCCACAAAAAGCTTCTGCCTAGTGAAATTCTAGATGTAATTCTAGATATAGATCCTTGTGTAATGGAGTGAAGCACAAAGATGTGACTCGTGATCAAATACAGGCCTTGTGAGCAGCAAACTTGCCTGCAGCATTGAGATTGCTATTGCTGTTAGTGTGAAAAAGGTGTTTACTAATTGAAAGTAAACTGCAAAATACAGGAAATTACACAATTACTCTCTTCTCTTACTCTGGACACATAGTGGTTTTCACCCTTTCCCCCATTTATGATTTTTGCTCTCCCATTTCAAGGACAGGCATTGCTGATTTTCAAATAATTCCTGATATTGCAATAAGCTGAACCCTAAGCCATGGTATTCCTGATCTGTAACGGCTAAAGAAAGGGGATGTTTGTGTTTATTCCACAAGTCTTTCATTCACAGCTAGTTCAAGTATCATTTATGGTGAAATTATCTCCTTACTTGCCCATACTTTGCTAGATCTTTTAACAGAAAGAAGGCTCCTTTTCATACTGTAGCCTCTGATATTTAAGAAAATACTGTAAGTGGGAAAAAAAAATCAAGGAAGCTTTCAGATTACCTCTAGCAAATAGAGAATTAGTAGGAAAGAATGAAACAAATGGTTTTGCCTTGCAGTTCATTTTTAAGTGGGTAGTCTGATTGGAAGGACTTGCTTTGAGTTTTAATTACTAAGTTCTGAATTTTTCTAAAATTCTTCTGATTTTTTTTTTCTGTCATACCAGTGTTTTGCACCTGTATCTGACTATTTTGAAGTTAATCCTGTTTGTTGAGTTGCAATGTTTTTTACAAATCCTAGATACATATACAAATGTGAGAAGTTAAGTTGTGTGCTGTTAGGTAATGGCAGTTTCTGTGTTAATTTGGAAAAACAATCTTTTCTGTCTTATTTGGAACAGGTTAGACATAGAGGTCTCCTCATACTCTAAATCTGTGATACAGTAAACCAGTAACTGTGTGTTTGGATAGGTGTGTTTGTACTTTGTCAAAGGTCATTTCAGCTTCATCACAAGCATTGGTTGAAAGCCCTGTAACACAGAATCTCTATCCTGTGCCTATCTTTGACTGGTATGTGTTGCTTCCACTTAATGTGATATAAATAAAGAGTCTATTCAGTTGTTGATATGAGATAATGGTGCTTACATTAGGTTCTCTCCAAAAGCTGTAGTTCTTAATCCTGTCTGTAACTTTCCTTCAAGTTACGAAGTTTTTGTTCTGAGTCCTGAAGTCTGGCCTGTGTGCTCCATAACCTGGCTGGTTTTAAAAAAACAAGAAAAGAGTTTTTAATGTCAGTTAACTAACAGATTTTACTTACTTCCCATCCCTGTGTCTACGAGCGCACCAGTCACTGCTTGAGGTTTGTCAGCCACATGAGGGGTTAGGTGAATACAATGTCTAACGTGCATTTTCCTGTTACAGACAGTAACACAACTAACTGTTACTGTCTTCATTGCTTAGAACTTTTAAGTAAACAGTTTTTTTAAAAATCATTTCATAATGGGGGGTGTGTATGTTTAAGGTCTTAATCTGATGCTATTATCAATTAAAGTACATAGTAGTTGGATTAAAACAATATTTCCAATTCATACTGAGCCTTCTTGTGCTAGGCAGCATACAGCTTTTTCAAAACCCTGTTGTCTAAATGGGCAAGTTATGTATTCTGCAGCTGAGCATGCCACTAGTGCCAGATTCCTCCCAAAATTCTCAGAAATGTCTGACTTTACACAACTGACTTGTAAAGGACCCCATTGTACTGGATCACTGGAAAGGTGTGCCAAGACTGCATATGGGAGTGTCACTGTGAATGTCAGAAATGGTGCTCCAAATAAGTTTAACTGTGGGTTAAATCACCTGGGCTACCCAGTACTTTAAGGCCCAACCTTTCACAATCTCTATTACTTCATATTAAAGTTGATAATTTACTTTGTTTTGGTGATTTGTAACTGCAGGAAGCTTTGGGAGTCTCTTAGGTGCAGTCACCTGACACTTTGCTAAAACCCTGTATTTTACAGCACTGATTCTGTTTGTACTCATTATTCTGTCACTGTTTGCAGCCTTTCTGTGCTATTGTTTGCCTGATTTTTACATAATACCATTAATTTTTGGTTCTCAATTGCATAAAAATTGTCTGATTTTCTAAAGCATGCTAATACCTGCACTTGCCCTTAACTGTATTTACAGATGTTCACTTGGGTGTACATACAGGTTTGTATGTAGCTATTCATTTGTGTCTACAGGATTAGTTACTCAAACTCCTTCACCCTTGGAAGAGATCATAAGGGAAAAGTTTGCTTCCTTTCCTCCATCATTTTTACATTGGGCTATTACTGTAGTTCAGTAAATAAATATACTTTGCATTCTGGGACAGATTTGGTTCAACTGTGCTTCAGTTTGTTCAGATAATAAGCATTTTTGGCAGGTGTAGAATTAGCATTGATAACTTCAGAAGATTACTGCTTGGTTTTGACTGGCATTTATAGGTGTATCCACAAGTATTTATGTGTCAAAGGGGAAAAAGGCTGATCTCCTGAAGTGCATCTACTTGTGGGAGCATAATTGCCAGGTTTTTTGGTCTGTTGCATTGCATGTAAACATGAGAGGAAGTTGTGTTATATGACAGACCAACAGCATGCTCTGTTCAGTGGCTGAGTGTCTTGGCAAGCTCTGTGAACAAAAATATATTTTGTATGCTTGTTCACATTAAAGGTGTTTCCTCTCCTCGTACATGTAACCACTCATCCTATCACAATAAATTAAATGCAAACAAGACATTGTTTCTGAACTGCATATGCTTGATTCTAATCAGTTTAATAATTCTGTGCATACCTTAATATTTGGTATTTTGGTTTGCGATGGTGAGTAAACAAGGTGTTGTAAATAAAATATGGTGTCAGTCATTTATTAACGCAGTTTTTCAGTCCTTCAGAAGGGTCTGACCTACTTGTCAGGCAAAAGCTTTCTCCTCAGAAATCACAACACTGCCTCGGTCGTAAGAAAACTGGTTTGATCTTTGTCAGTGACTAGAGAAACGGGAGGCTGCACCAGGGACTTTCTCTACGGCGACCTGGAAAACAGCACCGAGCCGCTCCCAACGCCACCTTCGTTCCTTGCCGGCCTTGGAGCACTCACGGTGCCTGTGAGGCCGCTTCGT
The DNA here is from genome assembly GCA_013396675.1 of Eubucco bourcierii. Taxonomy (NCBI): domain Eukaryota; kingdom Metazoa; phylum Chordata; class Aves; order Piciformes; family Ramphastidae; genus Eubucco; species Eubucco bourcierii. Next base: position 2,463,067 of record VWZE01003136.1, read on the forward strand.
CTCCCGCCTTCTCGGGAGACCGTGGCGGGCGCCCAGGACAACCAGCATACGGCGGAGACGGCCTCCGATCCCCTCATCTAGTAATACCGAAGCTATTTACGAAAATTTAAAAGGAATATAAATAATAGACACTAGCAGTGAGGCACGAGTGCTAAGCGTCGAGGCTGACGCACCACGAGACTAAGGGAACCGCAAGGGGGCGCAAGCGGCGGCGGCCATCACCTTTCTGCCACAGCACCTCTATGGCCGACGCTTCCCCATAGAATGGCGCACGCCCGGCGGTGCGTCAGTGCCACCGTCTCTCCGGCAGCTCTCTCATCCGTCTCCCACAATTCCCCGCGACACCCCC
>VWZE01003136.1:2463563-2536001 GCA_013396675.1 Eubucco bourcierii
CCCCCTTCTCCTTCCTCCCTTCCCCCGCCTCCCGGCGCCCTGCGGGGTCCCGGCGCTGCGGAATCTGGGCGGGGAGCGGGGCTGGGGCCGGGCCTCGCCCGTCGTACGCGGCCTGTCAGTACTCCCGCCCTGTCGGGCACCGGCTGCCGCTACGGCGCGGAGGAGGGGGCTGCCGGCCCCGCTCTAGGCCGCTGGGCCAACCGGGGGACGCGGGGCAGCCATTTGGTGGCGGCTCCGAATTGATGGCGAGAGCTGGGGCTGGACACAGGTGCGCGGCGAGGCCGGTGGCGGCTGACAGCGGCCTGGCGGAGAGGGGCGAGGCGGAGAGGGGGTCTGCCGGGTTGCTCCACGATTCCTGCGCTTGCACCGGCGAGCGTTAGACGGGGAGACCTCCGGCTACCTCGCCGACAGCCTGTTCAGGGGACCGCAACACCGAGGTGCCTGTTCTGTAGTAGTCTTCAACATGGAGAAGAATCGCACCGGTATCATGAGCGTTCCCGCTCCTGTGGAGCTGTGTGTTACGGTAATGGTGGAGAGGAGTCATGGTGGCAAACAGGCCCAAGAACAGCACCCATCATGTCGTAGTTAAAGTGGCTTAAATAAAACAAAACACCTGAGCAGGAAAAGCGTGTCTTGGTTCTGCTGATGCTTGAAGCACACTAAGGATTTGAGGTTAAGTGTAGAAGTCAGCAGAAAGTATAGAATCGGGCAGCAGTGTGACTGGAGAGTGATGAGTGTTCGGTTACAGGCAGGTTTGGACTGAAGTGGCATGTATGTTTAATGAGAAAAAACGATGAAGCTTAGGGTGACAACCAGGAAGATTTCTCATAGGGCTGTTGCACTACAAGTGTGAACTTGGGATTTTGTTTAGTTGGGGTTTTTTTGCTGTATTCTTCTGATCATTCTTTCATGTCCAATACAGCTACATCATAATGTTGAAAGAAAAATTAGAAACAGCCCTTAAGATGACAAGGGTGTCAGTTTGTAACTGTAGCAGGAAAGATGCTGTCATTCTAAATGAGAACTAACAAGGACAACTGTAAATATTCTGAATCAAAATACTGTTATGTGACCTTTAGTCTGTGAAAATAGCAGTGGAAGTTCCAGAAATTGGAACTGATGTTGCTAGTAGAAGTATTATTCTGTGAAGGACCAAATTCCTAATTTTTGTAATTAATCACTTCCTTGAGAACTTACATGCCATATTAAGGGACTTATTGGTTCTGCAATGTTAGCAAAGCTTTCCACAAGAAAAGGTTTCATATTAACTCGTGTTCCTGTCATGCTTGATGTTATGACCGTATCTCTAGAAAACACTAAATTCCACTGATTTTGATGCTTAAGATATCTCAAAGTTTTAAGGCTTCATCCTTAGTGTGGTTTATTTTGTTTAGGGCCTCATTGATTCAGAGCAGATTGAATATTTGCAGTAGCCAGAGGGTAACAGCTAGTAGCATTTGTTTTGTTAGGTGTAGGTTTCATTTTGTTTGATAAGGTGTTGTGTGCGTCTTGTTGGGATGAATAGAAGTGGTGTCTCCTTCCTGACTGAGCATTGCTTATGAAAAGAAAAATTTCTGTGCATGAGTGTATTAAAGTGTTCTGTACAAACTAAAGAAAGGCTTTTTTACTCCCATGGAACTCTCTGTTTTCTTGTCTGTGTCTTAGAGTGAAATAAGCATTTCATTTAAATTATTTGAAAAATAGTAGAATATGGAATTTCTCTCTTATACAATGTCTAGCTTAAACATGGAGGTCATGTTTTTTAAAAAAAAAGAAAAGGCATGAGGAGCTAAACCATATGCAAGAGCCTTATTTTCTGAAAATGCTAATGAAGAGTAAGGATTCCTTCAGTGTCTCTTCTTGAAGTAATTGTGTCTGCCTAGAAATAGATTCCCTTGCTCTGCATTCAGAAGCAGAGAAAATTCTTCACTTATTTACCCTTTAGTTAGTCCTTAACAGTCAGTCCTGAATGTGTATCAGTCTTGTGGCAAGGACAAGGGCTCCTTTCAGTGACACCTATGGAACACTAAAACCCTCACAATGGCATTACATATGTGTATGGGAAACTGAAAATGTATTAATAGGATTTCTGCTAGTGCTTGAACTGGAAAGAGCAGGTGTGAAGTGTTGAGGATACACTGATTTCAGTGTTGATTTGGGGGGATTTACCTCCAAATGAGGTGAATTTTGGCAGTTACTGAGCAACCATGAACTTAACAGTTATATTAATGAATTGTGCCACTGTTCACAGTGAATTATTTGGTAGCCACATATTTTCCAGAGGCACAGAGGATCTAAGTTTTCTTCTTTTTAAGAAGATGGCAAGTAAAGCATCCTGTAGGTGTTTTGGCAAGACAGTCTAGATAGATAGATAGATATTTTGGTATGGCACCAGCCTTTCACTTGATGATAACTTCCGTGGATTTCCAGTTGGTCTCTAGATACTCCCAGTGGTATTAGTGTTCAGTGAAAAATTTGCATTGAAATACTGTCTTTAGTGGGTATTAAAGACTTTGTATACAAAATTTGCACGTGATATAAAGAGATTTACACGTGACTGATATTATGGAATGTAGAAATAAGCAAGTCTGCTCTGTAAAGAGGATCTGTTTTAATTTCAAGTCATCATACCTGCATGATGCAAAGTTATTACGGGAATGACCCTTTTTAAACCCTTAATGAAACTATTTTTTAAAGATCTGTGGATGATGATCTGTTGGAGAGAAATGAGTAAAATATTATTCTCTAAGAGAGTTAGAATTTAATACTGATAATTTGATTATATGGAGACTTAAGTTTTTGACCCAGTGAGGATGCTTTTGGAACTACATAACTTAGAAAGTAAGGCTTGAAAAAACTACCTCTGTGTAGTGCAAACAAGCAATTAATCTGCATAAATGGAAAATTATAATGGAGGTCCCTTGAAAATACTGTGATCTCTGCAGTTACCATTGAGAAAGTCAATACCAAGGAGTCTTTAATTTAGTCATTAAAAATCAATTCAATTCTAAGACTTAAACTTAAATCCATTGACAGATTTTAATTGGTCTAGCTTAGCTTAACTTGTGAAAATGCTGTGTGATTTCACAAGGTTTTTTCCAAGATTTTCCTCCATCTGTAGAGAAGACTTGTTATTGTTCAGTGCTGACAGAATTATTCCATGTCACGTTCTTATTCAGACTCTGCTGGTTAGACTTCTCTTTGCCTGTGTCCCACAAAGGATCTGATCAAGTAGGCCCGAGCAGAGCAACTCTAACATGAAGCTGCCAGAGTGCCATTGCTGCTCGCAAACATGGCTGCTGGGGACACTGCTGCTCATCTTTTTTCAGTAGGTGTTTGCCCAGGCTATGGTGGAACTGAGTTCAACCCTTTAACTCTTCTTTTGAAAAGGGATGGATGGAACTTGTGTATCTCTGTGTTGGTAAATGGCCTGATTCAGGGGCAGTGTGCAGCTCTGGAAGGGGATTGATCCCTGCCTTGTGTTGAAGAGAAGGAAAAGTTCTCTTAGGTTGAGACTCATGTTTGCCCTGCTGCCTAGGAGATGGGGCATATTGCTGGGGAGGAGGCACTGAGGATTTTTTGTTGGTTTTTTTTTCCTTGCTCAGAGAACTGTAGTATACCTAGATTTGATCAAATGACAGATTAGTAAAAATATACAAATCATCTTGAAAAATAAATGAAATCCATATAGTCTGCCAAGGCAGCTGAAGATGAGGCTGCAGTTACTTCATAAATATACTGCTCTTTTATGTGTGAGAAATAGCTTTGAGGGGAGGGACTGAAATGGCTCCATCTTTAAATGATGCTTCTTTGTGAGATGGGAACATGGGTTAGAAGTAATTTAATTTGTATCTCTTAATGTAGGTCAGGAATCCAGTCATGAAGGTAAGATGTAAAGGCAGCACTGGTACTGCTAACAGGAGAAATCCCTTTCTCTGTTTTTATATAAAGTTGTTCAGCTCCCAATGTTTGTTAACTTCTGGTGTGAAGAAGTCCACATGTCCTTCTGATGTTAAGCCTCTAAGATCTGGGTAAAGGTAGACTGTAAGATAAAATGTTGTCATCAGAGTTTCTAATGAACTAGTCCAGGCTACATTCAGCTCAGCATGCCAGCTCGGTGTCCTGCCATGAAGTTTTGAAACCTGTCCTTGCCTTGCTTAACAAGCAAGAACTTGGGAGGCTGAACACAAAATGTCAACATTACTCTTCATAGATCAAGTCCTGTGTTTTTAAAGGTTTGTTGGAATTCCTGTAGATTGTGTCATATCGTTACCTTCCTAAAAGCCCTTTATTATAGCTGAACAATTGTTGACTGGTATATGCTGATAGAGTGAAGAAACATAACTGGTTGGCCTGGTGCTGTAGCCTGAGTGGCTTGTGAATTTGAAGTTTTTCCAGATACCAATTTTCATGGACTGTATGTGCTTTTCAGATATGATGCATCCCTCTGAGATCTGCTCAAAAATAGTGCAGGGGTTCATGTGTGAGAGGAGCTAACAGAACAGTGTGATCACCTAAGCTTGGTTTCTCCAGGAAGTCAGGGTTAAATTACGTTTATCATGTCCAAAGGTCATTAAGTACAAGACTTGGATTAATTGTAGTGAATGTCACGGGGTTAGGATAAGTTAATATAAAATAACATCTAAATTACAGCTTCCAGATAGTACACCTGCCAGGATGAACAGATAAACCCAGGGTAATTGTTCTGAGTGTAGTGCTTGTTAAAAAACAACCCCAAAATTATTTGTAGTTTACCTTCTTTATTGTACTGTCATTTTTGTGTTTGCTCAGTTTAGAGCACCGGAGCAATTTGTTCAAGAGGACATCCCTGAAATACATTGTTTCTGACAGGGAGCAAGAATCTGTTAAAGTTTGGGTTTATGCTTTTTGTAGAACTTGACATGATAATTGGAAGATGTGAGATTGTTTTCTTAACGCACTGGAGTGCAAGAATGGCAGGGAAGCTGGCATGCTTCATAGAGTATGGAGACTTCCCTCCGTATGGCTGCTCGAAGTTTTAGGAGTAGAGAGCTTTCCCCAGCTGTTTGCAGATTTAATTAGATTTTTTTTCCTGTCAAGAAGTCTGAAGGTCAATACAATTCTTAGTAGAATCTGTCATTTGTGATGATAAAATACCCAGAGATAGACCTTCAAAAAGTGTGGTGCACACTCTAGGAATTTGTTGCGTTTGTTTCTATGCTGATCAGGAAACCAGAGTGTATTTTGAAAACTTGTAAATAGAGATGGCTGTTACTTCAGGCACTTGCAAGAATCTCTGGAAACTGAATGTGGGTACTGTCTCAGAGCAGAAATTACTGCTTTTGAGATAATTACTGAGTAGTGTGGAAGTGGAGACTGATTACTAGGAGATTGTTAGTGACCAATGTCATAGCAGCACTTGAGCTGTGTGTGTGTGCGCCACTTTTCCCTGTGTGAGTCATGGCCATAACACACTTCCCAGGTCTGATTGTGCTGTGACCTCAAGTGTGTAGTCAGAGAGGTGACAGATCACTGGTATGGTTCGTAGGTCAGCAGTAGTGCAGGTGTCTGTATCTTGTCATTTCTGGTAGTGTTGGCAAGAAGCTTTAGCGAAAGTTTTTATTGCAAGGCTTTACAATGCAATTATGTCTCCTGTCGTGCTTTTTGGTAGGTAATCTGGAGTAGATATGCTGAAGGAAACTGTGAGATTCTTTATCAAGGGCTTTCTAGGCATGTTGGCTCATTGTTTGATTTTGCTATTGTTTGTTTTCCTTTTGAGTTTCCTTGGTTAAAAACCATATACTAACAGCAGATTAAAGAGAACTACAATTATTTTCATCCCAGCAAGAGCTTTGATTTTGCTTTCCTAGAAGCTGGATGAAAATCTGTTTTGTCCAGTGCATGTGAATATTCTGGCTTATTGAAAGTGTTACCTCAGCAGATTGGTTTTGAAGGGACAGGTTCTACTTTCACTTTGTGCTTTGCATTTGCTGTGGGAATTCATTTAGGGGAAGAATTGCTGCATAATACTTAAAAGTTCCAAGATAAGGACATCTTGTACAAGTATCCTGTTACTTAAAGGGCACTGAATGTTCATAGTACTAAATAAAATTTTTAAACAGATGGTTGTAATTAACATAAAATACATCCACAGATAGTCTATTTGGTGTTCTAGTAATTATTTCAATTATCTGATACTTTAGCATTAAACTGTAGCACAGCCAACAATGAAATTGCCTTAAGGAGTTAGCAAATTCAAATGTAGAGGGGAGATCTCCGCTTCCTCAAAACAATTACCTTTAATGTTAAATAGGTAACTACAACATTTGTTTATTTGCATTTCTAACAAGCTGCTGGAACAAGCTTGCCATAGCCCTGAAGTGAACTAACTGGTCTCTAGGTTGCATGGAAAGTCAACATCATTGCACATTGCAGCAAAGGGTGGGGCTGTTCAGCTCTTCCATGGAGCTGTGAATTTAAACATGATGAAAGCTTGTACGTAAATAGTTTTGATTAACTTCTTGGGCCTCATAAAATGGGATGTCTTTTAGAACAATTTCTGTAAATCCCTATTTTCTTCAGGATACATTTATGTTAGCGATTTGCATGGCACTAGTGCACAGAGTGAGATGTTGCAAGAAAAGACAACAGCAAGCCAACAGAAGTTATTGCTTGCCTTATCATAAATCTTGTCCTAAATACCTGAACTCTCCACACATCAGATTTTTTTTTTTCTCACTGAGAATTCATGGAAATGGAGTTGTATGGTTGTGTAAGATAGAGATGTGAAAAGCAAACCTGGATACAGCAGTCTGCCTTCAAGTGTTCCAGTGGGTTCTTGGGAGGAAAGGGGAAGAAGTAACACAAGATAGTCTTAAAGCTAAAAACTAATTATGCATTCTCTTAGTTTTTCCTTATAACTCTTTTGTTAATTGATTTGCTTTTTACAAAAGGAGACAATGTGTCTTAAAAAAATCGAAAGCTGCTTTTAGCTTGGTGTCCAATTAAGTCTGAGTAAGGTGGGCAGAAGGAAGACATCCTTCTGCTTCCAATGGAAATAACATTTTTAACTCCTCACAGCAGCCTTCTCCCCACCCCATGCCTGTTCTACAACCAGGGAGGGGTTTCAGTGGTTTGAAAACTTGATGTTATTTGAGATAGTGTGAGAGATGGTTACTGTGATTCATACCTTCATGTTTTCTGTACCAGTAAATGTCTTCCTACACTAAAGGTGTATTTAAGCCTGAGAGAAGAACTTTAATGCTATGTACTCTGAATAGATTAGACTTCAAGTTATGGTAGTCTGCATTAATTCAGTTCGTGAGCCTTTTTTGGTGTAATTATTAATCTAACACAAAGCTGGAATTTTTCAGTACTTCAACATAATGATTTGGTTTTACTGTATGAAATATTGGAATGGTGATGTTTGGTTGGTTGGATTTTTAAAATTAAAAATAATTCTAAATTAACAGAAAGCATGTTTTAAATACTCTGTTATTCACTTGCAGCTGCCAAAACATAGTACAGTGAAATAATGGTCTGCTAGCCTGCTAAACAAGTGTCCAGCTTCCACAATGCCTGTGCAGGCAGCTCAGTGGACAGAATTTCTGTCCTGCCCAATCTGCTACAACGAGTTTGATGAGAATGTGCACAAACCCATCAGCTTAGGTTGCTCTCACACTGTCTGTAAGACCTGCCTGAACAAGCTTCATCGCAAGGCATGTCCATTCGACCAGACTGCCATCAATACAGACATCGATGTGCTTCCTGTAAACTTTGCACTCCTCCAGTTAGTTGGAGCCCAGGTATGATTTAAGGAAATCTTTGTTTTGCCATTTTGTGTTAATACTATTTGCATGCCAGCTACAACATGTGCTGATCTTTTTCTCTTGGTTTAGTCTTAAAAATAAATCAGAAAAACCTGTAAGGCTTTAACTCTAATATTTAGAAGTCCACACATACTCCAGAACAACCACACCTTTTCAAGATAGTCCTCTTCTCATATAATGAAAGTGTGTTCTAGTTGTAAGTTTAATTCTTGTTTCAAAAGGCTCTTGAGCTGTGAGTGGAGAAAAATACTCATTAGGAAATAGACAACTATCTGTCACACTTGTCATTAGACAATTGAACCTGCAAGTTGCATTTATTTGTTGTACTCTTGCAAAGAATCTGACTTCTACCTGTCAGATGTTGGATAGCAACCAGCTGTTCAACCACATTTCTGAAGTGTGTGTATAATTTTATTTTTTTTTAAATTTGCATGAAGATAGTTTTTAAATTGCCTTTTCAGACACTGGCTACTCAGGCCAGAAATGTTCCCTGTGCTGTCTAGTAGCAGTGGCAAAACAACCATTATATAACCAGTGCTGTGCTTTATGGAGACTAAATAAGTCTGTTCACCTTATGCTGATTCATGTGCTTGTTCATTTTACTCTTTCTGTAACACCTGCGGGATGCAGTAAGAAGATGGTTTTTACTTTGCTTTTTAGTGTCTTACCTCACGCCTTGACACAGCTATTGGTAACAACGCTATGTCAAGTTGGGTTTGTTTCTCAAGCTCACATACTCCTTTCATTTTTCAATTTTGCAGTTTGTGTCAGATCACTGCCTTGATCTTACAACATTCAGTTTCCTGGTCTGCTAACTTCTTGCAGTGTCTTTCCAACAATTCATTGTAGTGTGACTAATACTGCCTCTATTTTCATTGTCTGACCTTGTTATTCTACTAGAAATTCACCAAGTTGAATTTGCTAGTTCTTCACTTCAAATATTTCAGCTTGCCCAAATTATGCTTAAATTACTTTTAAACTTTGCTTTTGATTAATTTAATTTTTTTTGCCTGTTAATTTTGTCTTCTACCTTCCCTTGTCTCTGTGTGATAAATTGTGCCAATTCTGTTTAGTGACCGTCCTCTCATGTCTTAACGTTCTTCATTCATCTTTTAAGTTCCTTCTCATTAGACCTTGGTTATTGGTTTTTCATCTTAATGTGTTGAGTACCAACACAAGTAATCTTTCATTACCCTGATTTTGATCTTGAGCCCTTTTTGTTATTACATTCTACATTCCTTGGGTGGGTCCTGTCTCCTCTAAAATGCCGTGTACATCTGCAGTGTTATGTAATTAACAGTAGTGATGTTGGTACCATCATAGGCACATTGAGTAGGTCAGCTGTATATGTAATTCTGCTTTCCCTTCCTCCCCCTTGTATTTTCTTAGGTACCTGATCATCAAACTGTAAAGTTGAGTAATGTAGGAGAGAACAAACATTATGAAGTAGCAAAGAAGTGTGTTGAGGATTTGGCACTCTACTTAAAGCCGTTAAGTGGAGGGAAAGGTGAGTCTCTACTGAACAGTGGAATTATGATGTAACTTACTTCTGACAGCATTGTGTTTTCAGTTTTAGATGTCAATAGGATAATCCTCATTTTTGTCATAAAATTTCCCTTTCATCTTTAAAAGCTTATTCACACCTTTGAAGATTTTTTTGTTTATTTTAAGTTTACAAAATATTCTTTATTTAACAGTAATACCTTGAGGCTGACTTCATACTAAAGCTGAACTTTCCTCAAAGGGTGGGTTTGATGTCATTTTAAGACTTTAATTAAAATTGTTTCTGATAATGAATTACACAGAGTTGCCTAAAGAGAAAGGAAGATACCTCTGGCTAAGATCCTGGATCCTAGAGAAAGGCACAGACTGTTAGGCTTCTTTGTTCGTCTTATTGAGATAAATTTGATCAGAAGTGATAGTTTACCTTTTTTCTCTTTTTTTTGAAGGTGTTGCAAGCTTGAATCAGAGTGCACTGAGCCGTCCAATGCAAAGGAAGCTTGTCACACTGGTGAATTGTCAGCTGGTGGAGGAAGAGGGTCGGGTTAGAGCTATGAGGGCAGCTCGGTCACTGGGAGAGAGAACCGTTACAGAACTCATCTTGCAGCACCAAAATCCTCAGCAGCTTTCTGCCAATCTTTGGGCTGCTGTCAGAGCACGGGGATGCCAGTTTCTGGGACCAGGTAATGTACTGTAGAATCTGCCACAGAGTTTACTGAGCTGTGCCTTGTCTTAACAGAAAATTGTTTAGAAATGTCTTCTGTTCAGCTGAAGGTGTAATTACTTCTGGTTTTCAACTTTCTGCCAGGAAGAAAGAAGAAATAAAAAATACAAAACAGTAAAATCTGTCAGTTTAAAGTTTTGGGGTTTACTTTCCTCCTTATTAACTCTTTGTCAAAATTTTGAGGGAGTGTTCCAGAAATCCTGGCAGAGGAGTAAATAATCATGTTCAGAAATTAAAAGAAAATTCTTTTTAAACTTGAAGCAGTCCTCTGTTGATTCTAGTAAACTAGTGTAGCACTGATGTCCAAAACGACAAAGACCCCAAGACCGCATGGTAGAGAAAAGCATAAAAGCTGCACTATTGATGTGTTTGTTATTGAAAATTAGTTTAACTCTAAGTTTGAGCTTAGAGTGCTTCTAAATACTTCTAGACTAGAAAATTTCTTCGTGTTTACAAAACTCTTTTTTTCTTGGGATTAGTCAAATAAGAATTATGATTGAGATGCGTTAGATGCTCTTAGTTGTCATGTTAATATATGTTGTTTTCTGGCAATATATTTCACTTCCTGTCTTTTATTCTTCTGTTAAAGCTATGCAAGAGGAGGCACTGAAACTTGTATTACTGGCACTGGAAGATGGCTCTGCACTCTCACGAAAAGTTCTGGTGCTTTTTGTCGTGCAAAGGCTAGAACCAAGATTTCCTCAGGCCTCTAAAACAAGTATTGGTCATGTTGTGCAGCTACTGTATAGAGCATCATGCTTTAAGGTAAAGTACTAATCCTTTAAGTTTGTTACCGTGGATTTGTGTGGCTTCAGAGAACCTGAGCTAGAAGTAGTACATTTCACCTGTAAAATGTAATATAAATCCAGTTTCCACACATTTAAATAGTGTAGACTATAAGATTTTTCTCTATAGCTGCCATGAAGTAGTTTGATGTTTTAAATTCCCTGAAAAATGAACAGACAGCCACATGTCCTGAAATTACTGCCCTCATAGTTAGCTGCTGCCTGTCATCTGGAAATTATCTTCACTGAAAGGAGGTATGAAAGCAGACTCTCAAGGCACTCTGAACCTGCTTCAGGAAGAAGTGACATTTTTAATACAATCACTATTGACTATTTGGATTCATAAGACATTACCGTGGCCAGACTGGCCTGGATCCTCCCAAAGTTTAGAATCCAAACACAGCATTCCAAGGAAAGCTTTTGGAGTGCTGTAACTGAGTATTTCCCAAACCTCAACACAAGGAGTGAGACAGGGAGTCCATACACAGAGTGCTCTCAGAACCAACACTTCTGTGATTTGTGCTGTCTTACTCTAGTTGAGATTTTTTTTTTTTAATTTTTTTTTTGTTAGAGGAGGAGTATTTAAGTAACTATTACTATTTATTAGGTCACTAAAAGAGATGAAGATTCTTCTCTGATGCAACTTAAGGAAGAGTTTCGGAGTTATGAGGCTTTGCGGAGGGAACACGATGCCCAAATAGTTCACATTGCCATGGAAGCAGGACTTCGAATATCACCGGAACAATGGTCTTCCCTTCTTTATGGTGATTTGGCACATAAATCACACATGCAATCCATTATTGACAAGGTTTGTCAAAGGAATTATTTTAATATCTTTGTAGAATTAGATTTTACTATTAAATATTGCAGTTTAAAAAAAAAAACAAAACCAAAACCCAAGAACTTCTTGAAGTAAGTTTTTTGTCTTTAGTCGTATCAAATATTAATTAAAATTAGAATTAAGGGTTTTTTTCCCCCCACTGTTGTGTATTCTTCATATGAGGACATTGTAGTTTTCAGTAATGTAAGAGATTCCCTTTCTTGTGTCTTATGATGAAGCTTCATAGGGCAGATTCTGAGCTGAGAAATAGAATTTCTCTCCACTGATTCTCTCTCTATGACATCTGAAGACATTGTATATTTCATTTAGGAACCAGTGTAATGAAAAACTTTTTAAGCTCAGTAGTTCACAGTTGTAAGATGCAGCATACTAATGCTTACTTCGTTTTCAGCTCCAGTCTCCAGAATCTTTTGCAAAGAGTGTACAAGAATTGACAATTGTCTTGCAACGCACAGGGGATCCTGCAAACTTAAACAGGCTGAGGCCTCATTTAGAGCTCCTGGCAAACATAGATCCAAATCCAGGTATGCAAATGATATTTTTCATAGCTAGCAAAGGAAATTAAGATGATAAACTCCATTCCTGGTTTCAGAATTCTCATTAATTAACATACTGTATCATAAACTCCTCTTCAGGGCTTTTTGAGTCCCATCCTAGTACTTGGTATTCTGAAGCATTAGAAAAGTTGCCTCTCATTTATGATGCTACTGGAATTACTGACAGACTGACAACTCTGCTTTGAATCATTTTAGACGCAGCATCTCCAACCTGGGAGCAGCTGGAAAATGCAATGGTGGCTGTAAAGACTGTGGTACATGGGTTGGTGGATTTCATCCAAAATTACAGTAGAAAAGGCCATGAAACTCCACAGGTAACTGTTCAGTCATTCCATTATATGTCTTAATGAAGACTCACTGAAGGATGCAACACTGAATTGTTACTGTTGATAAGAATATTTATGGCCTTTTCTGCAGAATAACTGCTGATACTGGTATTCACTGCATTTAGGTTTTGAGAACTTTTCTGAAAGTGAAATGCAGCAGAGATTGCTGTCATGAGAGCCATATAATGGCAAAGCACGTAGCCCATAACAAGAAATTTCCTTAGCTTTCTAATTAAAGATGTCAAATTAAAAAAAAACAAACAATCAAACAAAACCAAACAAACCAACCACCACATGGATGTGGTCTGTGTGTTTTGAGCCTTTTTTATGTCAATGTCTGTTAGATTATTGACTTTTTTTTTCCTGTTTTTTTTTTTTTTTAAAGCCACAACCAAATAGCAAATATAAAACAAGTATGTGCCGAGACCTTCGACAGCAAGGGGGATGTCCAAGAGGAACAAACTGTACATTTGCTCATTCTCAGGAAGAGCTTGAAAAGTGAGTGAGAGGTGGTTTTTTGGCCCCTTCCTTTACCCATTCCTTTGCCCCTCCTTTTGCCTCACCGTCTCCATAGAATTTTGAAAACAGTTTCTTCTGTATGTTTATGCATTTGGAAGGATTTGTGACTCTCTTGAAGTTACAACTCTTTACATGAAATTAAAGATACACTAAAGCAATGTCTGCAAACAGGTTTCAAGTTTATTTATTTTACCTCAGGTGAAGTAAAATTTCTTTTCTTAAAACTGGGTCTAGGCTCAGTGTCTGTCAGGAATTGGTTATATCATCTACAAGAGAGAATGTTAACTAAATTTCAGTGGATTAGGAAATAAAGTGAGTTATTTGAACAACATATAATGTCTGCATTCTTGAAACTGTTTTCACCCAAATCTATTTTTCAAGTACTGCTGGAAGTGGATATTCTAACAGGAGGGATGATCTTTGGTTACAAGGAAGACACTGATGTTCTGTCTGCAGATTGTTGAAAATAAGCACGCATTTTTGAAGTCTTGTAATTTTTTTACCTTGTGCCTCTTAATCCCTTCCTTTGGCTGCTTTTACAAATACATTAAATTTCACCACAAACACTTTTAAAATCATCTTTCTTTTGTGTGTTTGTATGTGTGTCTGCTTATAGATACCGCTTGAGGAACAAAAAAATCAGTGCAACAGTGAGAACATTCCCCCTGCTGAATAAAGTTGGCGTAAATAGCACTGTCTCAACCACAACAGGAAATGTAATATCTGTCATAGGAAGTCCTGAAGCAACAGGGAAGATGGTGCCAAGTACTAATGGAATGACTAATCTAGAAAGTGGTGTTCCTCAGTTGATCCCTCGCTGTGCAGACACCTCCTTGAGAGCTTTGGAGAACACCAAGAAGGGAGGGAAGAGTGGAGCCAATGGCCAGAATGTTTCTGGATCCCCTACAGAATCACTACCTGAAAAGTGGGTAACTTTTTTCATAAAGACAATTAAGCACAACTTTTTGCCTTTAGAGTATGATGCTTGTGGATGGCAAACAATAGATACTGAATTCTACTTCTGGCTTGTAGTTGTTGCTGGTGCTCAATGGCTGCATAGTTGTGTAAGATTTTCTGCTGCAGTGTAGAGATGGTCTGGGGATTCAAACTGTCAGAGCCAGCATTAGTTGTTTTAGCCATTGGCTACTGCCATGCAGTATAGGTGAAATAGTGAATCTCTCCCTTTTTACGGTGTTGTTTTCACCTGGTATCTTACTTAATATTGAGTTACTGCCTACAAATAATTTTTTTAAAAAATGACACTCAGATTTAACATTTTCTGAAATCAAGAAGGGTACACATAGAGCATACTCCCTTAGTAGTCTTGGAAAGCTCAGACTTTTGGGTTTTTCCTTAAAAGCTCTTCAGATACTTCTCCAGGAAGCACTGAGCTTCCAAACAACCTTTCAAAGCCTTTGCCGTTTCCAGAATACACTTCACAAGTGGTGTGTAAACTTCTGTATTTATACTATAAAATACACTTTTGAGTTCTCTTAGAGGAACATCTGAGACTTAATACAAATTTTCATACTTCGGGGTATGAAAAAATTCCGGAGGAAATTACATTTTTTTTCCCTGCTCTGTCAGCAGGGTTGGACTAGATGGTCTTTCGAGGTCTCTTCCAGCCCCTAAAATTCTGTGTTTCTGCGACAATGCCCAAATTTTCACATCACATGAGAGCATACAAGAAGAGATGACTAACTGAAATAAGTAAAGATCTGCTTAACAACTTCTTTGTAATCCTTTTCAGTAAAATTGGTTCTCCACCTAAGACTCCTGTAAGCCAGACAGCAGCTACCTCAGCTGGTCCTCCTAATATTGGAACAGATGTTAATTCTGTGCCTCCAAAATCCAGCCCGTTTGTTCCCAGAGTACCTGTCTACCCTCCACATTCTGATAACGTTCAGTATTTCCAAGATCCCAGGACTCAGCTGTCATACGAAGTTCCACAGTACCCACAGACTGGTGAGTGAGATGAGTACTGAGTCAAAAATAGCTCTGAAGTTTTCTCTAGATAAGCTGAAAAAGTAACTTTAATGTCAGTCTTGTAGATCTGTTTTTTAGTGTCAGGTGAATCTTTACTTAATGGAGTACTACTCTGGTCTATTGCTTAGTGTGGGAGGGACCTGTAGTTCGTTTCCACTGTTTTTGGTTCTTGTCTTTTGTGTGCTCTATGTTATGCAACTTGTACCTCAGCATCCAGAAGAACTTGAACCTCAAGGTCTTTCATCTACTTTTCCCTTTGTTAGCATTTAATTCTGTTTATTTAGACTTGCTCATTAAATCTCCATGAGGTTATTCATAGACAGGATTCAGACCCGGAGACATAGTTTGCTTCTGCTGTGATACTTAAACTTATCTTTGTGTTTCTCAAATGTTTTTTAAATGTTTTGGTTGTCTTTTTAGGTTGCAGTGTGTCCATTTATAAGGTCATTCATAAGCTTTCAAAACAAAAGGTAGAGGTGTTCTGACATCTCTCTCAAGAGAAAAAAAAAAAGAAGCCAAGTGTGAAATGGTTATTTATGGACCTTTGGACTTTTTCTTTTTTTCAGCTGTATTAGCTTTTTATTTTAGAGATAACTCTTATCTTCCTATATAACAAAGTGCTGAAGACACTATCTTCCCAGTTCCATACTTACACTGTAATACAAAAGAGCAATTGCAGAGAAACTCAGGGTCAGGGTGGTAAAGAGTCAGCACTACATCTGCAGATATGATGGTTGTGCATTAAATTATCTGTGGAACATAAAGATAGGGTCAGTAACAGATTTGTAAAGTGTGACTCTTCATTCTCTAGAGGTCTTAGGAACACTGTTTACATTTTTAGAAGGTGTAAAATTTTGGGTCATGTGTGGCTACATTAAATATGCCTTTTTCCAATTTTTAAGGATATTATCCACCACCTCCAACAGTACCAGCTGGTGTGGCTCCTTGTGTTCCTCGCTTTGTGAGGTCCAATAACGTTCCAGAATCCTCCCTCCCACCTGCTTCCGTGCCATATGCCGATCATTACAGTACATTTCCCCCTCGAGATCGACTGAATTCTCCTTACCAACCTCCTCCGCAGCCGTATGGACCAGTTCCTCCTGTCCCTTCTGGAATGTATGCTCCAGTTTATGACAGCAGGCGCATCTGGCGCCCACAGATGTACCCACGAGATGATATTATTAGGAGCAATTCTTTACCTCCCATGGATGTGATGCACTCATCTGTCTATCAGACATCATTACGCGAGAGATACAACTCTTTGGATGGGTATTACTCTGTGGCTTGTCAACCTCCAAATGAACAGAGGACTGTGCCTTTACCAAGGGTAAGTGACAGCCATAAAGGGAAGGATGTAGTCTTGATTCTGAAGGCTGCTAATGAGAAGTTGCTAAATAATTATCATAGATTTTTTTCTGTTTATTTGCAGTTAGAGTGATCAAGAGGTGACCCAGACAGAGTTCTCATTTTTATTTTAACGTTAATAAAATAGCTTGTAAAATAAATCACCCTAATCTGCATTTAGAACCAGAGCCCCTCTGCCTCTTCAATTCCCATGTATATTACTGAGTTAATGGCATATATTTTGACTTACCATACATGGGTTAAGTTCTCTTCCAAGGCCTTGTGAAGTTCTTTTGGTGATATGAATGGAAGGTTACAGACTCAAGGAAGTTTGGGGGTCCAAGTAGGACCATGCAAATACTTACATTCTGTTAAGAGTAAGATAGGATATACAGGCTTTGTATTTGTTATTACTAGGAGCCTTGTGGTCATTTGAAGACTGGTTATGAGGAGCAGCTAAGACGGAAACCAGAGCAATGGGCACAGTACCACACACAGAAAACTCCTTTGGTATCATCTACGCTTCCTATGGCAACACCATCTCCAACGCCACCTTCTCCTCTCTTCAGTGTAGATTTCAGCACAGAGGTGGGAAGTCAAAGAACTTTGTTTTCCTTTCCTGTTTCTGTAAAATGGCGTTTAATATTTCTAGTAAAGTTTTTCGGCCTACCGTCTATTGTTCATAAGATTAATTTAATCCTCTATCAAAATGAAAGTAATATGTAAAAATTAATGTGCTCATTTCAATGTTAAGGTGATGCTAAACATGGCTGCAGGGAGAAACAGTCAAGAAGTGAAATGATTCAATTAACTCTCACTAAATGTAATTTTACTCAACTGGCTTTGTGAACCTCCAGGATTTTTGCTTAGGGAAGCAGAAAAGGTCTTGACTCTGTGTGAGCACTGCTCAGTAGCAATGAAAATAGCCCTGTATTATCAATGCTGTTTTCAGCACAAATCCAAAATACAGTCCCATACCAGCTTCATGAAGAATATGGCTAAAGACATGGGTAGAACATTGTGTATTTGCATGGTAAGTTCTGTAAACAAGAATGGAAACTTAACAAATGGGAACAGTATGCCGAGGAAAAATATTTTGCGATGTTTATTTTCTGTATAGCCACTGTGCAAAGCTCTCTTTCCTGTGGTTTGAGAGTTCTGATGGTGGTATTTGAGTTGTTAACTCTGATTATTCAAAAAATACCGTCTAAGGTATGTGTACCTGTAGTCCATTACAGGTGCATTCAGTGTAGATCGGAATTTGGTCCTTTTCACACAGGTTAGAGAGTTCCAAGCCATACTTCCATCTGATAATGGCTTATAGATTAAGGGAAAGTGCTTGGCTTCCTCTCAATTTAATTACTGTAGGTATCTGCCTGTAAGACACCTGCCACAAACTTTGTAACCCTAATTTTAGTAGCTTGTTGTGGCAGACCAGGCAGTTAGTTGTAGTGACAGAGCTTGCCCTTCATTGACAGCTGTCAGCTGCACTGGTTTAAGACTTGACAGAATGGGCTATGTTGTCCCTAGGTCAGGTCTCAAATAAGGCTAGAATCTCTTGAATGGCTTTCGAGATGATTAGGTAGCAGTAAATGTATTTTCTTATTTCAAGACTGAATTCCCTGTTTATTATTCACTGCTTATCTCTTCCCTTTTCTGTAGTTCTCAGAGAGTGTCAGTGATTTGAGTGGAACTAAATTTGAGGAAGACCACCTCTCTCACTATTCACCATGGTCTTGTGGCACTATTGGCTCTTGTATAAATGCTATCGACTCAGAGCCCAAGGATGTGATTGCCAATTCAAATGCCGTGCTCATGGTAGGGAGCTTCTGCATGTTATCTCATTATTTTAATGATACTTAGATGCTGAAGTGTCTTCCATTTTGCTTAAACAAACCTTTTTTAAAAAGTTGGTATCTTCTATTCTTAGTACCCTAAAGTAGTTCTGGTCATTGGAAGTTGTTTGGAATATCCTTTTCCAGTTTTGTAAATAAACAACATGCTTAACTTCAATGACAGAATGCAGTACTGCTAAGAAAATTCTCAGATGTCTGAAACAGCTATTCTAACAGATCTCTCTAAGTCAAACTTGCAACCAAAATATTTTGAGTAAATGGCCTGTAAACTAATGAGAATGTAGTAATTTTTAAATGTGTTCTATGATTATTAGAGTGGCATCAAAATTTTTGACTGCTTAATTTTGTATGTCTCTTGAGAGTTCTTTGCATGTGTGTATACACAAGTCCTTAATTTCTTAGGCACCTAAAATAGTCTCAGAGTATGCTACAGTGGCAGGCTGGACTGGTTAATACAGGTCATTGTGGCTAGGCAGGTGTTTCCACTGCAGAAATACATTTCCTGTTTGGCTTAAGTGCTGTAGTCTATCCTGTATGAACCAATCACTGGCCTTTTCAGTGTTCTGAGATCTGTTGTGCTGCCATTATTTAATAAAATTGTAATTTGAAGTTAACCCTAAGAGCAATACATACAGAAAAGTTGCAACATTGTGGAGCCAGGATAATGAGCATGAACTTAATCTTGGCTGTTTTGTAGCCACAGAGAATCTGTCTGAACTGGTTTCCTAGACTGCACCTGTAACTTGTTAGAAGACACATTCTTCTCTAATAGACAGTTTAATAGCAGCAAATCTGAGAAAATAAAATACAACTTTGGGTTTTATCCTCCTTTTTTTTCCTTGAGAAAAAAAATCTAACTGAAAGACTTGAGAAAACAAGAATCAATAGTATGAATCATGGAATACAGCTTGCCTCTGGAGGGGTAAGAGTTTGTGCTGTTTGGAGACATTTTGTTACATAGCAAGTTACCTTTATGTTCTATGAAACAAATCTAACTAAATCCCCACCTGTGGAGGTGTTTAAAAAACACAGAAATGTGGTGCTAAGTGAACGTCATCTAGCACCAGACTTGGTAGAGTTAGACAATGGTTGGACTCGATCTGAAAAGTCTTTTCTAACCAAAATGATTCTATGAGTGTATGTAATCTCATGCCAAACTTTCTTTGCTGCCTCCTTCAAGTATAGGCAAAGGTACTGAAGAACTTTTGAAGCATACTGGAAGTTTTTCTGCCTGGAAGCACAAGCATGGCAAAGCAAAATTATTTCTTCTAGCACTGACAATAGCTTTCTAATGGTCAGTTAACCATTAAAGGGCAATAGTTAAATCATTGAGGCCAGTCTTGGCTTTCTAGTTGGATGTATTATCAACAGTTTATTCTTCAATAATGAGGAAGTTATTGGGCAGCTGAAGAATTGAATGATCTCAAATGAGTCAATATGTCTTGTCTCCTAAATATGTAGGATTTGGACAGCGGGGACGTTAAAAGGAGAGTGCATTTATTTGAAACTCAGAGGAGGGTAAAGGAGGAAGATCCTATAATCCCATTTAGTGACGGACCGATCATCTCCAAGTGGGGTGCAATCTCCAGGTCATCCCGCACAGGTTATCACACGACAGATCCTATTCAGGCCACTGCTTCCCAAGGAAGTGCTACTAAGCCCATCAGCGTATCAGGTACAAGTACAACCTTCATATGACAGTACAGCATCTGTCCTGAGCATTTCACCCTGTTCATGCTTAGCGTGACGATGCAAAGAGCCAAATTCCCTGTGTGTCTCACTTCAGGAAGAGAGAAGATAATGAATGGTATCTTAATTTGTTTCAGATTATGTCCCTTATGTCAATGCTGTTGACTCAAGATGGAGTGCCTATGGCTCAGATTCTACTTCATCAGCACGTTATGCAGAACGGTATGGACCAGTTTTCTCTGTTCTGTGAAAAACGTTCTCTGTAATTTGCTGTTCTTTAAAGTTGCAAATGTGAAGGGAAAATCTGGAATTAATAAACATTCCTGATTTTAAAGTAGAATTTTTCCCTATCCAGTATAAAGCTTTGGAAAAACTGGGTTAAAACTTGTGTGGTCTTTAATACTTAATGCAGCTAATAATACCCAGTTACTGTATCTCTCAATATATCCCTTGAGAGACCTAACCAAAGAATTCCAGTCAGGTGCTGCCAACCTGTCATGTCAAAATCTACAATCCCAAGTAGTTCCTCTCAGATTTTCTTGTCACATCTTACCCATACGTAAAATAAAGATGTTTGCTTCATACGATACCATCAGGTACTGTGAGCTCCGATGAAGAGCACCTCATCTTAGTCATGTAGTTTCTGTCAAAAAATGTAATGTTGGCAGATTGATGACGTTTCTGGTGCCTTTGATTTAGAGAACTTGTTTTTAATTCCTGGTTTTGCCTTCTTTCTCTTAAAGGGACAGGTTCATAGTCACAGATTTATCTGGTCACAGAAAGCATTCCAGCACTGGAGATCTTTTGAGCATTGAATTACAACAGGTAAGGTTGGATTTTTATGCTAGGTGAAATTTAAAATTTTGTAAACAAAAGTTTGGTACAGTGATTTAAAATTAATGTTCTTAGTCTGGCCCGTTAAAAAATGGTACAACTGACAAAAGGATCCATAAGAATTAAGTAGACACTAGTCCTGCAACACATATTATGATGCATAAGGACTGTTAATATGAGCTGTTGTATTGATATCAGTGAGTCTACCAACAAACACAGAACAGAATATATGTGGTGTGTTAGAGGAATACAGTTACCCCTTTAGCAAGAGAATGCTTTTTTTAAAGCTTTTTGCCATTGGACAGTTCATGATTTAAGTGTAGCTGTTGGTAACTGGTGTGTTTCTTTCCACAGGCCAAAAGTAACTCATTATTACTTCAGAGAGAGGCGAATGCACTTGCCATGCAACAGAAGTGGAATTCTCTAGATGAAGGCAGTCGTCTTACCTTAAACCTTTTAAGCAAGGAAATTGATTTGAGGAATGGTGAGGTAAAGAAAGGGGCAATTGGGGTGAAACGATTCTTGAAGTGTTTTATATATGCATAAGTGCATGCATTTTTAACTAAGGGTTAAAATGCTTAGTTTTACCATTACCAAATGTTTAGAGCATGTTCTGTGTAAGTTAAGTTGCTGCTGTTGTTGCACTTAGTTATTTCACTGAGATCAAGTTGGTGCACCTGCTGTGCTGCTGCTCCAGTCATACATTTACAAATTGGAAGAATGTCACAATCCATTTTCATGCAATCATTACTTTGCATTCCACGTATTATAAATCTAAGCATTCTGCCAATGGAATCTACAGAAATGTCTACTTCAGTATTCATTGTATTTGTTCCAGTACTTCAGTGTGATTAGCTTTGTATCCTCTGTTGTCTGTGCCCAAAATTCTGTTTATGTCTAACTAGCTCTTTTGAGAAATGTTGTGTCCTAGAAATGCATGTCCTGTTTAATACTTCAGTGTTGTGTGAAGCAGGTGAAAAACCAACTTGATGTTCACAGAACATATAAATTTTTTTTTTAGACTGATTATACTGAAGACTGTGCAGACACAAAGCCAGATCGAGACATTGAATTGGAACTGTCAGCCCTTGATACAGATGAGCCAGATGGTCAAGGTGAACAAATAGAAGTGAGTACAAAAATCTGTCTCTAAAGAGGTTACTGGGTCCTCTCATTAGTTAAGAAGCTGTAAAATTTCATTGTGGATTCTGTTGATAACAAAGCCTTTTGTTTTTAGCCTTTGTAGTGAGGACAAACATTTGCCTTATTTTAGCACTAGAGGTCTCGTACTTCTCCTTTGGATACCTGGTGGTTAATATAACTGAAGTTAAAACAAGCTGACTATGTTCTTAGTCATAGTTTTCAGCTTTATTCTTCATCTTTTGCTAGCATTCATAGTGATGGGGAGTCTATTCCTTTCCTCTTCCCCTCCAGTGTTGAAACTAGTTAAGAATGTTTTACATTGAATTTTACACTTAAATGTGATGGTTTAATTTAAACATTGTGCTCACCTGATTGTAATAGCAAAGTCATTTAAATAATTGTAATCCAGTGTTCTTTTAGTACTACTTCACTGTAATACTGTATCTCTGTTCCAGTTTATTCTATGCTGTTTTCTTCTTTACTGTGCAGTCATAAAATATTCTGGTGCTCATTCCAAGCATTAGGGTCAGTTGTCCTTATATTAAAATTAAAGCATCGTACACTTAAAAGAAATGAAGTTTCTTATCTGAAACATACTACATTTCAATACTGGCTGACAGTAGTGGCCACAACTTTTTTTTCCTCTGCCCATGTGGTATGTGGTGCAGTGCTTTAGTATGTGAATCACCATGAGACAGAAGGAAGGATCTTTATCTTTAGCCTTTACTCTACCCCTAATTATTGAAACAGCTCTCGGTGTGGTGGTCTTTGTATTCCACATGAAAAGCCATTTTGAGCAACTGCTGTTTACACTGTTGTTGTCATTCACTGCCATCTTTGAATAATTGTTTTTCCTTTTTCCTATCAAAAAATGTGGTAAGCATTCCAATGGTATAAAATAAAAATGAAGAGTCTTTATGATGGGCCTCCCATTTCCATCATCTTTATGTAGTGGAAATGTAATAGGAAAATTGATAAGTGGTAGCAATGATATTGATGGTCATTTCTCTTTTTCTCCTGTAGGAGATTCTGGATATACAACTAGGTATTAGTTCTCAAGATGATCAGCTGCTCAACGGAACGACTGTAGAGAATGGCCATCCACTAAAGCAGCACCAGAAAGAATCTATGGAACAGAAGAGACAAAGTTTAGGTGAAGACCTTGTGATTCTGTGAGTGTTAGACAAAACAGCAGTGTCTGCCAGTATTAGACAAACAGCAGCATCAGAATAGTTGAAGCATGGTTGTTTTAAGGATGAACTATGTACCTACTCAGACGTGGATTAGACCTCTGCATTGTGTATACCAGGTGAAGTAAGAAGAACCTGTTGAGAAATAGAATTAAGTCACAAATCTGAAAGTCACAGGATGATACTATTTGTTTGTATGTGTTGTTGTAACCATATATACTGAAACATGTCACAGCTGTTAAATACCTTTCACAGTAAGCAAAAAATGCAGAAGTATTTTTGTAGTTAATGGAAATGAAGAAAAAAATGTCAAAAGGTTAAATGTCATACTGTTTGCACAAATTTCCACAGAGAGGTAGTTTTAAAAATACACTGTTTTAGGTTTATATGTTCTGTAGTCTAATCTGTAATGCAGCCTTTGAAATGAGGCAGACTACATTTAACATCTTGAGCGTACTGTTCCATAGTAGGATGTTTAGCCTGTTGCTGAGTTTCTGTCAGTATTTATTTAATGCACACAATTCAGTTCCAGATACTTGTGCATGTACTCGTTTAATATTTGTGTAACTTATTTTTCTCCTCAGGGAGGAGCAGAAAACAATCCTGCCCGTAACTTCTTGCTTCAGTCAGCCGATCACAACATCTGTTAGCAATGCAAGCTGCCTGTCCATCAGCACATCAGTCAGTGTTGGCAGCCTCATTTTGAAAACAGCTCACATTATGTCTGAGGATAAAAATGACTTTTTAAAGCCTGTTGCAAATGGCAGGATGGTTAACAGCTGAAAGGCATTCATCTTTCCAGCTTGTGACCACACCATGGAAGCATTTACACTAGCTTTTTATATATATAATATATATTATATAATGTATATTTTTTTTAAAAAAAATAATATTGGGGTCATGCATTTCCTGTGGACTCTTTGATACTTCAAGCCCCTCTCGCATTAGCATTCTGAAGAAAAAAAAAACTTACTTTACTAGAGTAAGGCGTTCACTTTCCACAAATGAATGGAATCTGGACATTGTTTTACTTAAGCTTAAAGCAGCTTTTTATGAGTTTGTAGCAATCCGGTGCGGTATCTGAGCCATTCTTGTTTAAAATGGCTTCTGTAGAAAACTAACAACTCAGTTACTTAAACTAGCAGGATCCTACAATGATACATCTAGTGAAAGGAAGACTAACTTATTTGTCTCTATTTTGTTTCACGAAAGAAGAACTTGAGTCTCGTTGCAGCTGCTTTTTCTTTAGTTGTGGAACTTTGCATGGAGTATTGTTTCCTGTTTGAAGACTGAGAGGTGGAGATTTGGACTTGAGACTTATACAGGGTTAACACACCATTAGCTTTGCACTGCTATGTTGTTTGCAGGTCTGTGGTGCAGTGCTTTGCTGCAGCTTTTTGTTTCCATGTCCCCTGTTCCGATTTCTGCTTTAGAACTGTAGATAGATGTACACAGGCTACTTGTCCAAGTAAAGTCACCAGAAGTAACCAAGTGCCTAAGTCCTCCAGCTAACATACTAGGTATTGATTTTCCCCAAGTTAGAGGTGAAACAATTTTCAACTATTTTGAGAGGTTATGCACTAATGTAACAGCAATTTTGTGTTTTCTTCCTTTTTTTCTTCTTTTTTTTTTTTAATGAGTAGTTCTAAACTTGGAGGTTATAGAATCCAGATGACTTGGCAAAAAGTATCAGGTGCTCTTGGCTTTCCTTTTGAAAACCCTGTATGTAGTGTTTGCACTGACTAACAAGATGGTATTGCTGTTTTTTGTACTGTTTTGTTTTTAATTTAAACTAAATACTGGGAATTTAAGACAGTTGTAATACCTTTGTTTAATGTTGTTAATCATAATTTTGTGTTCAGGTTTAATTTTTGCTTGTTCAGTGGCAACTTATTTTCAAAGACCTTGAAAATACAATAAGATAGCATTATCTGACCTTCAGAGTACTAAGTTTTTGAATTTATGCCCTGTTAAGATGTGACTGAGAATCATATTGGACATCTCAACTGAAAATTTGTTTTCATAAAATATACAAGAACTAGAACCCTGGGCATATTTTTATTTGAGAAGCTTAAAAATCCACTTTTTTTTCTTTTGGAAAAGAAAGCATCTCCCTCCTGATGATTAGTATCTTCTTGGTTGTCATCTTACTTTTCTTTGTGACAAGTTTTACATGAATTTTTTTTTCCTTTTTTTTTTTAATGTTTTTATTAACTTCTGTGAAGTTGTTTACTCTGAAAATTGTACTGGAATATTTTAAACCAAGCTGATCTTTCACCAGGTGTACTGCATGTAAGGGCTTTTCCTGCTAGAAAAATGCTTAAAGAGGATCATGTTACTGGTCGTCTGAGTTGTTATTTTACAAAATCACAGCTATGTGGTCGGGTAAGATTTTGATAACTGTTTTGTGCACGCTTCTGGGGGGTGGGGGTTGGCATTTCCCTGAGGGTTACTGATTAGACTAAGTAAATATTGGTGTTTGATAACTCTCCTAATGAACCTGTCCATGAAATAATTATGTTGTAAATACACCTGAAAATCCCAAGGGTTAGTTTTGATATTCTGGTGTCAGTATGGAAGATCTTACACATCTATTTAATACTCGAATGTATGTAGAAAAGCAGTCAAGTAGTCTTCTCTTAGTTTCCTTTGGCTGTTGCTGTACCTTCCTATAGCCAGTGCCACCTCATAGCTAGGATTAGGCTGATGCTTTGTTTCACTTGCAACCTGAAGTGAATGGATCCAAGAACCAGACCACCTTTGTCACCTTAACTTATTTCCTATTGGTGTTACCTTTAACTTAGAATGTTAGACATAAATATGATTGTTGTATATTTTATACCAAGACCATTCTGTAAATACAAATTTATTACTTTTTAAATGCTTCTGAGATACTATTATTTGCTGTACAATGTAATTCCAAAACAGATATGCAAACAAGTATGTCTCTTTCATGGATATTTAAACAGTGAGATCTTCCATGTTGAAGGTGATGTAATTTTTTTAAAAGATTTTTAAATTTTAAATTGCTATTTTGTTACAAAAATAGAGAAAATATAAAGGTTTGAGAAGTCCTTATTTGCCCTCAGGGAAAGAGCCCTCTGTGCACCAGAACTCCACAGAACATCTTCAGCATGATCTGAGGGTGAATATATACTACATAAATTGATTGTGTATTTACCGTAACTTTTTAATTTAAAAATTGCGATTTTAAAAACTTGGTTGTGCTCTGCTGGAGGGGGATTGGGATAAGCTGCTTACACACATTTGCCTGTTTGTCCAGTGAAATTACATAAGCCTAATGTACTCCTGCCAACTATATTGGCATACTTAAAACAAACCAAGCCTATCTTTGTAGTCTTGTCTGCAGCTGGAGGTCCCATGGTACAGAGGTTCTGTAGGATGACTATACACTTCATATGGAAAGTTGGTTCTTAACAGAGGCTAGGTTTTATTTGTTGGAATTTTAATACTTAGAATGATAGGCAAAAGAATTATTTGAAGGTCTCAACAACATGCCAGCTTTGTCTTACAGTTTTAACACTGACTGTGTGGTGTTTTTGCTGTGAAACTGTGCCCTCCAGTGCCCTGACAAGAAGCTACAGGTCAGAACCTTGTTACGGCTTTCTTCTTTGAAGTCTCAGGCCTTGATCCTATACAAACAAGTATGTATTAATTTGTTTAGTTGTAAATCAGGTGCCTTTGGGCTGTGGAAGGGCTCCATTTCTGACACTGAGATATAGTGACTTACTTTTGTGTGTTAATAGCAGTGATTCCCCTGTAGGTGTTGGCCTAACTTAGCTGAGCTGTCAGAAAAAAAAAGCCCATAGCAGATTGGGGAAAGAGATTGGCTCTTTGCTTGGACAAACATTTTGGATGGTTTTGGTTGGTTTTATTGTTTTGTTTTGTTTTTTCCCCGTTTTGGGGTACAGCAGGGATTTCACATGCAAGAGATACAGGAATTATTAGTATCTAAGTTAATTGTGTTGCCTCACTACCTGGATTCATTCCTTGGTTTGCCTCATTTCCCACATAGGTCTTAATAGAGACTAATGCTTGTGCTGGGAGAGTGCTTGTGTGAGAAAGTAATTATCTGTACATTCTTAACATATACTTCTAGCAGAGTGATTGCCCTGCTACTGATATTTTGTTCCTGTAAACAGGTGACAAGAAATGAATCTTAGTGTTTATGCAGATTTTGCATTGTAGAATGTATACTAGACCCTTCAAAGGAAAGGTTAGACTCTTTGCAAAGCAAACTGGCGTTGGTTCTTGGTAGTCTAGTACAGGGACACTAAAGTTTGACCTTTGATTTAGGAAAATAAAGAAGTTGTATACAGCTGATTATGTTAAATAAGCTTTTAACTGCTCTTTGTAGAAGTCTGATTTGGAAGGTTTTAGTGCTTTGATAACACAATTGGAAGTTTAATGTATCCTGTACTCAAGAGCTGAATGCTGTTCTTGTATAATAGTGTACTAGGCTGGATGAGGTACAAAATAATGCACAGTGGTCAGAAACAGCTGAGGAAAGAATGCTTAAAGTAACTTGATCTCAACTCAGAATAGTTCCAAACATGTTTTTGTTTGCTTTTTTAAAGCACAAGTTGTCAAGTTGTACCTGTTGCTGTACATAAACACTGTATGCCAGCAGCTCCTTGATCATATTTGTGAACAGACTTTTCATTATTATTAGACTGTTATTAAAGACAGATGTTGAATTTGAGAGTGTAACAATGCGAAATGATTGGATTACCTATAGTATGTAAAAGTCCATTCTTTATGTTGTAGTTTAATCCCTTTGTTAGGAAGCTCCCTCTCATTGAGGGACCTCTTCTGCAAGCAGAACACAGTAAATGTGCTTTTTTGAAATAACCCAATTTTCCACTATAAACAAACACCTGACTTTGGCAGTGGTCATCACCATGGTTCTCTTCGCTGGCAAGGGAGCACAACAAGTGGGGAAAAATAAAATACCCAAACTGTCAGTAGTGAGATGAAACAGATCTAAATAATCAAAATGACCAATACCTGAGCAGAATACCACACCCTGTTATTTAAGAAGGATGCTTGTGGAAGCTTTATAATCACTGAAGATTTTGCTGTAAAAGCTGAAATAAAACAGAGCCTGGCTACATTTATTACTGCCAAAAGCCAAGGTCATTTGCACATAGCCCATGGATTTACCCAGAGTAGCTCTCAGTTAACCCAGGCATGGAATGCATGCGTTTTCTTAGCTGGGCAAACAAGTACATTATACGGTAGTTGTGATACAACACATGTGGCTTTTATTTGTACTGCACATACCCACTGTACAGCCACTCCGAAGTATTGTGGTTAGCTTGCAGCATCTGCTGTCTGCATTTATACTGTTTACTGCGTATTCTTTTCCCTGGAAGTTTTCAAGAGGAAAAAAAAATATTTTTTTTTTCTTGTTGCATTGATTACATTTTATAAATTTGCTTAGCTGGAAAGTTTGGGAAAAGAGGCCTGTTTGTCAATTGTACAACCGATTGTGAAGCTCTAGTGTGAATATTTTTACGTCTGTATTAGACATTTTCTTTGCAAATCTATTGTTCGATTGAAATGTAAATGAAATAAAAGATGGTGTACACCCATCATGTATAAAGCAGGCACCATCGCTACGATGGATTTAATGCTCATTTTTATGGCGCATTCTCAGCTTCTATTTAAAACTGTAATTTAAAAAAAAAATTAAAAAAATCTGTAAAATTAAATGGGGATATATGGGGGAGTAAATTCTATTCCGTTTATTTGGGTTTTGAGTTCCCGATGGTCACGTTTCCCGTAGTGGTAGCGATAAGGGGGGGGCCTGGCGGGCGGTGCCATGTGTGTTCGCTGTCGCACTGACGTGCAGAGGTTGTAGCTTTGGCTGGTCTCGGGGTAGAGCAGCTGGTTTTCGGTGTTTGAGAGACTCGATGGATGAAGTTTGCAGTATTGACATGTATTTGCATGCACGAATAAAAATTATTTGTCCACCTTAACCCGCCTCTCTGCCTTCAACCGGGGCTGGGGGTGGGGCGGGGCGGGGCGAACGCGGCTGCCTCTGCCTGCCTCCCCAGCGCTGCCTTTCTTACTGCGCCGTCTCCCCAGTGCTGCATGCGCAACGCTGCCTCCCTCCCTCTGCTGCCTCCGCCCGGCCTCTGCCGTGCCGCCTCTTTCCCGGCGTGCCCCGCGTCGGCCGGGGCGTCTCCGGAAGGTGGCGGAGAACGGGGCGTCGGCGGTGCTGGGAACGGAGTGGTGAGGGTGCTGGGGATGGTGGGGCTCGTTGGACCCTCAGGCGGGGACCGGAGAGCGCAGCTTGAGGCGGGGGCCTGGAGCTCCTGCGGGGGAAAAGACTGGGCGGTGGCGTCTGGNTCGGCCGAGCCGAGGAGCGGCTGGGAACGGATGTTCAGCGCCCTCGCCCTTTCCAGTTGAACCGTTTTGCTTTGTGCCTTTGCACCGCCCGGTGCCCCGGGGAGGAGCCGCGTTCGGCACCCGTCGTTTTGCGGCGAAGCCGTGCCCAGGCATAGCTGCGGCTGAGCCTGGCCCCGCTTGCAGCTCGGGCTGCTCGGCCACGTCCTCTGCCGAGCTCCGAGGAGTAATCTCCGTAATCCTGGGCCATCTGGCCACCCTCTCCCTAATCTGTTTCATCAGGTTTTAACTCTTGCAGAACCTGGCAGCGGTTGGCAGAGAAACTGTTCTGCTGTCAGTGTGCTAGATTGCTTCAGAAGTGTCTTTGAGATCGCCTTTGAAAATCTCAGTGGATGTAATCTACAATTTTTTCTCCCAGGTTTTGATAGAAGCTTGTTCCTGAAAGACTACAAAGAAATAAAGGTCAGAACATTTTAATTTGATTAATTACTTTGGTCGTTTTTCATCTCGGAGGAATCATTGTTAAAATAATGTAAGCAATACTGGAAATGCGAATTTCAGTAACGGGGAAGTCAGTGTCATAGAGCTGAGCAAGCCTGGTAAGATTCCTCACTCAGCCAGGGTTAGAAAATCAAATCTCTAACAGTGAGAACACACATAGACTGTTTCTGCACTAGTGAGTCTAAAAGTAGATCTGTTCATAAAGGTTTTACTTCACTTGAATTGTGGCCAAGAATTAACTCACTGCACTGTAGTGTGTTTGATAGCAGATTATACACTGGTTTTAGGTGGCTAAAAATATTGCTCCACAGAAGCCAAGGACTACCATTGTGTCATTGTGAGTGGTATCTTGCACTGCAAAATCAAATGAAAGATTAATTTTCTATTTTCTTCATTTTATTTTTTAGAACAGAATGACTACTTTGGATGATAAAATGCTTGGCGAGAAGCTCCAGTATTACTACAGCAGTAGTGAGGGTGAGGATGAAGACAGTGAGAAAGAAGATAAGGAAGGGGAAAGTACCATGCCTGAAAGCGTTGGGGAAGTAGAGCTTAGCAGTGATGGCAGTGCAGTCAACACAGGTATTATCATTTCAGACTAACTGTTTTGTAAATGCTCTGTTTATGGGGCAATTCATGTGTTTTTCTAAAACTTTTCAAAACTGAAGTCCCAATTTTATGCTCCTTGAGTCTGAGATGGATCATTTCCTGGCTGTAGTCTAACTGTATTTTTAATAGCTGGTGCTGTTTTGCTGTTTGACTTTGCTGAGAGATTTCAGCATCACATCTAAAGCAGTTAGGCTTTGCATACAAAACTGATTGGTACAGTTTGGTTGATAAGACATTTGTTTATTTTTTGTAAGCCATAGTTTTTAACCACTAACCAGTAGGTGCTGAATGAATACATGAGGAATAGACAGAGAGTGGCAGGGCTTTCCCAAAATAGCTTTCTCTGCTGCCAGTGTCAGACACAATAAAAGCCTTTGTGAATCGTTGGTGTAATCCAGAGGACGTTTCTTCTGTCCTTATGAAAGACCGTCTCTCTGTGCTTTATTGTTTCTCTGATAATGCTGAAAAGTCTTTCACCTGAAGGAATAACGGAAAAATTCAAGTACTGAAGTGGCATACCTAGAGAGGACCTGAAAAAATAAAGCCCCTGGGCTCCAGCATCGAAGCAACAGCAAGTTGCAGTCTGTAAGAGCTCACGCTACTGTACATCACAGAATGTCTTCTGTACCAGAGCGTTGGCAAACTTAATTATACCTTCCCATGGTTATTTTTGTTCTTAGAAAAGCTATGCTAACAATAGAGAAATCCTTGAGGGTGGCTCTATTTCAAGAGCCCAGATCTTTGGAAGAATCTTTAGGACAATTATGAGAGTAGCCTAGTTAGATAAGTATTAATAACAATTAAAAAATAGAAACTCAAGGATGAGTAAGCGGAAGTGGCAAATTGTTTAATTTCTACATTTTGCCCAGTATGCAGAAAGTTTATGGCAGCAGCTATTTTACTGCTGGGTTATAATTTACTACCTGAAGTGCTAATCATAGATGGCATTTTATTACCCCTTGATAAGAGATGCCTGCATATTTAATTTTAGGTCCCAAGGGAGTCATTAATGACTGGCGAAGATTTAAGCAACTGGAAACTGAACAGCGGCAGGAGCAGCGCAGAGAGATGGAACGACTCATTAAAAAGTTATCTATGACGTGTAGATCTCACTTAGATGAAGAAACTGATAAGCATAAACAGAAAGATCTTCAGGAAAAAATCAATGGAAAGGTAGTATGGCACAAAACAATTAAAAGACCACTGAAATATTTAACATTCGCAGTTCACTTGTTCGTGCACGGGAAGCAGATAGGAAGCTGTGTTCTGTTAGTACATCTGATCACTTAATGGGGACACAGCAGCAGTGTAAGAGGTGCTTT
The DNA here is from genome assembly GCA_013396675.1 of Eubucco bourcierii. Taxonomy (NCBI): domain Eukaryota; kingdom Metazoa; phylum Chordata; class Aves; order Piciformes; family Ramphastidae; genus Eubucco; species Eubucco bourcierii. Next base: position 2,495,470 of record VWZE01003136.1, read on the forward strand.
GTAGCTGTATTTGCCAAGTATTGTTGGGTTTAATTACTTTGCATTTTAGTGGTGTTCATGCAGCTGGTATTCAAAGCAGTTTAAGAGCTGTACAAAAAGTCCAAATCCTTTCTGCAGATTTCCTTTATCAAATGGTCAATCTCAGGGGATTGACAGAGTGGTACTGCAAACCTATGAATCTCCTTTGCCGAAACTAACAATTAGGAGTCCTTTTTGACTTTGAATTTAGCAAGTGGATGATGAGAATTTGTTTTTTATGTTTAGCTGTTGGAAGTAGTGAATGGTTTTAATCAATTGGGCTGTGTAAGTAGCTCCTACAGTTCTAGTCAGTGAAGTTACTAATCAGCAGACAATGTTTCTTGCTTTCAGATGATGAAAGTTGGCCGCACTGTCCTATACATTGTGCTGTATAAATACATTTAACAAAGGACACGAAGCTAATTTTAGTTTTGCACACAAGAGAACACATTTAGTTGACACAAACTGAAAAATGAAATTAAAAAATTGATGAAGAAGATAGACTTAGTTGAGATGTGGTATCCCAACCTTATGATTCAGTGAAGGCACACAGCCACCTGATTTAAGGTGGGAACATGGAGGAGCCACTCATGCTATTAGTGCAGGTTGTGGGAACTAGAATACCCAGAGCTGAGATCACTGTTGTCCCTGGACACAGCTTCTAATTAGATCAGAATGGAGCAGAATACAGAGGGTGCTTGAGCTTTCATGGCTGGCAGTTTGCTGTTCTTAAAGATGAGTGCCCCATATAAATCCTCTTGATTTCAGTTCTCATTATATAAGTGACCCATATAGTGATGCAGATCTTTTCCCTTGTCTCTTTGTGTTTTTTAGATGACATTACAAGAATACAACATGATTCACAACGACGAGGATGATGAGGAGTTTTTACAGCGGTACAGGAAGCAGCGGATGGAGGAGATGAGACAGCAGTTGTACAGTGGACAGCAGTTCAAACAGGTCTTTGAGATTACCAGTGGAGAAGCGTTTTTGGACACCGTTGATAAAGAGCATAAGAGCACACTGATCATGATCCATATTTATGAAGACGATATCCCTGGCACTGAATCTCTGAATGGCTGCATGATCTGCCTGGCTGCTGAGTATCCAACAGTTAAGTTTTGCAGAGTCAAGAGTTCACTCATCGGTGCCAGCGCTCGCTTCACTAATAATGCTCTGCCAGCTTTGCTGATCTATAAGGCCGGGGAGCTCATTGGCAATTTTGTGCGAATCACTGACCAGCTTGGAGAAGATTTTTTTGCTGTAGACCTGGAGGCTTTTCTGCAGGAGTGTGGCTTGCTTCCAGAAAAAGACCTGGTGCTCCTGACTTCCATACATAATCCATCTGCATGTTACAGTGAGGACAGTGATCTGGAAATAGACTGAACCACTTGCACTGCAGCCAGTAGGAGTAGTTGTACTGTGGGATGTTCTTGTGCTAGGCGTTGCTCCCTTCCTTCCGTTCTTCTCTTCCAGCGGTTTTTGTTGTCCAGTGACACGGGTCTTAAAAGTTCTCATCGTCCCCAAAAACCCAAGGTGACCCCCACTTCTGGACAGCATTGGCTGAGCCTGTTTGCCTCTTTAGGAACATTATTGCTATTGAATGCAGCAGCTGCATGTGGCACTTCCCTCCAGCACCTTTGTCCTTACTGTTTGTTGGTGATTATATTTTCATTAAGATGTGTTTAGTTGTTATCACAGAACAGTGTGGGTTGGAAGTGACCTCTGGAAATCGCCTAGTCACCCAGCAGAGCAGGTTCAGCTAAAGCAGGTTGCACAGGATGGCATCCAGGCAGGTTTGGAATGACTCCAGAGATGGAGGCTCCACCAATTCTCTGCACACCCTGTTTCAGTTCTCTGACAACCTCAAAGTGAAGAAGTTTCTCCTCATGTTTAATTGGAACTTCTTATGCTGCAGTTTGTGCCTGTTACCTCTTACTTTGTCACAGTGCACCACTGAATAAAGAGTGGCCCCGTCCTCCTGACACCCATTCTTTAAGTGTTTATGAGCATTGAGGAAATTCCCCCTCAGTCTTCTCTTCTTCAGGCTACAAAGCCCCAAATCCCCTCAACCTTTTGTGCTCTGCTTCTTTCCTAAATCTGGTTAAAATATAGGGAAGTAATTTTCAAGGTTTCTGTTCCATTACAGTCCATCCTGCCTCCAGCAAGGCCGATGCTATGTAGCTGTGAGATAACCTGGCTTAGGGTATTAGAAACCATTAACAAATACAAGCAGAAAACCATCAGATGATGCAGGGTGAGGAAAAGGCTTTACTGGACAGACTGGTGTGGCTGAGTTGCTTGAGCCATGTACCTAGTGCTAAGGAGCACAGTGACTGTGTGTGCTCTGTACTTAGTTGTTGGAGTGTTCTCTGCATACTTAATTTGATACTACAACACATTTGCTTTCTCCCACATTGCTTACTTTGCCTGTTATTTTTTAATTTTGAGGAAAGTAGACTGTCATTAGCTAAATATATGACCCAGTGTAATGCCATGTTTTATGATTAAATATAATTGCAAGTTTTATGTAAAGCACTTTGGAACACCAGGAAGAAATGCAAATGTCTCTGTGTAAGCAGTGGGTTCTTGCTAAGAACAGATCTTGGATAGAAAAAGAAGAATTTGTAATTGTATCTGTTTGAACTGTGTTTTAAAAAGTAGTCTAAGCAGAAAAATAAAGAATTTGTAATTAAAAATTACTGAATTGGCACAAATTGTAGCTGGTTTAAGGAAACTGGCAGAAATCCAGATTTTACAGTGTGGTAAGAGATTATTTCTTTTCATCTCAGAATTGCATTAAAAAAAAAGAAAAAAAAAACCCATGAAAGTTACATGGAATTAAATCATTGAGCATGGCTATCAGCACATTTAAAAATAAAGTAGCTGCAATTTATATTTGGGATGAGATTCAGTTAAGTCTGTTGTGCAGACGGGGTGCACATTAGCATCATAATAAAACCTGCCTTGGAGAGGGGATCGGGAAGAGCTGTTTGCTGGGGCTGCTTTGAAGTTGTATTTTTATGAAGTGCTGCCTGGTGGTGTGGGGGGGTTTTTTTGTTGTTGTTGTTGCTTTTTCCCTATGGCAGAGCTGTAACAGGATCAAATCCTCTCCTGCTGCTTGATGTTGGATGGCCTGCAGCAAGGTGACTCCAGTGCTCAGGTGTATGATAGATGGTTTACAGTGCCAGTAGCAAAAAGGAGAAGAAAAATGGTCTGAATCCAATTAACCACTGATCTGGAAGAATGTAATAACCACAAGGGAGAATAAGTGTAAAGAGAAGATGTGCTGTAACTCCTTTTTTTGTCCCATTTTCTATTTGCTGCTTCTCAAGCACAGGACAAACATGCAGGCATGGCCCAGGTTGGCTCTTCCTGAAGGTAGTGGCTCTGGTTGGTGGGTTTTGTGCATCACCTTGGCTCCAGCCCAGTCTGGTTTGTGTGATACCCCCTTCAGATCAAGAAGGTACATGTACCAAGCCTAAACCATCTCTGATTTTAATTTTCAAGAACTGCTATAAATTGGAGTTGAAAAAACACAGACAGGCCTCTGGGAAACGTTTTGTTCGGGAAAAAGCAGCCTACTGCAGAGAGGGCAGCCAGAAACAGTGGGATTTACAGCAGAGTGCAATTCTGCACTGGGAGAGAAGAGTGTAAAATCACTTGGGTTTGCTCATGTTTAATGATGTTCCCATGCAAACAACAGGATTTGGGCACAGAATGCAAATGCCCAAGGAAACACAGATGGCTGCTTAGAAAGTGCAGGAATGGAGTTACGGGATGAGCTTAACACAAGCATTTAGTCACAGTGCTGACCTGAGTGCCAGGCAATAAGGGACAGGATTCAGAAAATATAAAGTTTATACTGGTTTCGGTTGGTTTTGTTTGGAGTTTTTTGGCTTCCAATCTACCTTTTGTAGTTTGAATGTTTTAGAAACAACTTTGTTGACAATGCTGAAATGTTCCTATGCAATCACTGTGGTGACTCATGCTGCAAGGGGGCGTGCTGGGTGGGCTTCGGGCAGTCTGGGTGACTTAGTTGCTTGCTCTTCCTCTCAGGAAAGGGCCTTAGGGCCCTACTCATTTTTGCCACTGTGGGGTTTAGATAAACTTCCATCTTGATCAGGCATGGGTCTGGAGAACTGCAGGGTGCCCAGAGAGGGACACTTCAGAGCAGCTGCAGCCTGGCTGCAATATCTACCCTTCCCTCTATCCATAGGGACTGCTTTGCATGGAAAAGCATTGCAGATAACTGGTCTTGCACGGTCTGCTCTGGTCAGCAGTAACCTCAATAAATCATTGTCTAAGATGTCACACAACCACAGGCAGATGTTTTCTTTGTTGCTGCACACACTGCACGAATGTGGGTGATCTGTCCCCTCCACATCAATCCTCACGCTGGGCAGCTGCAGCTGGGCTCCTCAAAGGTACTTGTTTAAAAAAATCAGACAAGGTCCTATGGGTTGTGTTTACCAAGAGCTCAAACACGAGGGTACATCTAGTAGCACTCGCCTCTGTACTGTCCCCAGAGATCATAGTGGTGGGAGGCGCTGGGAACCCTTTGCTTTGGTTGGGTGATGGTGATGGATACACCAAACTAAACACCACGTTTAGATGCAAATTCCTGTCTTCCACACTGAATGTAGCTGTGCTTTGTGATGGACAAGCTGACAGGGATGTGAGCAATTTCTATGAACTCCCATGGCTGAAAGGCTAGGAAAGAAGATATGAGTGCTCATGAGTGCTGGGCTGGAGGAAGCTCCACGTGTATCCCCAGGTTTCAGTAGTATGTTGGATGCTGTACCTGGGGTTGGTACATGTCAGTCCTGCAAAGAAGCAATTCCAAAGCTTTTCTTTCTTGCAGAAGGGTGAGTGCAAGACTCTTGGACCGTGCCCTGTGGGAACCGTGGCATAACTGGGAGAGATGTCAGGTTTGCAAATGTTGGCTCAGCTGAGCCAGTTCCTGGTGAGCCTTTTTCCTTCTCGGTGGCAGGGAGCATCTAGGCAGCTCTCTGTGTGCCCGATGGTTTCTCACCCACTTACCAGCTGGTACCAAACCAGTGCTGTCAGCCTTTGATAGCTACGAACAACAGCAGGATGTTTGTGGTCTAGCTGAAATGAGCTGAGCTTGTGCCTTCGGCCAGATGGTGGAAGATGCTCTGGGCTGGAGCAACTCAGTGCAGGGCAAGGGCAGCCCAAGTGTACTCCAGCTGTAGACATGGCTTGCATAGATTGGAGGCATTGCTGCTGGTCTTTGGACTATGTCTTTGCTGCTCTCCATCTGCCTTGTTTTGAGCGTTGCTTTGCTGCCTGAGCAAGGGAACTGCAACGGGGGTTGTAGTCACAGCACAGGGTAGAGCTGGTGGCAGGGTAGAGCCTGGGTGAGAGACTGCCCCCACTGCCATGTAACAAGCTGTGGCAGGTGCTGGTCATTTTGATACCTGGGTACAGTGTCACCACTGTGTGCTGGCTCCATCTGAAGGGGAAAGCTGGGGAAAGGGAACTGTGAGACAGGAGAGGACCATGTCTCCTGTTGTCTTTAGCTACAATGCTGTGTGCTGCACAGGGGCAGTAATGTGACAGGATGACTGGGCAGGGCTGGGGCAGCCCAGGTGAATCACACAGCAGGCAAACCTGTCCACTGTGACCCCCATAGATTTGGTCTGCCTCTCTACCTCCTTATATAACATTGAGAAATGAAAACCCAGATGATAATCCTAGTGAAACCATCTCATTTCCAAACGGTTAAAGAGAGCAAGTAAGAAGGATTTTGCCTTGGGAGTCTCCACTTCCAGATGTTCTCTTGCTATGGCATCCTCCCAATGTGTCTTTGCCAAGGCACAAGCTCTTTAAATCTCCCTGGTTTAAAATTCCTGTAACAGGTTTTAATACTGCCTGGAAGTGCCTCACAACCCTCTCTTAAGGAATTTAGATAGTGACATACTTGGTTGATCAGGTATAAAAAAAAAAGGCAGCTTGTGCAACTAGAAATGATTGAAACTTCTAGGGCAGAAAGTGGGACATGACAGGATTGTTGCTCCCTCTCCAAATAGCCAACACATCTTGCCCCACCTGTCCTCTCTTTCCCACAGGGAATGGCATCAGAGTATGGAGGTTTTGGGGGCAGCACCCTGGACCCAGACTTCTTGCCCTGGTTCTCCTCTTGACCCCTGTTGTCCCGTGTCATGAGCAGAGAAGCAGTCAGCACTGCTCAGGGCTTCAGGGTGGCAAACTCCACAAGAGTCTGGCCAGGAACAGCACAGCCTCCAAGGCCTCAATGGTATGAAGTCACCATGCCAGGTGGAAGTTCTGTTGGGACAGAGTGGGAGCCCAGGAGCAGTCCCCTCCTCTGGCTCAGCACAGGAGCAAACTGCAGCTGTCTGCTCTCCATTTGATGCCTATAAAATATCCGGCCAGCAAGGTTTAAGTGCGGAGAGATTTTATGTGACAGAAACACAGAATGTTGGGTGAAAGCTCTGTTATCAGCACCACAAGGCAGCACAGGGCTGTGGAGTGGTGGTGGCTGGAGGGCAGCATACCTCAAATCTTCACAGGAGTCTTGGGCCCCACCAAAGCATCTCTTAAGGAGGAGGGACACTCCATTTATTTCTTCTGATGTGGCTGATAATGACACAGCACAGTGCCACTGAGCACAGCCTGCTCCAGCTGCATGGCCCAGCTGTGCCCAGAAGTGTCAATAGCCTTACAGCAACACTCCAGGGACTTCTTTGCCCCAGCTCATCCTGCCTCCTGAGCACGTTGCCTTCTTGCAGGGTCTGGTGCTGGTGAGACAAAGCTTGGAAACTGTCTGGAAAAAAATGAGAGGAGTTTTAAAAATCATTTATTGTTTTAAACATCTGCTTTCCTGATGGTGAACTGGGATGTGAACTGGGATGTGATGGGGATCAAGGTTGTGACAGACAGTGACCATGTCATCATGTCAGTAAGAGCTGACATCTGCATGTGTTTCTGGAGCAGGACAGAAGCAGGCCCTTGGGGATGCCTTTTGCTGAACTAATAATGCAGGGAAGATAATAGGACAGAAGGGTCTTCATTGCTGTGTTTGCACAGAAGTAGCATACTGCTCCAAGCAGCCCATTGTGAGCAGCTGGTGGTACACACTGAGGGCCAAGCCAGCAAGTGGGAGACACAGGAGGTCTGGGAGGTGTGATCTGATGCTTCTCCCCACGTGTCCTCACACAGCGACATTGCTTTGCTTTCTTCTTCTTTGTGTCTCAGCCGTGTCCATGCACTGGGCAGGCTGGGATGGATGGTTTGAGCAGCTGCAGGAGGAGCATATCAGTACAGGTTCCTGCTGCAAGCTCATCCACTGCTGGGCCAACACAACCACCTCCAGCGTATCCTCCCCATCTCTCTGCATGCTGCCACCTGCCTTCCTTGGGGGGCTCAGCACCATAACTGGTTGCAGTAGAGGAGGAAGGACTACGCGGGCTCCCAAGACTGTGCTGCTCTGTCCTGAGCTGGGAAGTCCTGTGGGTGTAGTGTTGCAAATGGCCTGATGCTAGAAAGCAGCAGCGAGTGGAGGGTAATAAAGCACAAGTGAGTGCAGAGCATCTCAGGGAGATGGGTGTGTCTCCCCTGGAGAACCCCAAAGCTGGCTTAGTGCAAAAGAATTGGGTCTGCTGAGGACAGTGGTGGCAGCCGCACTCCTGCAGCACTCAAGCTTCTCACAGAGTTGATACCAGCCTCTCCTCATGGGCTGATGTGAAGGACACCCAGGATGGGATCATCTTCTGTCCTACTCCTGACCAGCAGAGGGGTGGGCAGGTCCCCAAGTCCTCACTGCTCCCTGCAGAAAGGAATGGGATATTCAATGTCAGGCCAGAAGCTCAGCTCTTCTGGTGCCTGGGCAAGGGTGGTCTCTACCTGGGGAGGCTGTCGTGGTGCTAGAGCTCAGTAGATGGTCCACCACCCCAAGAGCTGCCAGTCTCCAGAGCATCCGGCACGTGAAACCCCACATATGGGCACTTCTTCACATTGAGGCACACAAGCTTCTCAAGTGAGGCTGTCTTCACTATTTCAAAGCCAGTTGCTCCACCAAATGTGCTGGGTTTCCAGTATTCTGGGGAGCAGATGGGGTTTCCAAAAAGCCCTTTCAGGGAAAATGGAGCTCCGATCTCCACCATGCTTTCCCCAAAAATACCATTGGGTTGGGGCTTCTCAAGTAGCAAGCCTGGATAAAACTCCAGAGCATCAATGTCTCCATACAGTTCTTCCAGCTCTGCTGCTTTCTCTTCCTCTCCTGCATCAAGTGAATACCAGAGTGCTTCAGCAAGGGAATCATCCCAACAAGGACTGGCCTTGATGTGGGTACCAGGAACATGTCAGGTCCTGTGACCCAGGCAGTGGCAAGCCTAGCTCCCAGGCCAGGCACTGCTCCCTGGACCAGCCATCCAGCCTCGTGGGAGGAAGGACTCCTGCAGCCAAGATACCAGCCCTGTCTGCCTTGGTGCAAAGGTCACAACCAGGCAAGGCTGGGTGAACCCAGCAGCAAGGAGGTCATGGTCTCATACCCCAGCTGTGCACTGCCCCAGTGAAGCCCAGAGAGCCGTTGTGCTGCCCTACCTGTCAGCTCCTGAAACGACTTGTAGGGCTTCATGCCAAACCTCTTCCGATACTCATTGAATGGCTGCAGCCTCAGCTGCCTCGATTCCTTGATGACCCCAACAGCCACTTCCAAGACATTTGCATTGATGTTTTGTCCCCCACCAATCTGGAAGGCGAGAACACAAGGAATAGCACACATAAGGCACAAGGCAACACCACCATCTGTTCCAGGAGAGCCACTAAGGTATGTGTCTTGGGCACAGGGTTGTGCAGACCAACATGTTGTTGCAATAGCCAGGAGAGGGGGAATCAGTGGACTGTGCTAAAAGCCAGCTGTAGAGCAGCCAGGGCTAGAATCAGTCAAATTCCCAGAGCAGCTCAGGGAATGATGCAGGAGAAGCCACTGGCCTGCAGTGAGGTGAGACTAGGGGCGTTTGGGGTCACAGGGACAACCCAAAGAACAGTGGCTGGCTGCCTCAGCTTTGCTGCTCTGCACAAGCAAAGGGTCAGAAAGGTGGATGTAATCGCTTGGAAGAAAGCATCCATGTGATGGCAGCAAAGAACAGTGCCAGGCAAGCTGCTGCACACCCAGGCTACTCTGCAGGCTGCTTGCCCACTCTGGGTCAGGAGACCTCAGTTTACTGCAGGCTCCCGATGACACCATAGTGGTGACTACAGAGTCAACAGGACTGCTAAGGCCCAGCCTTGCTATGGTGCTTGTGAGGCGGACTCATGACACAGCCATCAGGTGCTGGGCTGCGTAAAAAACTCTGTGACACACAACCCTCTGCCAAGCAGGGATGCCCATTACTGCTAAGGGCACTGCCTTCACAGTATGACCAGCAACTCTCCTGGAGTCCTACAGCCCTGGCACTGGATGGATGGGAAGAGCAGGACCTTACCCTTCCCGCAATCTGCTTGGAAAAGGATTCCACCAGTGCTTCCACACCATAGTCCATAAGCATGGAGGTGTTGTAGAGGAACTGCTCATAGCTGTACTCTTTCCCCTGGATGATGAAGGAGTCGGGCATCAGCCCGTGCCAGTGATAGAGCTGGTTGAACTCCACCGCAATGCGATTCCGGTACTGAAACTGCTTCCCAAACAGCAGCTCAGGGTCAAACTTGAGGCTTAGGTAGTAGCCGCTGAGGTGCTGGACATAGTCTTCAATGACGATCTTAATGGTCTCCCCTGGGCAGAAGGTGAGAGAAGCAGCTGGCAGCAGCAGGAGCTACCCGATCTGTACCCCAAGATGTTAGTGTGCTGCAGCGCTGCATCCCTCCACCCATCCACTCCCTGAGACCTTTCCAACTAAAGAGTCGATGAGCTGGGTGGTCATTGCAGTGAATGATTATTTCACCAGCAGAGATCAGCCTGCCAAAACTGAAACAGTTCCTGAGGAAGCTGACCTTGATATGCTTCTTGGAGATAATGTGGTGATCTGTATTTTGGTAAAAAAATTACTTTTTGTGAGATTATGGTATTTGTAATTAATATCAAAGTGAAATAATTCAAAATGAGGACAAAAATGTTCTAAATTAATTTTTTTGAGGGACCAAAGCAAATTTTTGCTATAGGGACCATGAGGACTGCAGAGAAACTCCTCCAGCTTCTACAGGCATCCTGGCCACCACCTTCAAACTGAGAGCAACCAACAGCCAAGTTCTTGGGTCTTGCCCAGAGAGGTGGGACACAGGACTGCACCGTGTCAGCGCCCTGCAGCACCTCTGGTCCTTACCAATGAGGATGAGACGAGCTGTCTGGAAGAGCTGCTCATCACTCCAGGTGGGATGCTCCTGTTTCAGGATGTCACAGACACGGTTGTGCTCACGCAGCCAGAGCGTGGCATACATGCAGAGCCCTGGCAGCAGCCCAAACACTTCCTGTCCCATTGCCAGCTGCTTCTCCATGGGGGTGGCAGATGGATAGACCATGTGAACTGGAGCATCAACAACTGTGGGAGGGTACACCTCTCCATCCACCACCTTGGGGAGAGAAGAACAGGATGGCAGAAAGTGAGAAGACTACCTCAGTGAAAGCCTGCCCAGCTAGTACCTGATAACTTGCTGGCACCACAGGTTCTCTCCTGCAGGCAGCGCAAGGACAGGAACACCCTCAAAGAGCCCTGACTGCAGAATGGCTGTTGCCATCTGAACAGCTACACCCCAAAGCTTGTCTCTCTGGCTTGGTACTGCTGGCCACCAGCCACACAGGGCATCAGGGTTGGGGTCTCCTGTGAGCTGCCAGACAACCTTGGGCTTCAAACAACTGTGGAGCACAGGTGGTGCCCAGCAGTACCTGGAATTTCAGCTTCCCATCTCTGAAGAGTCGCAGCTGGTGCTGCCGCTGCAGGTTGTCCCCATACACATGCCCAAGATCCACCTGCCAAGAAAGCAGTGTCAAGGCTGCTCTGAGAGGCCAAGCATGCCCCAGTACCTTCCTCACTCCCTGCATGCCCCTGTGTCTCACTCACCCCATGCCCCAGTGCCTTGGTAAAGCCACGTCCCATCTTCCCAGATGTCTTGAAGAACTGGTGGGTGAAGTGCTGAGCGAAGAAGGCAAACATCAGGTTGGTGCCTCGAGGATCAGCTTCAAACTCCTGTCGCAGTAAGAACCTCTCTGCCAGCAGCTGGGGGTCAGGGAGCTGCTTCTTCCCTGTGAAGGATGGAGATTAAGGGGAGATGCCCCATACTGAGCCAGCTGGGTACCAGTGCTAGCAGTGGAGCTGTAGGTGAGCATTGCTGTGTCTGTCACAGCACCAGGCTCTGACTTGTCTACACTGACACCTTACAGCCCTCCTACACAGGCCATGGCATGCCTCAGCAGCTCAACCTGAGCTGTCCCAGCAGTGTTTTAGATCCCATCAAGCTTCTCCTGCCCGTGGGACCAGCTTGGGCAGGACAGCAGTAGCATGTGACACTGCCAGTGGTGCCTTGCATTTGTGTCCATGGCAGCAAAAGCTCAGGCATGGCTGGATGGAAAACACTGATACTGAACCAGAGGCAGACCCAAGACACTGCTCTGGTGACTCCACCCCATTCCCAGCACTACATATTGCTTGTCCTCCCAGGCCAGTCACGTACCTTTGGTCCCCATAGGCATGGGGCAGTTGTCTGGCACGGGTGGGAGGACACGGGTGAAATAGCTGACATTGGCATAACCCTCCCAGCTGATGTAGCCATAGTCAGAGTTGAAGGTGGGGGGGCTGGGGATGAGATTGGCACGAACTGAAAGAAGAGATGGAGGTCACCACTGTGGAGTCCAGGGCAGCACCTCATGGACTCTGCCCTTAGACTCTGTTCACCCACTCAGTGCTGCTAGACCCCTGCCACCCCAAAAACTAGAAAGGTACAGGCAGTGGAGGCATGCAGGCATCCCAAGCTCTGCTCTGAGCCTTTTAAAGGCTACAGCTTCTCACAGGAGAGAAGGGCTTATGCTAATGTGCCAAGTAGATTCTTGGATGATGAATGAGATGACAAGCACATAGAAATGGTGAAACCAACAGCCAGGGCCTTGCAAACGTGTCGCTACAGCTCCAAGGGCTGGAACCTAAATATTTATGCAAAGTGATGAATGTGGGGACATGAGTAACAAAGACCATATTTCCATAGGCTGCTTTCCGTGCAGCTGCTGAAGAGCCCTTTGGCCCAGGCAGAGCAGTATGCTGCGAGCCCCTCGTGTTTTCCAGATGGCTGTTGGCCCAGAGTGTGGATGAGGACACACAGCTGGGGACACATGGATGGTCCAGCCTGACCGCCTCCTATACCCTGCTGCTGCCTGGCTGGGAAGCCTGCTTCGAAAGGGTGATGGGATGACAACCTCCCTGAGTCTCTTGGTGTGGTGACTCAAACCTGGTGCCCACCATGCCCATGGGATTTTCTCAGCATCATGGCAACTACAATGCCCCCACACCCACACCTCTGCTAACAGCCAAGGCATCCCAAGTCCTGCTGCACTCCAAGATCTGCTCCAACACCTCACCTGTGAGCACAAGCCTCATGAGTGTGTCCCGAATGAAGGTGCTGTTGATAATGTCCCAAAACCACTTGAAGTTGGTCAGGATGAAATGGTAGAAGGCAGGACTGGGCTTCAGCAGGTCGTGGAGGCGTGTCCAGAATTCAGCTGGGAGAGACAGACCAGGCAAAGTGCTCACCCTGCTAAATAAGCCCACTAATGACCCTGGCCCACCCACACTGCTGCTGGTGAGAACAAGAGCTGCAGGCACAGTGTGCCACCTGGGGACCAACCAGTGCCAGAGGTCCTCTGGGCTAGAGGGACTTACGGGAGGTGCAATTGTCCCCGAAGTATCCTGTCCGTGTACAGTCACACTCATACCCTTCCAGGCCAACTCTCACACAGACTCCTTGGTGCTGGCAGGGGAAATAGCAACAGGGATTCACTGCAGGGAAAGAGAGAGGTCACCATCATAGAACCATAGAATCGTTAAGGTTGGAAAAGACCTCTAAGATCATCAAGCCCAACTATCTACCCACACCACCATGCCCACTAGCCCTGCCCTGAAGGGCCATGTCTACATGTTTTTCTTTAATATCTCCAGAGATGATGACTTTGCCACCTTCCTGGGCAACCTGTCCAGTCACACTGTCACCTTTCTTGTGGAATTTAGCAGAGGCTGAAACACTTGGGATTGCCAAAGGAACTGTCTGCATCCTGTGGCCAAACATCCATGAGTGCTGCAAGCCCCAGTCCCAGCTCAGGCTGCTGCTGTGCCCTGCCTGGTGCCCCACACCACTGTAGGGCCATGTCACAGTGGTCTCCTGCAAGACTGGGGCTATGGCCTCACACACAGGAGCTGCTGTGCCCTCAGAATTCCATCAGAGGATAAAGCAGAGCAGGCATAATGCTGACGTTATTATTAACAGCAACTGTCAGGGCTGAAGTTTGCTTTGGCAAGCAGCTCCTCCGCCCTCACTGCGCCAAGCGGATGAGAGGGGCTGACCCCTGGGCTTGTTCCCCCAGCTTCTGCCCAGCCCCTTCCTCTGCCGCCTTGGTGCCCCAGCCTGCAGGAGTGAGATAAGGACCCCTTCCCGCCCATCCCACAGCAGCAGGATCCTGTGGGACAGAGGCAACTGGGAGCAGTGATGCCACAAACCCAGGGTGGAACCTATGTGCCAGGAGGATAGAAGTGCCAAGAGACAAGACCTCCTGGAGCACACCTGGCTGAGGGGTTCAGTGTACACTAGCACAATGATGGTCCCCAGGCCCACTGGGACCTATAGAGACAGGGGTGCAACACAGTGCTCAACTCCGGTTCCACTGGCTGTGAGTATGGGTATGGGCAGCACCAGAAGGACCAAGAGCTGTTCCTGTTTTGCCCAGTGTCATGGCTAATAAAGTAATGTATCCTGGGTCCACTGGCTGGTGCACATGGACCCTGCAGGACCTGGTTCAAATAATTCTAGAATTTGGGAACAGGTTCCAGTACTGGGTGTAGGGACAGGCACACAGAATAGAAAACACATTTTTTTCCGTAGGAAATTGCAGCTAAAAATTACCATCTTTGAAAAATAAAGCTAATTCTACAGAGCTGCTCAGACTCCCAGCTAGCCACAGATTCAGGGCAGGGTAGGAGCTTCCCAGGAGCCCAGGGCTTAGCTAGCAGTTCTGACTCTGCTGCACTCAGCCCTGTAACCCCAAATCCTTCACATTATGGGGGCCAGCTTGCAAAGACACATTCAGCCCCCAGCTCTTTCATCAGACTCCCTTCTGTCTCCCATCTTTTCATGTACCCAGACAGGAAGCAGCAGGCAGGTTCTTATTTATCTCAGACAAACTGAGGTCAGACCACCCATTTGGGTTTTTGTAGGACAGGAATTTTGTGAAGGGGCCTGTGTTGCAGCACAGCTGCTGCTTTCTCTGTGTTCTGCCTGCACCTCCAGCTCTGCACTGAGCTCTGGTGCAAGTCTTGCAAATGCCCAGCAGAGCAACCTCATGCTGTGCCCACTGCAACCAGGGGGATGTGAGGCTGGCACGGGCACTGCAGCCACAAGACCAGGAGGATGCTCTGTGCCACCCGGTCTAGCATGGTAGGTCATGCCCTGCCCCATCTCCCCAGTGGGGAGTCGGGAGGTGTTTGCTTTGCCAGGGATCTTCCCGGTGCAGGGCTCAGTGGCTTGTTGCAGCTGAGTGCTCCTTCAAGGTGGGTTGGCAGCACACCAGGCCTGGCCTAACTGCCTCATCCCACGGTTCACAGCCATGTCAGCGCCGCAGGGTCCCAGAGGTGGGGTGGGAGTGGCATGTTCCAGCAATAAGGGTGGGAGGGGGACAAAACGTGTCCTGGCCTGCAACAGCAACCCCCTCATGTCCTTCTGGAGCCTCCCTCCCGCAGTGCCTCTGTGTCTCTCCCCACCCCAGCCAGGAATCCTGCGCCGGCCCTGCCAGGATGGCTACAGGTATGGGAGAGCTGGTGCCAGCTTCCGTGCTGGAGCAGGCTCCCCCGTGACGGCGGAGCTGGTGGACACACTCCATCACCGCTGAAAAATGCCAGATTTCAGGGACAACATCCGCTCCGCAAACCGCAGCCAGAGCAACCCTTGGTGAACCGTGGCCAGGCTGGAGCCGGGACTGCTCGATGGGACACAGCTCCACGGCCACAAGCTTTGAAGACGATGAAAGGCTCGCACGCTTGTTTTTCTGATTCAGAGGGGCTTCTCCGGGCCCAGGAGCTGTTCACGGCACAGTCAGCGCAGCCAGATTGTCATCTGCAACCACTTCTGGCGGCACTACGAGCAAGAGCAGCCTGCCAGGGCTGCAGCTGCTCACCACGTGGGACTCAGTGATCCTCCTTTGTGCACCTGAGCCAGGCTGCCGGCCCCAAGAATGGGCTGCTGGGGACGGCCAGGCTGGCTGGAGGGTGTGATGCACCCTCAGAGCTCTTGGTGTGGCAGCAGGCTATCCCAGGCAGTCTGGGTTGAACTTCCATGAGCCCCACTGCAGAGGGTTTGTGCTGAGAGGAAGGGTTTGACCACAGGCTGTGGAAACAGGCATGAAACAGAAGTGGCTCTGCCAGAGGTCCTTGTCTGTCCTCACTCAGTGGGGTCTGTGCCTGGCCTGCCCTATGGCTAGAGCCTGACCAGACAGTGATGTTTAGGTACTGCCACGCCTCCCATTTGCCAGAATTTTGGAATGGCAATGAAGAGGATGGTCAGGTTTATTTTGCTATAACACTTGTACAGAACTACACCCCTAAAGGGAAGTCAGCAGCCAAGGGCAATATCTGCAAGGGAAAACATAGAAATACCATGAGACTAGCTTGGCTCCAACCACAGCCAGAGGAAAAGTCTACAAAGAGTAAACATCACTGCTCAGAGCCAAGGTGCAGTCAGCAAGGAGTCAAGTAGAACTGCTCCAAGCAGCAGAGTATGTAGGAGATACCAGTCTCAGCCCAACATCCTGTTATTTGGTGCTTGAGAGCAGATCCAAGGGCTAGATTAGGGCTGTGGTCCTCACAGTGCAGTTTTCCTCCTCCCAGGAGCCCAGCTGCTCTGCTGACAGCACCTCAGGGCACAATGCAGTTCCCCTAATTCCTCAATCAGGTATCTCCTTCCTCAATTGAGGTTTGGAAGAGAGTTGTCCTTTCATGTGTATCCCAGGTATCTTTTTATTTTCCCCCGCACAGAGAAATTCGCTTTGATCTTGGCATGCAGCAGGCAGTCAGCTCCAGGGGCTGGTCATGCCTGCACCATTCCAGTGTGGATCTGTCTCAGCTGCTTCGGACATGTGGGTCCCCACTAAGCTTCCAGGCCCTCTCCTGTGCTCAGAAGGACACACGATGATGCTCTTGGCTGTCCTCAACCCCCAGAAGGACCTTTTCAGGGAGATGTGACCCATACCAGAAAATGGCAGAACTGGGAGGGAGACCATGCAGAGCCTGGCCCTTGCCAGGCCCTACCACAGCCAGATCCATCCCGTGGGATCCCTGCTTTAGTGTGGATAAGTCCAGTGAGACTCACAGCAGGGTGCTCACTGTCTTCTCAGCACTGCCTCTCCTCCTGCAGCACTCTCTGCTGTTGCTCCTGGTCTGTCCCCATAGCCTGAGACCAAGATACTCAGAGGTTTACAGAGTGGCTTGGCCATGCTTGGGTCACCCAGCCCTGCTGTTCCTGGCACACGGATCTGCCACCTCCTGCCAGTTTGCACCCTGCTCACTTCAGGCCACTTCTCCCATAGTCCCACTTCCCCTGCAGTGAAGTGGTATCTGCTCAGCCTGTGCACATTCTCGGGGCTCTTGGGTCTGGGCACATCAACTCCTACAGCCTGGGCAGGCTGCTGGAGGTGGGATCATCATCAGCACTCTGCACCACAGCTGGCTAGAGCCCCATCAAGGGATGCAGCCCACACACCTGGGCTGGGTTTGCTGAGAGTGTTACTTTAGTAAGGAGCTGTAAAACCTCAAAAGGGCCACAGCATTTTCCTGAAGGGAAGGAGGTAATTTTATGGAAGAGGGACTGGAGTCAATGGCACATTAAGAACCTGGAGAAAACTGCACTGTAGGGTCTAGGGATGGACTTGATGGGATTTGAGATGTGGTTTTATTTCACAACATGCTCTGTGGATGCCTGCCATAAGCAGTGCTACTCCTTGGCATCCCTTGGTACACAGGCAGCCTGAGATCACCATGGCTGTGAACTGTTGTAGCATGTAGACATGGAAATGAAAGGATGGCTCAGGCCACTGGAACCATCCCTGCTGCTCCCAGCCCTCCACCCTTACCCCTAAACTGCATTTTCACCTGGTATGTGTTTGGGGAGAGCAGGGAAGGGCTTTGGCTGCCAGCGTTCATGGATACTGCTCCTGTTTCTTTTCAGGAGCCCTGTCCCAGATGAGTGCTGCTCCTTATCCCAGTGGTGGGACCACTCTGGACTGGCCTTGATCTCATCTTAACCACAGTCTCTTGGCGAGGGCCCAGCTCTGTCGTGCGATCACACTTGGGCCACCGACAGCTCCTCCAGCTCCTGCGTGTGGTCCCTGTGTGGCCACAGCAGGAGGTACCAGATAAGTTTGATTTTCATGAGTGATTTTGCTCTCTGGTCAGGCGTGACAGAACATACCCTGCAGCTTCTGAGACTATCCCAGGCAGCGTCCTCAGCACTCTCGCTGCCCCTGCCCTGTCCTCTCCCCCTGGCACTGCGGCCAGGTCTGGGCAGCGACAGGGACAGTGTGGTGGGCACGATCTTGCCTTGGAGACTCCCGGGAGTGCAGACCCGTGCCGCAGCACTGGGGTAAACCTCCGACCTCTCCCTGCGCCTCCGAGAGGTGCACCTCTGAGACCAGGTCCCCTCACCCGGGGCCGGGTACCACCTCCCTCCCCAGGTCCCTCCAGTGAGGGATGTCGCGACTCCTGCCAGTACCGAATCCCGTGGCTCTCCCTCCCTCCCTCCCTGCGCCGGCCCCCGCCCGGCATACCGGAGGCGTCAGTCGCGGTGCTCCCGGCGGCGGACAGCAGCAAAGCGTGGGCGAGTAGCATCCGCAGCCCGGCCAGGCACAGCCCTGCGGCCGGCAGGTCCCGGGCCCGGCACCAACAGCCCATGGCGAGAGGCAGCTCCGCCGCGTCCCGCCGCCGTCCCTGGCCCGGCCCCGCCGCCTCCGCCCCACCGCGCCTCCCCCCGCCCCCGACGGGACAGGGCCGCCTCCAACAGCCCGGCCCGCAGAGGGAGGCTGACCCGGCCCGCACACCCCTCCCGGGGCCCCCCGTTGCCACCTTCGGACCTCCGGCCGTGTCCTAAGTCCTCCAAGAATCTTCCAACACCTCATGCCCACACCGTGGTCCTCATGTCCCCAAGGACTCTCATGCCCATCCCCTGAGCCGTAAGCTCCCTGTCTGAGTCTCCACGCCCTCGGACACCCTATTACATCTCAGGCAGCAGCACCAGGCCCAAACCGTGGCCACGGGCTGTGGGCTCAGGTCAAATCCCTCTGATCCACTGCGGGAGGCTGCCCAAGCAGGGCTGCCCGGTTGGTACTAGGTGCCAGGCTGCCCAGAGCTGCCAGCAGCCAGAAACACCGAGTTTATCAGTAAAACCGTCACCAGGTGTTTCCTGCCTGGCTGCTTTGCCCCTGCAGTGACACAGCAGGGACAGGATTAGGCCAGCCCAGCCCAGGCAGGCACCAGCCACCCTGCAGGGGAGTGCATCCAGTTGAGAGAGGCTCTGTGTGTGCCTAGGGTAGGCAAGGGCACCACGGCTGCAGACCTTGCTGAGCCGGCCTTAGTGGATGTCCTCCAGCCTGGTGTCACACGGAGGACAGGGGCTGTTGCTGCTGGGGGTCTTTCAAGATTATCTTGGGTTTTGCTGTCACCTCCTTGCAGAGCAGCAGGAAGGGCTCGGGGGGGTGCGTGGTTCCTGTGTGGTTCCTGTGCAGTCTCTTCATTCTGAACAGAAAGCAGCTTTGGGGTGGGGATGGGTCAGGACTGAGGCTGTGGGTATGAGGGAGCAGGGCTCATGCTGTGAGATTTTGCTGGGTTTCGGCAGCAGGGAGGGAGCATGCCTCAAGGCAAGAGGCCTTCAGAGGTATTCCAGAACTGAATGAGAGCCTCAGATCCATCTTCAGATCTGAGCAAATGGGCAAATGCATCAGCTGGGACACAAACATGAGCTCAGCGGGCTCCTGACATGCTCCAGCAGGGTGGGGACACAGAGTGCCTCCCAGTGACAAACAAGTGTTGGAAACGAGGTACAGGTTCGGCATGTACTTGGTGTGGTCAGTGTTTGCTGTGACCAGGACTAATTCTGCCTGCTGCCAGCCTGCCTGTAGGAAGTGCCATCCCTCTGGGCACTGCATGCCCACCCACTTGTCCCATCCTCTGGCTTCTGAATAAAGAGGAGATGAGCTGCTTGGATGGATATCAAATATAAAACCATGGCATTTGGTGTTTCACTGCAGATGGATGCATTTTGGTGGGATGTCGGAATGGTTTCAGCAGGAGCCTGGGGAGCTGGTGTCAAACACTCACTCAGGTGCTGCCCTGTCCCCCTGCCCCATGTCTGTGTGCTACAGGGCTGCAGGAATGAGGTAGTGAGTGTCCCACTCTCTGTGGGAGTCACAGCCCCACAGAGAATGAATTAGTTTACTCTGTGGCATGTCTTTGACAGTTCCAGCTGCAGCTCCAGCTCCACCTTTTCCTGCCCTCTCCCTGCACTGACAGCCCAGTGCTGCTGGCCACAGCATTTGGACCTGGCAGAGCCTGACCACCTCACATCTCCAGGGCTAACCTGGCAGCCCTTGGGGATGTCCCAGCTCTGGAAGCACTCTTGCAGGTCCACTCCCATCCACCCCTCAGATTTTAGTAATCATTTGCACAATACAAGAAATGGTTGCGACAGCCCCAAGGCCACTGTCTGAGGACCATCAAGGGGATGCTATGGAGGGGCTCCCCACAAGCTGCTGGGCAAAGGAGGATGGTTCTGCCTGGAGCTGTGGGGCAGAGGACAGCCCAGCCATCTTGCAGACCCCCACCACTCTTGGCTTCTCACTTAGTACTCAGACCTCTCACTCCAGGCACTCAGTGCCACACTGGGCTGCTTGGCACAAATAGGCTTGGCGCAACCTCCCTGCTGCCATTCCCAGCTGCCGGCAGACCTCTTCCCCTTCATCATGGCTGTTTGTCTGAGCTGCAGCCCAGGCTGTCTGTCCTTACGTTCCAGGATGAGAGACAGCCCCAGGTCCCCAGATGAGTCCCTGTCCCTGTTCAGGGCAAGGGTGGGCAGAGGTGCCTAGGCATTGTAGTGGGACCACAGCCTTGCAGCCTCCTTTATCATGAGCATGAGGCCAAGGCCACACAGGACACAGAGGGCATATCCAGGGGACTGTCACAGTGATCTTCCTGCAGTTTAAAATAGGAGGGGGAAGGCAGTTTTGGAAGCCATGCTCGGATGCATCCGAGCCCCCTGAGCGGAGCAGCGGCTCTGCCTACACGGTGCCAGGCCTGCGACAGCGGTGAGACGTCACTGCCGTGACGTGAGCCCATCCTGAGGCTCCCGTGTGCGCGTCCTCTGGCAGGGGATAGCGAGGCCGCGGTGCAGCGGGAGCCGGTGCTGCCGGCGCGTCCTCCCGTAGGGAGGCAGCACAACACCGCCTATGGCAGCGCGGCAGGGGCCGGACTGCGGGAGGCACCGCAGGCATAAAGAAGCGTTGGCCCTCAGCTGCTCTGCCTTGGGCTGTCCTGCAGCTGTCTTCTGCTTCTCAGGACCCACTTCCCCAGCTTTGGAGTGATTCTGCCTCCATGAACTGCAACGCCACCGGGGCAGGACAGCAAGACCCGAGAGTCAGCAGTGGGTCCACACCTGAAGGTCCTTCCCCATCATCTTCCCAGGGATGCCGGAGCTGTGGGGACACCCTGTGCTCTAACCCTGTAGTGTAGAGCCATGGGTAAGGGGGAAGCTCAGGCTGCGTGGTGCGGGCGTGGAGCCTGCCCAAGCCCTGCCGTGTCTTCCCAGACCAGTGATCCAGGATGAACTGGGTCCAGCTGAAGTGTGTTTTCTGATCCCAGGGGATCTGCATGGCTCGTGGAGCTTCACGTGGTCTGACCAGGTTCATGTCTGAGAGGTTCCTTGGGTGGAACATGGTGCAGTGGGTGGATCCTCACCCATGTGTTGTGGGGGTTTGGGCAGAGAGCGTGGAAGCCAAACATCCAGTTTTTCTCTCATAAGGGTAAGAGATGACTGTTAACAAGTCGCCGGTGGGGAAGGTCTTAGATAGTCACGGGAATTTCAACCCAGCACAGCAGATGCTTGTGACTGGAGGTTCTGCTTGGGGCATTGGTGTCATCTGGTCTACTCTGTGCTCAGGACGGCTGTAGGGTCATGGGGCCAAGAGAGACAGCGGCAGCAGGACAGCCCAGGGAGTAAAACTCTCCCTGAACGTTGAGCAGGGCTGGTGGCCCCTTCCTCAGCTCCGCTGGGCACAGCGGCAGAGGACCCAGCATTTCCTCCAGCATGGGGAGCTGACAGATGCTGTTTCGGGGGCTACAAATCAGAGCTGAAAAGCTGGGGCTGGACAGGCTGTCTGGGAACTCGTAACCTGAGCTCCAGGAAAGGAGGACTCAGGAAAGCGCTTTCAGCAATCATATTCATCATCTTCAGCTCAGGCTCATTAGGCTGGTGGAGCCCAGCCCCGCCACCACCAACGCCTCCCGCACACAGATAGAGCCGCTGGCTCAGACAAATAAATGCTTCCAGCTTCCCGGTGGATGCGGCAGGTCAGGGAGCATCTGATGCCAATTACCCTGATTTAGGGTTCCCTCCCCGTGCTTGCCAGCACTGTGCAATGAGGTGGCTCTCACCCTCCATCCCTCCTGCCTGGGCCTGCCCTGGCCATGAGGGTGCTTGGCTGCCTACATAGTCCCTTCATTTTGGAGGAGTCCCATGGATCATCCTCTGCTCCCTGTGCCAGGAGCCACGGGGACAGCCAAGGTGGTGAGAGTTTTAGTCTCTCATTGCAGAGGGAAGAGCAGCCTGCTGCCACACATATTTTGGGTTCCTCCATCCTAGGCTCAGGGATCAGTGTAGGGATCTCCCACTTGAGCGTTTCAGGGAACGCTTGAAGACCACCTCACCCCATAGCCACCCTTACCACGGCTGCTTGTGCACAGCACCGGGCACTAGCATGTCACTGCTGTCATTTAATTTCCCTAGGCAATTTCCTCCCAGGCTGTCCCCACCACATGAGCTCACGGCATGGTGACAGGGATCTCCCTGCTTCCCAGGAGGGGGACTGAGGGTTGAAGAACTGTCCCAGCTGTACAGCAGGTTTGGAACCATGTAGGACAAAGGTCTAGTAGAGCACCAGGCACTGGACAGCCACTTCAGCAAGCAGTGGAAAGTGTGTTTGGGCTCTGCATCACCGTGTGACACCAGATGGGTTCCCTGCACCCTGCTGTGCTCACCATGTGTGGGTCTCAGTGACACTCCTGGAACAGCACATCCTCATTGCAGAGTCTGAGCAGAGGGAAGCAGTGAGAGCCACCGTTGGGCTCCGAACCAAAATTACACTGGGCTGTGGAAACCCATGGACAGGGCTGGGAAAGGATCCAAGGGTCTGGGCACCCATCCCAAATGGTGCCAGCCTCCAGCACAGCCATATAGTCTTGCTGAGTGA
Organism: Eubucco bourcierii; assembly: GCA_013396675.1. Lineage (NCBI taxonomy): Eukaryota > Metazoa > Chordata > Aves > Piciformes > Ramphastidae > Eubucco > Eubucco bourcierii. The sequence continues at coordinate 2,518,169 of VWZE01003136.1, forward strand.
TGCCATAAAATGGGTGCAGGTAGATCCACTCACCCTGCAGCTCTTAGTGGCAGCTGCACATTTCCACTTCTGGCTCAGGCCAGCCTAGATGTCCTTAATTGCCCAAAGGTCGATGTCCCCGAGCCCGAGGCCACGTGTCAGAGGGACCCCGGGCAGGAACCTGACACGGACACGAGTCATTCAGGATCAACGCTGGGGGCCAGGAAATTGCAGCAGACACGAACCTAAATACACTGCATGTCCCCCCAGGTAATCAGGGGCCGGGCCAGATTCCGGCTGACAGCTTAAATGCCTTAAGTCCTTGGCCACTGTGGATCGAGGGGGTCCCGTGTGCCGTGGGCTTCTCCCAAACAGTCTCTGAGCTGGAGATTTGCCTATAATTGGAGGCATGTTGCATTCCCCTGAAAGTAGCCAGGTCCCGCTGGAGGGGGGCTGTGGAAAGGCAGCAATTTCCCTTATGGAATTATTTACCTGATTAGAGAGTTTATTTTATCAAAATTGCTTCAGAATGAGGCTGCTTGGTGTGTCCATCGTAGGGAGCTGCCCGGTGGGGCTGGCGGCATGGAGACAAGTAATTTGTGTGGTTAATGGGACTAATTCAGCAGGCAATTGCACCAATAGATTTCACGGCTGCAAAGTGCTCTGTTCCCGGTAATTAAAAATCTGTTAAGAAGATTAGCACGTAAAGGTATCGAAAGAAACCCAAGAGTTTCTTTTCCCACCAGCCCCCAAAGGTGAGTGTGGGAGTGCTGGATTGCTCACATTAGCACAAAATTGTTCTTTTAAAGGCAGGGGCTTCGCATCCAAAATAATCGCTGACAGTTTCCCCCAACTTCCCTACCAAGAGGTCCTTTATGCTTAATTATAGTTTGTTTAAATTAGCCCTGATTGTTCGTGTGGAGTGTTAGCTTAAATATATTTGGAATGTGTGGTCTCCCTGTGCCCTGCCGGTGTACAGTGGGGAGGGCAGCCTCTGGCCAAGCCCTGTGCCCCAGCAAGTGCCCCCACTGCGGAACTGATGCTTGGGGCTGCCTGGAAGGAGAGAGGATCTGGGCAGAGTCCAAAATCAGCATCCCCTGATGACAGAAATGGTTACTGCAGAGCTGGAGTCAAGGATAGTGGTACCCACCATAGGCACAGGCTTAGTTGCCAAACCCAGCTCTGCAGCAGGCATTGGCCTGTGGCAGGTACCTCCCGAGCACGGTGGTCTGCCACACCCCACCAGTGGCTTCTCTGCCGGCAGAAGCCCCATACTGTCACCACCTGCACTCCGGTGACATTCCTTCTCCTGTCCTCATACTGCCACTGACAACCAACCTAGCACTGATCAGCCTCTCACTCAGCGGCCAGTGCCACTCCTGGCCTTTGTCCACAGTCAGACACTGAGCAAAACAAAAGCAAATTCTCTGGCAGCTGAAGGTGCCATTTTTATGGCTCTGCTGAACGAGGAAGCATTTTTTGATCTCCTAAAAATCCTGAATATTATCTGACAGTTTATCTTGTTTCTCCGCATCCGTGTCTTTGCAGCAACGCCAGCTCATTTACATGTGTATTGCGCCTGCCTCCACGGGTGCTGAGGTCAATTGAAACTCAAGAAAAGAGGAAAAATTTATGCAAAACTGTTGATTGCATTTGTATGTAATGAAATCATCCAATATTCATCTGACTATAGACTCTAATCTGAAAGGAGAAGTGAAGGACATAAGAGTCACTGGAAAGCAATAATGAGCTTCTGTAGTGATTAAAAAAGCACTTGAGCTTTCTGAAAATCCAGCCAGAAATCGTGTCTAATCAACACGGAATATAGGAGGCAGAGATTACATTGATACATTTTGCAAAGCTCACTGTTGAAAATGTATGCGAGCTGTAAACTCTGACATGCCATCCATGGTCTGTTTTATACAAATCCGGGCGGCACACAATCAGCGCCCGGGCTCGTCCCTGGCACAAAGCAATCTTGGTGTCTCTGCTCGATGACTCACAAGGAGTGCAATCACATCTATTTTGAAGAGCAATGTTGGGTTTTAACTATGTCGAGAGCTTCTAGCTTCCTCAGAGTTTTTCCTTCCTTTTGCCTCTGCTTCACATTTCCTGTGGCCACAGGGCTTGGCCTGGGAGGTGGTGAGAGGCTGGCACCATCCAGGTCCTTGTCACAACTGCCTTGATGCTGCTGCTGCAGTTCAGTGGCTTGAAGCAAACCAAAGCATCCTGGCAGAGCTGAATGTGGCAGTCCAGGCCCTGGGAAGGGTGCAGGTGTCTGCCTGGGGTGTGATGAGTGGGGATGTGCACAGGAACACGGCCTGTGCCAGGAGTGCAACCCCCTCAGGGACCAGCAACCCACCAGAGCACAGCAGCACTCACTGGGTGGGAATCCAATGCTGCCTGCATCCCAGCGTGCTGTTGGGAGAGAGCTCCTGGTGAGTGTGGCAGAGCGTGGAGAGCCCAGGGCACAGCTCAGAAGGGTTGCTCCTGCCTTGCCCAGTACCACAGTGGCACTGCTGCTGAGGCCAAACTGGTGGTCAAAGCACTGTCACTAAAAACAGATCAACCTCACACCCAACTCAACCATTTTCTGGCACAAGGTTCTTTTTCCTCCTGGGTTATTCAGCACAGCTGAAACTCCTTCCCCATCCACCAACAGAATCAGCTGCAGCTTCTTACCAGCTCTGGGTGCAATCCAAGCTGGAACCGAGTGAGAGGCTCCTGCTGATAACCAGTGGAGGAAGGTTTTGGAGCAGACAGGCCTCTCTGCTACAACTTATGGTGTGGAACAGCAGGTGATCTGTGCCGTGAAAGGGAAAGTGTGACCCAGACAGAGCCACCCGGTGAGTGTCTGCCCCTCTCTTCTCCTGGATGGTTTACAGTGGCCCTCATCCTGTGATAACGGCAGGAGGTGACTGGTCTTCTGGGCCAGCACTCTTTCATGTATCCAGCCACTTGTGATGGGTGCTACATCAGTCTTACATGGCTGGAGGGTGCAGGAGATGCACCTGGCGCTTTGTCTGTTTGTCCTGTGGTCCAAGGTCTCATAGAGATTGAGGTGGGCTCTGGTGGCACGGCTCATGTGTCACCTGCACTGCTTTGATGATACCAGGGGTGAGAGAAACAGCTGAGTGCCATGGATGCTCCTGGATAATGCATAATGTGTGTGTGTGGGGGGGGTGAGGTGAGGATACAGGCAACTGAATTCCCCCCCTAAAACCTCCCATGCCATGAGGATGTCTGCTGCAGTCATTGGGAGAATAGGTTTCTCCCTTTCTTTGCATTTAAGAGGTTTTTTGTTTTTTTTTCTGTACTTGGTTTTGCCTGTGACCAGCCCTGGACACCCAAAAGGCTACAGTGGGGGCAAGCAGCTCCAACCCCAGCCTGGCACTGGTGTAGTTTTACTACTAGGTTTTAATTAATGTGAGGTGCTGTGGGGTAAGGAATAGCAGTATACATGGGAAACTCCTGTGTGTGATGACATCCTGCAGCTTGTCTCTACTAGCCCATCACCACCAACCTGGAGACTGGGAAAATGCTGGAGAAGCTCTGGTGGGCAACACTATCCCTGCCTGAGCCTGTGCTGCAGCAGCTTCTCCACCTGCCCTGCCTTAGAGGAACACCCAGCTTGGCAGCCACTGCCCCCAGGGAAACCCTTCAATCCCAGGCTCTTGCTGGGATGCTGAGGCTGCAACAACAGGGAAAAAAAATCATATATTTATATATATATATATAAAAGAAAAAAAAGCCTGGTTGATAAATGTCAAAAGAAATCCAGTAATGGGCTGAAAGCAATTTAGCGAGCCATGTAACCGCCCTGGGCTCGCCATTTTCCTTTATTCATTTATCATGGTGAGGGCTTTGGCCAAAATACACAAAGCAGAGAAATTGTTGACATGTGGGGCCCTAGCAGAGCAAATCCTTCATTCTCCTCCCCCTCCCCGCTGCACACAAACTAACTTTTGGGGAGTTGTTTATTTAAGGACTGCAGAGCACTCAGTGCTCTTTGAACCCAAATGCCTTGGGAGCAGGGCTGGCCACCACCTTTGCTTCTCCTGCCATGGCCCAAGGTTGTGGGGAGGCTGTTTGCTGCGCTTGGGAAGTACCTGCTGGTGGTGAGGAGCTGAGCTGCATGGTGTTCTCAGGACCTGTTCTGCTTCTACTTCCACTAACCCCTAAAATGTGGTACCAGTGTCTTGTGTGGGAATTCTGTAACTGATCAGAAAGGGTGGATGATGGTTTTGGAAAGTTTGTGTTGGTTTTTGGTCTTCTTTGATCTGGCTAAAAGAGCCATGATGACAGCACTGGTTTCACCCCAAGAACCTGCAAAGACCTGCCCACCCTGTACCAGTTGGTGCTGAGCTCCCTTTTGCCTTCCCAGTGGCCAGGCTGCAGCTACCTTTGCAGGCCATGGCAACAGGCAAACAGTTCTTTTGGGATGCATACACCCTGGGGGACACATCAACCAGGAACGAGCTGTCCCAAAGTTGTTCCTCATTTTGACTTTATTTTAAGAAAAAATAAATGATGAAGTTCACAACAGGACAGTTCAGGTTTCTCTGGTGTGTGGTCCTTGCCTCTGCCAGGCTGCAAACAGTCCAGTGTACAACATGAGCAGGACAGTCGTACCTCCTATGCCCTTCCAGCAGCCTCCAGACCTCCTTCCTGCTGATTTGTTTTTTAATCTTGGTGCACCCAGTTCTGTTACCAGCTGGATGAAGAGCAGCAAGGAGAATTCCCCACTTCCTCCAGCCCAATCCAAGGCAGGGAATCACTGCAGCTGAAGCACAGAGTTGCTTGGGAGGTCTGGTAGAGGTACCTCTGTTCATCACCTGAGGCCATGGGCAGGGGTGGTCACTGGGGTCTGTGGCAGTCCATTACTGTTCAAGGGGGTTATGTGTCCATCGGGATGGTGCCTATCCAAGTAGCTCCTTGGTCTTCGCTGCTAGCAGCTTGTCCATCTCTGCAGCAGTACTGTCTGCCATTTGCTGAATCTGTGGTGACACAGTACAAGCCTAAGTCGTGTCAGAGTTTAAAGGGAAAGGAGTGACTGGGTCATCTCCTGAAACAAAACCCAAAACAGCTTCCTGGGGGCTCTCACCGGCCCTGTGATTGCTCCAGTGTAGCATCTGTACAGTAAGGACATGGGCAGGTCTCTGGAAAGAGACACACAGCACAAACCCTTGGCTGAGCTTTACAGGTGACTTGGTCAGGTCTTTGTTTTAACAAAGTGACCTTGTGATGTTGGCACCTAAGAGAGGGTTTATCTCACTACCTCCTGCAACCTTCCCACTATTAGAACAAACAAGCAGGAGCACAGCCTTAATGCACACTAGGAATTTACTCACTGAGTAACAGATCTGTTTACTTCTTGTAAAAAGAAAGGAATGGAGATCGTTAAAGCCCTGCCCACGCGTGAGGTCTCCGTGGCAACATGGGATGGACATGGCAAGCATGTAAAGGGGACCAAAATGTGCATGTACTTATGTGACTGCAGAGAAAGGCTGGAGCACATCAATGGTATCTGTGCACGAGTTCTACAGGACTAATTCAGATGCACTCACTCCCAGGGTCTGAGGTACATGCTGATGACCTTTCCTCGTGATGAAAAACTTGGGCACAAGCAAAAATGAGACTTGAGACACTACCTCTGCAAATGCAGAAAACCATCTGTCTGCTCTGGGAGAGCTGCTTCCCAACAGGATTCAGTTACAACAGCATGGCCATTTTTCCTGCTTGCATAAATGCTCTGTATACCAATGTTTATTTTTGTGAGCACACAGAGAACTGTCCTGAAGCATTTGCACTGTATCTAACTTTAGCTGTTAATAAACAAACAGCTAAAAAGTAATGGCCTGCCTTCAGAGGCATCAATTCAGCGAAACACTTAGGCTTGTGCCTGAGTTTATGCCCAAGTAATTGACTTTAGTGACATCTGCTCTCAGGGAATTAGGCATGTGCTTAAGTATTTTCCTGAATTGGAGCCAAAAACTCCTAACAGAGATAATCTTGCTAGCCTTTTCATTAATAACAAGCTGGAGCAATCCTCATTAACACCAGCTGTTTTGCTGTGGTCAGTACTGTGGAAACGGTGGCAAAGCTATGGCTGTGGGTTGTTCTGCTCCCCAAGTTCAGCTGGTTTGTGCAACACCCAGGGAGGTGGTGGAGTCACCATCCCTGGAGGTGTTCAAGGTGGGTTTGGACGTGGCACTTGGTGCCATGGTCTAGTCTTGAGGTCTGTGGTAAAGGGTTGGACTTGATGATCTTTGAGGTCTCTTCCAACCTTGGTGACACTGTGGTACTCTGATACTATAATCCCTCACAGCACAAAAGCTTTTGGGGGACTTTTTTTGTCCTTTGTCATCTTACAATGCTTCATATTATAAATCTGGTGTTGAGCTTGAAGCCCCAAATCTTACAAAGTAATAAAAGCAAATCCAACAGCCATTGCTGACTCCAAACATTCAGCTCAGGGCCACCCACTCCCCAGCTGGATTTTTAGTGATGGAGATTTGTCAGGAAGGGCTGGGACAAACACACCACTGAGCTGTGAAATATTGTAATATGGCAGAAGGGAAAAAAAAAAAATACCTGCTTTTCTAGCAGCCAGATGGTATCTTCAGACACTTTGCTCTTGAACTTCTTCACCTGGTTGATGCTTTTGCTTCGCACCTTTCTCAGGGCTTCTTTGGACTTGTTGGTGGATTGTTTGGCAAGCTTGGCCAGGCTCTCCCTGTGTTCCCTTGTTACCCTAGCAGCAAGGGGAAAGAAAAAAACACCAAAAGGAAAAACAGGGTCATGTGTAGCACCGACAGATTTAATTTCCAGGTAAATGCAGTGATCCTTTCTACTGTCATGTCTCTATGACCAGACTACACAGAGCTGCCCTGAAGCACCAAACTGGGCTGTACAGGGAGACCTAAGAGTGCGCTTTGTGTGGAGGTCCTGTATTGCAAGGGCAGAGGGACTTAACAGCTCAGGGGGTGTCTTTCTTCCTGCTTTGGTCCACCTGAGCCAATTGGCCACCTCTGTGCAGCATCATCAGGGCAGCACGCCCCAGTGATGCACATCTTGACCCTAGAATGGAAAGTTTCCAGCACAGCCCTAAGCTGAGAGACTTCTTTCATAGTTGTCACTGCAGTGCCTGAAAGTCATGCTGAAATGTTCAGACTTTCCTCTTCTCTGCTGCCAAAGTATTTGCAGAAAAGAGGGAAAATCCTGCTCCAGACCTGAGAGATGGAGCTGGAAAGTGTAATACTGCAAAACAGGGAGGAAACCTCCATCCCTTCCTGAAACTCAGTATCATCTCCCTGTTGTGGAAGAACCTGACTCTGAAAGCTACAGAGCCTATGTTTCACTCGGCCTTAGCCCAGCTCAAAGCACCTTGGCTTTTCCGCCCAGGCTTTTCCACCCAGGCAACGCGAATGCCCAGTTTGACAAGAGGATGATTCAAGACATGGCTGGCCACAGGTAACCCAGTTCAGGAGAACTTCAGCTCCACCCTCCCTCTGACATAGAGCAAGCTGGAAAATACTCAACCTTCCATCCCAAGCTAAAAACTGCAGGTGACGAGGGAGTCTGACCATCTGAATAAGGCACAGGAATGGCTGATGTGTCACCTCAGCTCTGGTAATGCTCCAGCACCTACAGCTGATCACTGTCAACATCAACTGCTGGCGCTTAACAATAATATTTTAATTATTTTCCTGGCTATTGAAGTCTCCAGGCTGCCTGGGGAATGAAAAAGCCCAGCACCCTCGCTGTGCCTCGCTAGTGAGCGCAGAGATTGCAAAATAAACATTTCACAGGAGTATTTAGAAATTGGCTGCAGCAGCCTGGGTCACCAAAACGCTAAGGCCAAGGCTCTTCCTGCAGAGAGCTCAGGAAACGTTGGGGTGAGGGCTCCCAGGGCCAGCTCTGCCCCAGTGTGGGTGTGTTACCGGCAGGCTGGCAGGGCACGATCGGACCCTTGGCCCTCCCCGATCCCACTCTCAGCCCAGCAAGGCACCCGCACGCCAGCACCTTCCCTCGGCAGCCAGGTTGCTGGCAGCAGATCTCTGCGGAGGCACTGGCTCCTTGCCAGTTATCTTTAGCTCACAGCGCAAGAGGGAATAGGCTTCCCAGAACTGGTTAGCAATTACAGGAATTTAGGATCGCTGGAAAAGATGACAGACCTTGAGAGCAGCAACTCAGCCCCAGCATCCGCGGTGCCCTCTTGGTGCCCCTGGCCCATCCTGCTCCCTGCAGAGGGGTAGCGAAAGGGAGATGGGCCAGTGGATTTCACGTGTGGCGAGTGGCTTCTGGTTAGCCCAGGCTGGAGCCTGGACTGAAAGCCTAATTAGATATGAGTGGGGTTACTGGTGGTTTCCTCCGCGTCCCAACACCGATGCCTTCAGGGCTTCTCGTGTTCGATCTCCTCAGCCGGAGGTCCCACGGCACATATGAAACCGGCGCAGCCGGCTCACAAACAGAGGTCTGGGTGAGGTCAGATTCTCAGGCAGTTTTTTTTAGGGGGTGGGGAGTCGACCTCGACTGCTAAACGTGGAGGAGGGAGCTGGAAATCTCTCCCATCTCCTGCTGGGTGGCGAGCAGAGCCGTCCCGCAGCGGGGCTGCCTCGGCTCTGAGAGCCCCAGCTCGCTGTCAGCCGCCTGCCTCCTCGCTCCCGCTCAGCTCCTTACAGTTGCGCCGCGGCTATCTCTCGCCTGCTTGGGGCTGCCGAGCCTTTAAGGAAATGTTTTTGTTTATGCAGCGCTGCCAGATTTCCTATGCTTCTTGGCACGGGGTCACAGCTTTCATGCCTCCTTGTCTGTCTTTATTAACACCAATTTCTTTTTATCACTGCGCAGCGCTGCGGAGTTTCTCAGCGGGTTTTATGTTCCAGCCAGACTGTGTGTAAATTCTCAGCAATGCTACCAACCATGCCAGAAATGGACACTTTTTCAAGCAGATGCTGTTTCTGGTTAAAGAATCCATCAACACGAGCCAGGCCCACGGTTTCTAAGGACAGTTGTTGAACCCTGCCCCCAAAACTGGGACTTTTAAGCTGTTCTTAGATATGTTTTCTTTTTTGTCTAGTAACCATTGCCCTTACAACTCTCTTTAAAGCCAAAAAAAAGGGGAAGAGATGCTAAACTGGGGAATAAGAACAAGGTCCCCTCCTGTCATCCACTCTGCCCTCCCTTGTAGCTTGGGGAGCAGCGAGTTTTGCTGCTCCCTTAGGAAGAGTCCTGCCCTGGCAGGACAGAGGCTGGAGACTGCCATGCCAGGGCATAGAGAAATACACATCACCCCATGGGTAACATCTCCCCTTTTTCTGTTTCCCTCAGCAATCAGCAATTTAAGCACTGCAGCCCTTGGATGCTCCTCTCTACACACCCGCAGAGAGCACGGCACAGGGCACAGCTCACTTGGAGACGTCCATGCGGGTAAGAGCAATTTCTGTATCTCAAATGCTAGGAATTTCCTGTGAACAAGAGGGATCAGTTAAAAGAAAGTAGGCTTAACTAAACACTCTGCATGCATAATTGCAGATAAACACAGGGTGCAACCTATATTGCTCAACAAAAAAGCATGCAAGAGACTTCTGACGACAAATAGTCCAGAGCAATGCAGCTCGGAAACAGCTTTGGGTTTGGTGTTTTGTTTTTAAATGAAATTTTTTTGAGTCCTTTCTCCCCATAGTAGGTATCTTTGCATATTTCTTAAAGGGCAAAGGAAAAAAAAGCTCACAATGAGTCATTAAACTTTCAAATGAGTCATCTGGCTTTCAGTAAAGCATGTGTAAAAATATTACTAATTTACAAACAATATCCAGTGTAACACAATGGTTCCAAAAACGATGAATCTAAAAATGAGGCAATACCATAAAAGACACAAGGTCAGGTCAAATTCGGCCAAAAGATCAACCAATACAAATGTTCCCATGGCTGGTTTTCTTGCCCCCTTTTTTATTTTTTTTTCCCTCTTTAAACCCTCAGAGAATACTTTTTATACAAATAAATATTGCCTATGCAATGCTAGCAACACAAACAGGCAAATGCCTTAGGGAGCAGAGGGGTTCCTAGCAGGCAGCAGAAGTAAACACAAATGAACCTAGTGTATTTTTTCTATTAAAGCTGCAATGCAAAAACTAAACTAACACAACAAATACTGAAAAGTAAACTCCATTTTCAAATTCTCAGTTGAAACACTCTCAAGCACTGAGGCGTAGCTGGACCTGCATAAGGCACAATATGATGCATGTGTGTCCAGCTGATAACTCAGACTCAAAATGCACTTTTAACAACAGGTAAGGACAATTCAGGTTTGATTTAACTTTCATTGTGCCGCCTCCTGAAAGAACAATTCCTGAAGAAACAACATTGTCTCTTCATTTCTGCTCTGCTCACTCACTTGTATATCTGCCAGAATGCTGGCAGCATCTCTGTCAGATAGTCTGACATAAATGTCTTTCCAGTTGGGAGAATGAAAACTTAGATTACAAAATTTAAAGAAATCATTCAAAGATGTAAATTTAATAGACTATTAAAGAGAGGCCTCAAGCAGAATTTTCATTATTTCTGACCCATCTTTGCATTAGAAATTTGGAAAGGTTGAAACTGTCTGCTTGACTTTTTTTGCTAAGTCGATGAAACTCAGACCCACTCCAGTGTGGGTGAGCAAACAGGACGGGAGGTGCCAGCAAGGGCAGACTGCAGGATATGTCCCCAAGCCAAAAACCTCTTCAACTTGACACCCTGAGAGCAAAGGGCCACGAGCAACAACCCTGACACACCAGAGGGATGAGGGAGCACATGGGGCTGTTCTGCCCTGAGGAGACTCCTGTTTGCTCTGCAGCACTGCAGAAGACAGTGACAGACCATACGCCTTCGTTTAAGAAACAATATTCTTTTAAAGATTGGGATTTGTAGTTTTGGAGTTTCCTCCCCTGCAATTCATATTCAAGGATGACCCAAGTGCCCATTAACAATCAAACCACTGTGCAGCAACCCAGGAGCCTCAGCAATTATGAAGATAATGGTGCCCTCCTCCTTTGCTGCCTCCTCTCCTGAGGAATGGGGGAAGGGCAGAGGACATGGGGAAAAGAAAATCAGCAAATAGAACGATAATGTCATTCCCTCTCACTGAAAGCAACAGAAAGCTGTAATTAGACTTCTCTGATCAAAATGCTTGATAAAATTTCAGAGAATTTCTAAAGTAAATCTAAAGCACAAGAAATTGTTGGTTCATCTTCACTGAGAAGTCACCTGCTTGTAAAACACTGTGAACATGCAAGGTGTAGGGAGAAACAGGCTGTGCCTTTACCCTTGCTGGGAGTTTTTGCAGGACCCCAGGGTGTGAGATCACATCTGCCCAAGGTATTCAGGGGGCAAGCACCCAGAGGTGTTTTTTTGCACCACCCAAACCTGGGCAGAGCAGCACTACAACCCTGCTTGCAAGCTGTGTCTATCCTAGCAAGCTGCCCAGCACAGTACAGGCAGAGCTCCTGGGAAGTCTTGCTCCACACAAGGTCCAGCCTGGTGCCAGAGACTGAACATGTGCATAGGTGGGGGGGTCACCTGGGACACTTCTTGAGGGTACCTCTCTATTTAGTTTCAGGCAGAGAACCCAGCATGCTGCAGCCCAAAGCACTCTAAGCAGGGATCATCCAGATTGCTTCAAAAGCGATCTCCTGATCCAGCCTGAAACACTGACACCTGCCTTGTCCATGGGCTAGGAGATGCCTGTGATGGGTGAGGGAAGCATGCTCAGACCTTAATCAGGAGCAGCCTGCTCTTTTATCAGTCTTCTACCAAAAATTCCACACAGCTGTCAGTGACACAATGTGTATCGCACAAGAAGGAGTAGATTTTTTTTTTAGCCAAAGCCATGTGTTTCCTCCATCATCCTCTTCTTACTTCCTTTTAGTGTTCTCTGCAGCAAGGTACTACTCACTCCTAATACTCCTGGCTCACTGCTGCTCTACACTGGTGTACTCCTGGCTCACTGCTGCATTACTGCTGCTCTGCACTGGTGCAATTCAAGGAATTTACACCAGGGCAGCAAGGAATCAGCCCTTGAATTAAGGCAATACAGCTTCAAAAGCTTTTGGCTGTCTCTTGCAAAGTGCTGAAGCCATCTAGACCCAAGTTTCCTCTGAAGAGAGAACAATAAGACCAACAATTAGATGCCAAAATGTGGTGACTTATTGCTCAGGCATTTAGAAGAGCTTCCACTAGACGCTTTTAGGGGCTCAGATATTTTCTGAAGCTGAAATACAGCTCCGTGGAAAGCAGCTGCATCATGATGTAACAGCAGTCATGCATGCACAACCTCTGAGGGGCACTTACTGCAACCTATTTTGCATGATGAACTCGCGTAGCCACCAATACTCACTTAGGAACTGGCACCCGAATTATTGTCCCATCCATTTCTGGGTTCAGGTTCATACCACTGTCCCTTATAGCCTTCAAGGCTGCAGCTGTGCTCTGTAAAACAGATCAAAAGGTAAAGGGAATTAGGAAATAATCATTCCCATATGCCAGAACTCTGTCAATAGTTGGCAATCCATCTCCATGGAACATGGAAACATTTACTTCTGTTACCAGTAAGATCAGGAAGTTACATTGGTGCAGAGAGCTTTGATCAAACCGAATGGGAAACTACGGCCGTGCTCAGTATCAGGGTAGGGGGGCACAAAGGGGGGCAGAGGGGAAGGGAAGCAACAACAAAAGAAAACTGTTTTGCTTCTTTGAAACTATTTGAATGGTTTGAGGCAATGCAGAGTGAAACCGCAATAAATTCCCAAGGCATAGCCTGACTGTGGCGAAGGAGATGAAAGATTCTGAGCATTTAGAAATTCCAGTTGAATGTTTCCCACTAGAAATCACACAGTGCCAATTGAGAAATGTTAACTAACTTAACCACTTCAGTACTACAGCCTAACCACATTACATCAGGGCAGTAGCAGCTGACTGAGAAAGACTGCCTGTGCCCAGCTCTGTGTTTATTTTACAGCTAATTACTTAGGATTAACTTCTCCAAACTCCCCCACCACTGGCAGATGCTCTGCTTGCTTAAAAGGTAGGGTGCACAGGTTTGTGCAAAGTGATTACGCAGCTTCCTTCCCCATCCTAGGGCACTGGTGTGCCTCTACAGTGTCAGCCTTTACAGGTGAAGTGGAGTTTTGCTGTGAGCTCCTGCAGTGCTCTGCCAGGTTATTTTGGTCTTGATGATGACAATAACAAGACGGAATGAGTGTGTGTTCTTGTGGCACTTTCTACAAGGTGCATTGCTATTTCTGATATACTTTTTGATCAGAACTCCAGCTTCAGGCTGCTGCAGTAAGACTGTATTTATGGAGCCTAGCTTTTGTCAGCTGAGGCACACAACTAAAGCTCAGCGTATTTGCTTAGGTCTCCAACGCGTGACATCCCTGAAGGAAATGAATGTTCTGTAGTGCTTGGTAAAGCATCACTGCTGTCCTCTAGAACACAACAAGGGCAGAGAGAATGTAACCAAGATGATCTCAGCACATAAGGAATGTAAATGTATTATTCTATGGACAGTGCTTGCTCTGGAGGAAGGAAATGCTCAGTAAAAGCTGTGTTGTTTAGCTGTGTTGGAGGAGACAGAGGAAGGGGAAAGCGTTGCAATATTGCCCCCATGCTCTTGCAGCCCATTAAATAAATAGCTGTGGCTAAAAACCACACTGTTCTTTGGATTTACAACACTCTGGCAAACAGTATTTTGCCCTACAAGCAGTTTTTTTATGATTATTTTCTTTCCAGGATTCTTTGGGCATTTTTCTTTGCAATGCCACAAAGTACTGACTGTATGCTGTAAATATTGACATCAAGTAAACGTGTCCGTAATGGCTAGAAAGAGTTCAACCTATCCACAGAAAAGTTATGGTATAAAACAACTGCATTGAAGGAAACAGCTCTAGCTAAAATTCAGATAATAAATGGCCCTTTGGCTTACAAAGCAAGTACAGGCAATGCTACATAGACTGAGCTTTAATTTCTCACATGCCCATTTCTCAGCCTGAGCTCCTGTTTGGACGTGAGCTAAGTCATGAAATGACTTCTCAGGTCCTCTCAGCTCCAGCACTATGAGGGACCTCAGTGCACACACTGATGAGGGGCCTTCATTCTTCAAAACCATTACACATGCTGGGTACACTTTAAGAAACACTTAGGCATCAAGTGCCTTACACTGACCTCCTCTGAGACTTTGCTGACTTAATTAATTGGGGAAAGCCTTTGCAAAATAAATAGAGATAAGCTCTGGCAAGCCTCCAGCCCTGGAGGGGGGTGAATAGCTAACCTTGCACTCATTACTGCTCCTCTCTGTCTGGTTCTGGCTGCATGAGCCTGCTGCACAGGACCACTACTGCTTGATCCTGAAGTGGGGATCAGATTTGTTGCCTCATTTATGGGCAAGTCTAATCAAGGCTCTTGCAGAAAATCGAGGGAACTCGGTTCAAGATACTGAATTTGGGTTGCAATCTGCAGGTGCTGCCAAGGGAGTTCACAAGCTTAGTGAGCTCATCCTGGCCCAGTCAGGTCCTGTGACAGCATTGAGCTCAGACACAGGAGGCTTTGCAGAAACTTGTTGGCTACATCAGCAGCTTCTTCTGCAAGCTCTCAGAGGGAGTCATCAGCCCTGATGATAAGTAAACAAGCTTTAGAGGAGCTTGATGGTGTTCCCACCACAAACTACATTTCTTGTTCTGTGCACAGCCACATCTTCATATGGAAGTAAAATGACACACAGTGGGGCAGATGCAGGACTGCTTCCACATGTGTCATCCAGGTGACCCAGAGGAGACCTTGTGTGCACTCAAGACTCTCGAGTGCTGTGAAAGCAGAGGAAATGGAGACAGCTGGCAGGGCACTATTTATCCAGGTACCTTGTCTACAACATGCTCAACACCACTTTTCAACCATGCTTTTGCAGATTCAACTGAGGGAAAAAATAGTTTCCAGAGCAAACTCCTCAGATTGTGATATTTATTGGATATGACTCTGAGAGCAATCTCAGCCTCTTGCCTGACCCAGTGCCACTGCAGGTGAGATGCTCTCTGTGCTAGGCAGGGCTGGAGAGTCACTCACCCTGCGCAGTCGTCAGCAAAACACTCTTGTGTCAGTCACAAACTGACACACAGCCTGGACCCAGCTCTCAGCCCTGCCAGGCTTGACCAACTTTGAGAGTTCCTTTGCTCAGCATCAACCTGTTTGCTCCCATGATAATTACCTCCTCTTGCTGTCAGTAATGTGTCCTTACCTCTGGAAAACTGGTCATGTTCACTATAATGAGCTGCGGTGACTTCTGTGAGATCTGCCCCAGCTGGTTCAGTGGAAACTTCCCCTCTTGTGTCATCACAATTATGTGATCAAGGGCCCCTCAAAAGAACCAAACACAGGGGAGTTTCAGTACCACAGAGCAGTTCACAGTAATGCTGAAGAAAAATGCCTATGCAGAGTCCCACTTCCCTTTTGGTACACCAAACAGAGATGTTACAAAAGAAATAAACCCATGTTTATTCAGACTTCAGGTGCTGTTTGTGTTCAGGCATCCCTTGTGGTATTTGCAAACTAAATATTTCAACCTTATCAAAAGCACAAAACCCATGAAAACAAAACTCGTTTGTTTTTGTTACTGGACTAGGGAAACTAAGCAAGATTGTGAAGAATTAAAAGGAAATAGTTATTTTTTTAATTCTTAGAGCTTAAAGAAAATCAAAATGTTGTCATAAAAATCAAGATAATGTCTTTAACTTAGCAGTGTTCTCTTAAATCCTTCTTTTTTTTTTTTTTTTTTTTTTTTTTTTTGTCCCCCTAGCTCCCAGGAGGAGGTGTTGTACTCTGCCTAATTTAAAGTATTCGGTTTCTCCCTGAGCTGCTCTTAATCTGCTCTCTGGTTTCTGCTGCAAAATGTTAACAGGTCAAAAGGCACGTGGGGCAAGAGGTACTTTATCAATGCAATTTAAAAAAATACCTATGGTTAAAATAAATAGTTAAGAGACTGAGCTATGCTTTCCAGCTCCATTAAAGACTGAAGTGCCCCTGCCAGATCTGTGGTGGTGAATGATTCAAATTTGGCCATTGTTTAATGTTAAATTTTATCCCTGAAACCTGACACGACTCAGAAATACATATGTTCAGAGTGTTATAGTAACTGTAGCTTAGTCAAATATATTCACATTTCTTCTTAAAACACATAATTCAGTAAGTGAGCAAGCCTTGTAAAGGTCACTAACCACAAAGATGCAGCAGCAGCAAAAAAAAAAAGTTTGTATATGCCAGACACCAGCCTGATGGCAATTTCCAAAAGGCTAATTTAATGGCAATTGGATTTTTCCTGCCCTACTGCACCATTAGCTGACAACCTGCTTCTTCATCACATCTGCAAACAGTTCAGTTAGACACTTTTGACATCTCCCACTTACAAAAGCTATTTCCAGGAAGCTATTAACAAAAATGGATTCTTCCTGGTCAAGCTCAGGGTGAAGGAAGCCATGAGTTGGGGATGTCAAGGTTGTATGTAGTAATTGGGTGCTCAGTGAATAACTTTTTTTTTTTTTTTAAGTGAGAAATCTGCATTCCTAGGACTTGTATCTTTATTTACAGGCAACAGAGCAGTATACAAAAACATTACCAACCTGGTGAAGTTCTAACACTGATGTTTCTGCTGAAATCTTCTTTCAGAGCTTCCACCACTGCCTGCATATCTTCATTGGTTTCCTCCAAATTGATAATATCCTCAACTAGGGCAGCACTGATATTCACTTTGGCTTGACTCTTACCTTTATCTGTAGATTACATGGGAAATTTATATTTCTGACAACAGTCAGTTGTTGCATTAGAAAGTACAAAGAAGTTATTACCTCCCGCTGTTGAGTCTAAGATAAGCCAAAGTCACTGTATTTTCTAAGGAGTAAACAGTCCATCATTAAAGCACATAAGCCAAAACATACTTGCAGGTCATACTGTGTGTGATGACCCCAGCCTGGACTGTGCAACTTGTACCAACAGCCCCAGCACAGCAGCAGCTGCAGGCAGTACCTTTCCCATAGGAAGGGTTAAAAATTTCTGGACACTGCAACACCATTAGGCAAAACAGCTCCTCCAGAGCTGTGTCCTGCCTAAGGTGGGGCAATACCAGGACATGAGATAAAAGGGATAAAAGAATTTCTGGCAACATACAGAGGGGTTAAAAATGCTAAGAAATGGGCTGCTGCTGTTACCTTTTTTGGTTGCTAGCTGTCTGGTCAGCAGCACCTGATGGACACACTGCCTGCAGCCATCCAGGAGCAGGGCTGAGCAGCCAGCAGGAGCCTGAGGCAGCCCTCGTATCATAGCAAACGAGGAACGATAAAGCAGCAGAGGCAGATGATGGAAACATCGCAGTGCCATAGCCATCCTTTACAGCTCCTCTCTACCTCACCTGGAAAAGAGAAAAGGCAAGTGGTCCACTCAGCATACTACAAGTAAACAGATGCAGGTGTTAGTTGTACCTATCAATGCCAAGTGACAGCTCAGTAGTGTGGACAGTGGGTCTGGCAAGGGGAGGAGGCTCAGTGGCAGCCAGCCTGTACCCATGCTATATTTGTGTGGCCTTTGCACACCTGTCCAGAGGGACACAGCTCTGTGATGCAAAACCCTTGTTTGTCAAGCAGGAACAGCTGTCAAAGTATCTGATATTTGCACATCATCTGGGTAGAAACTTTCATTTCTGTTACATGAGGTTTGAGGCCCTAACCTCTCCAATACCCCTCGTATTTACAGGGTTTATTTCAGCCTGGGCCACTCGGGGCTCCGATGTGTTACTGCAGCTGCAGCTCTGCTGTGCTCATAGCTGCAGAAA
>VWZE01003136.1:2536126-2550038 GCA_013396675.1 Eubucco bourcierii
CCCCCCCCTCCCCGCCGCTCCAATAGATGGTCCTTGGGACACCCACACGCCGTGCTCGGTTGCGACGGACGCTCGCCCTCTGCTCTCCGAGCTCAGTGGGAGGACCCCGCCGCGATTCCGGGTCCCGGAGCCCTGTCAGCTCCTCCCACCGCGTGCACTGGGGCCGCCCTCTCCCTGACCCCGCCCCGGGACAGCACCCCACCCTTCGCTGGCCCCACCCCCACCGACTCCCTCTAGGGCCTCAGGACGCGCTGACTTGGCCGGGCTCCGCCTTCCCCCGGTTCGTCCGCGCTCCCTCGAGGGTCAGGCTGCTCTGCCCGTCTGCACGGCCGTGCCGGGCCGTGTCGTGAACCGCGAACCAGGAAGCAGTGAGGGGGAGTGGGACGGCAAGTATCCGCTGCCTAGCTCACCCTCGCGCAGCCCCGGGTCCAAGCGTCATCAGGCCGCGCTGCGCCGGTACGTCACAACACGGCGCCAAGGGCGGAGCGAGGCCTGCGCGACGAGGGAGCGGCCGCGGCCTGCGCGGTCCCGCGGTGTCATGGTGAGTGCGGCCTTGGCTCTACGCGGTCCTTTGCCCCGGCGCGAGTTCCCCACCCCTCCCCGCTCTCACTGGTGCCCTCCGCAGAGCCATGGAGCCGGGGCGCCAGACGCTGCCGCTGGAGAACGCCTCCATCTTGTCTGAGGGCGCGCTGCAGGACGGGCACCGGCTCTGGATCGGCAACCTCGACCCCAAGATCACCGAGTGAGTGGCGTCGTGCACGACATTGCACCTCCCGGTGTTCCCCGGTATTCCTACTAGCCGCCCCCACTCCCCTGCCCCCCCGCAGCACCTCCTTCCTCCCGTCACCCGCCTCCAACAGCGGTACCGCCCCACCGCCGCTGTTCCTCCCATCACGGAGCTATGCTCCCCCTACATCAGCAGCTCAACAGTGCTGGACAAGGCCTCATCTCCCTTCCCTGGTGTTTCTCTCTACCAGCCACTGTCCTGCCCTGACCCTCCCCAGCTCTAGCAGCCCGCAAAACCCTAGTGTTACGTCTAAGCGTTAGGTCCTAGCATTGGCCACCCTCCGGCCTTTAGTGCTGGGGGCTCTCTAGGATGTTGGACGCGTGACAGTTTGGGGAGCCCGCGCTGGTGATGCCCTCAGTGCCGCAGTAACACACCTAGCTCGTCTCTGCCCCGCAGTGACGCGTGATGGCTGGCCACTCCTGCAAATTTGCCTTCTGGTCTCAACTCCAGTGGCACTGACCGAGCAGCCCCTTGTCTGCTAGGTGCTGCTGCCTGGCAGCAGATGGCATGAGAGTAGGGATGTGTGATGGGGGGTGGCGGTGTATGTGTGAGGCATATATGTGGTGTGTCTTGAGGACTGCACTGGCCCTACCTGGCCGGGGACTCAGAGATAGGCACCTAACTACTGCACACAGTAGTGAGCTCAGGTTGGAAGCCCAGAGATTGGAAGCATTCTTGTTTTCTAGACTATAGAATTGTTAGAATTTTAGACTTGAAACTTTCAGGACGACCAAGAGCTTTGTTTTGTTGTTTTTATGGTGTTAGCAGTGGGATATAGGTTGAGCAGAAGAGAGTTACTCACTTGAGTAACCATGTAGTGATGAGACAGGCCTTGGTGTGACTGCCTGCCTATGGTGGATAAGTGCAAAACTCAAACGTGTGTATTTGTGTTTCTTATTTTCTCCAGACTACCTTCTGAGCGAACATAATTGAATTAAATTTTCAAGGAAATATGTCTTGCTGTCCAATATTTGGATAATGTGCTGAGAAATCAGTAGGTTCTGTAAAAAGCCACAAACAAAACCAATTTAGGGTTTATACACTTCCAAGAAACAAGCATTTTTTTATTTAACTGTTGGCTATGTCTGTGATGCATTTTCTTCCTGCCTGTTTTTTCGTGTGTGCAGGTGCTAGGTTTTTATTCTGAATCTGGTTCATCTTAACAGCAGTTTTCTAATAGCCTCTAAATGGAATCATTAATGCATTGGGCATTAGAGAAAAAAACATCCTTTAGTTGTCACAGAATCACAGAAACATGCAAGTGGAAAGAGACTCTCAGGATGATCAAGTCCAACCAATAACCCTACTTTACAAGGTTCACCCCAAAATATAGCCCCAGGCACCACATCCAAATGACTTTTAAAGATATCCAGAGTTGGTGACTCCACCACCTCCCTGGGCAGCCCATTCCAATGCCTGACCACTTTTTCTGTGAAAAAAATTGTCCTAATGTCCAGTCTAAACCTACCCAATTGCATCTTGAGGGTCTTGTTCTGTCACTAATTACTTGTGAGAAGAGACCAGCACCACAATGTTGTATACACTGATGAGGTCTCCTCTTTTTCAAACTAAACAACCCTGTCTCCTTCAGTTACTCCTCATCAGGGTTATTCTCCAGGCCCTTCACCAGCTTCATAGCCTCCTCTGCACTTGTCACCCATGTGGCAAACAGGGTAGGGCTGTCTCCTCTGGACATCTGTTTGTAAAGCCTTCTGCAACTTTTCAGCATTTTGGACAGGCAAAAATTTCCTTTGCAGCTCTGCAAAATTTGGTTTGCAGCTCTACAGTTACACATACATATTATCAGTTACACATACATATGATCTGGATTCAGTAGCCTTTGAGCATCCATTCATTTTCCACGGGTACGAACTCTGGGTGTTCAGCTTCCTTGGCTGTTCTGCTGCTTGTCTGCAATCCCATCTTGATGAGTCTCACCTAGAAAACAATGTGTGCAGGAGTTGTTGTTACAGACTCCTACTGACTCCCAGTGGGGCAGAATTCTTCGCAATAATAGGTTTTGCATGTGGCCCGGTCCCTTCGCGGCATCCTTGGGACAGCATTGTTCAGAGGAAGCCTTGCCTGTGTTTGAATAGCGCTCGGAGTGCCAGGAGGAAGAGTGGAGGAAAAGGAAATGGGGGAGCTGCTGGTTTGTCTCACATTCACATCAGATGACAGGAAGTGGAAATGGAGGTTGGCTGCGGTGATCTGCGCAGCACAGTGGGGCCACATCTGTGTGAATAACTCCCAAGCTCTGGCTAACCCCAGGCGTTGCCATAGTAAAGCTTTTTACGTGTTCTCACTTTGGGGTTTTTTCCAAGGCTTTGGGTTTTCCATGACAGATCTTCCTTCAGTACTGAAGTCCTCTTGGCTTGGAGAACTACTTACGAAGTTATTGTTACTGCTCTCACTGCATTAATAGTAACAAATCTTAATCACAGCCTGAAAGCTTTTACTATACCAGGCTTTGGTTCTGAGCTCTTCCATGGAGAGTGGGTGACCTACCGTTGTCAAAATTGCATGGGTGGTTCGGCAATGGCACTTGCATTACTTAGGGCCTAAAGATGATAAAATAGATGATTTCGGTTGCTTTTAGGTGCTTCTTTTAAAGGAACAACTACCACTTTGCTGCTCAGAAAGTATTATGTGAATACAGAAGTTCTCAGAAAGGAGACCCATGAAGATTCCTTTGAGCAGGCCAGCTGCAGGGTCTTGTTGCTCCTAACAGAATGCAGAGAGGCATCATTGCCTTTCCACTACCTCTGTAACTGCCAACAGGGGAGCAGCATTCTGGTGGTAAGG
Source organism: Eubucco bourcierii (assembly GCA_013396675.1). NCBI lineage: Eukaryota > Metazoa > Chordata > Aves > Piciformes > Ramphastidae > Eubucco > Eubucco bourcierii. The sequence goes on from VWZE01003136.1 coordinate 2,539,716, forward strand.
ATTTCACGTTCATAGTGCTAAAATTGCAAGTGCTTTTTGCAGCAATACTTTTACAGAAACAAACCTGAGGTGGGTTTACATGTTTTGGAGGCTTTGAAAGTTCAGCCTGTGGGCTTTTGCCTACGCCATGTGTCTCCACAGACAGGGTTTTTTACCTGCATGCCTGTGACCTGCTTGTGGCTAGCTTGAGATGCAGTGGTGAAACTTGGCTACTGTGTAACCAACTCTTTTTTTTTTTTCCTCCCCCGTTCTTGCTCTTCTATCTCCTTTTGCCTTCTGAGCAGAGACTGAGGGTAGGTAGGCCTCTTGGAAGACCATGTGTTTCATCTGTCTTCTGGAAACCTTCCATAATCAATTACAATGTGCTTATGCCCCTGGGAGGCAACTTGGCCCTTCTGCACTGCTCCTCTGAACACTTGCTGCACCTTCACCTCTTTAAAAGTTCATATCCTGAATGTCCACCGTTACCCATCCTGTGGGATGACTCACATTCCTGGAACTTTCTTGCTCCTGAAGCTTAACAAAGGGCCAAAGCCGTTTTCAAACATCCTATCAGGCTTTATTAGGAAAAATGTTGTCTGCTTTTCCTATTTGGTCTGTCTGAAGTTGCCTGGTGTGTTTGGCTGTATTCTGACCAATCACACCTGGTTTCTTCTACTGCCTGGTGCTCCATCAGCCCCTCAAGTTAGCCTGTAAGGCTTTCAGAGCACTGAGTGTTACCATGCAAGTTGATTTTTTTTCCTTAGGCTCTGTGACTTGCTAACGAATGCTTTGCAGCCTGTCCTGACTTGAGATCCCCTTACTAAACCCTCGGACAATTTTTAAGTGTTAGAGATTGAACCAGGCAGTGAAACAGGAACAGGTGCTATTTTCCTCTAGGTCAGCTAGTCTTGTTAAACACTTTGATCCCAGGGAACCACAAAAAGCTGGAAAGAACTTTTAGGATTAGATGTGGCCTGTATAACAAATCTGCTCCTTATTTTAAGTTGCTCAGTGCATGAGATACTAAGCAGACAGATTTGCACTGGCTTTCCCAGTTTTATTGGAAACAGCATGCTCCCCACTGGATGGCAGGAAGATAATTGGCTAAATAAGTGTCTGACTTTCATGTGTATGTTACTGAAAAACTGTCTGAGGCAGAAGTGCTGGCAGATTTGGTCTGAATGATACTGAGGTCTGTCTGGTGCTTTTTATTTTTTTTTCCTTGCTGTCAATTCCCGGTTGCAGCTTGTTCTACTTTATTCTTCTTTCTACTTTCCCAACTCTGGCAGGCATGAGGGACAGTGGGTGCATCTTTGTAGGATGTGGCTATGACCTTACCAGTGCACTGATACTGCTTGACACGGGGAGGGGTTGAGATTAGCAGTGTTTGTTCAGGGAGAGGAATACAGAGGCTGGAGCTGCAGGTGGGCACTTTGAGGCTGCTGAGTAGGAGACAAGGTGTTTATACTTTGAAAGTGGATATGATTTAGAGGGGTAGGAGGTAAAGCTCTCCCAACCATAGTATAATTGTCTGAAAGCCAACTGTTAATATGTATTCTGCATGCTGGCACAGCTGGGAGGGAAGGTTTTTGCTTAGAGCAGTGGCTGAGAGTGCAGCTTGGAGCTGTAGCTGCTGAAGGGCTGTTGTGCAGGGTTCCCACCTCTGAGAGCGTTTGGAAGTAGATGTGTGGCACAGCTGAGCTGCTTACCTCACTGTGAACTCTGTGTGTGTGTTTTGGGGAGTACCTCTCTGTCTCCTTACTTCCAAAGTGGTGAAAGGTGTCATAAATGTCTTCTCCTCTTCAGATACCACCTTCTCAAACTCCTCCAGAAGTTTGGCAAAGTAAAGCAATTTGACTTTCTCTTTCACAAGTCTGGTGCTCTGGAGGGGCAACCGAGGGGTTACTGTTTTGTGAACTTTGAAACCAAACAGGTATGTTACTTCTGTCTAAAATTCTGGTTTAAATTACTGTCTTCTTCCCCTATCTTTTTTTGTCTGTTAATGTAAAGCTAAAACAGGGAGGCATAAATGAAATACCTTGTCTACACAAACTCACAGACTCTTAACAGCTCCACTTTGTGACTGCTCATGGAAGTAGCAATAGTGATTTCCTTTCTCCTCTCCTGTCTTTTCCTGAGTCCTGCTTTCTAATGCTAATCAGAAAGGGCTAGTTTTCTAGTGAACTTCTGGAGTCATCCAGTGGAAATGCTGTGATCCACCAAGAGCCTACCAGACCACCTAAAATCAAGACCTGCTCTGAAGTCCTCGTAGTTTTTTCTTTTGACTTCATGAATGCACAAACACCAACTTATGTTACACTGCAAGATGTACTACGTGATGTATCTGCAGCATCCTGGAGTCAGCTGTTCTGGTCTGTCCATTTGGGCTGTTAGCTGTTCCTGCAAATCAATATTGCAATTCATGCTCGTCTGCATTATTGAATTGTGATTACTTTGTCATCATTCTGCTAGAGTTGTTTGAAAGTTAGAAAGAAGAGTGTCTTTGGAGATTGCTTGTGGTTGTGTGACCTCATCATTCTGCTGTACAGTTGCCTGTAAGGATGTCAGAACAGCCCTGGCACCATACATGATCTCTAGAAAAACCTTCATTGTAAGGTGACGCAGCATTGCAACCTAAATCTTCAACTGCTGTGAAGTTTTGTAAATCTTCAACTGCTGTGATTTGATGGGAATGTCCCAAAACTAAGATTCCGCTACTGAGCTTAGAACTGAACCAAGTTGCTAATGACCCCAGTGCACAAAAGCAGGATCTGGAATAAGCAGAGAGGTGTTAATGAACCACATGTAATCACTGTAATGAGTCACAGGATTTTCTAGAGAAACTCCTGGAGCAGAAACTTCCCGCAGAATGCTACTCCATTGACCTCTCTGATATTTTCAAAATTCCCAGTTGTTTTCCCCATTTCCTTCCCGCAAACAAGTGAAAGAATAAACCTCTAAGGCTGATAAAATTCTGGTTGCTCAGATGTTGAAGTCTTCCAGAGAGATTTGTGGACTGGGTTGCAATGGGATAAACTTTCTTTGCTGCCAGTGATCTGTACTTCGAGAAGACTGAATAACAAAGAGAAAAAGCTCTCTACATCTGAGCTGGTTTTGACTAAGGACGTGGTTTGTTTACTGAACTCTCTTCCTGTGCAGGAAGCAGAGAAGGCGATCCAGTGTCTCAATGGGAAGCTGGCCCTTTCCAAGAAACTGGTGGTGCGATGGGCACATGCACAAGTCAAGGTGAGCTGCTGCCTGTAAAAACTTGAACTTGCAAAACTGAAAACTTAACTAATAAGACACAATTCTTATCAAAACTATCTTTGCCTGGCAAGGTAATTTCAGTCTGTTCTAGGAAACGCTATTAAGAATCTACCATGTCTCTTGTCTACCTGTGGTGTGCTGGATTAGCTGTAAGAATAGGCCATTTAACCTGATGTTCTTTGTAAGGGAGTTTCCAATCAGAGCACTGTGAACTGATTACTTCTATAAATATCTATGGTTTAACTTTTCCCAAAGTTACTGAGTGATTGGCTGAGAGTTTGACTCCTTCCCTTTGTGGTTTTACTCCCCTTTTGGATGGAAGATGCATGGAAATTCCCAATTACTTTGTTACTTTGTTTCACTTCTGAAAGCACTTATGTGGCAACAGCAACAATTACATCTGACTTTAATGCAATATATTTCATATCTTAGCTAAATATCCTTTTATTGCTTGCTCTGCTGCATGAAACATCAGGTTTTTCATGTTAACTTAGTCATATCTTCTGGAACATCCTTGTTTCAATATTTAAAAATTCTCATCTTGTTTCTCCTGCAGTTATTTACAGTCTGGTATTGGATAAAGCAGTTTATTTTGAGTAACTTCCTTTGCAGAGAAGTGAATTTGAGGGGAAGCAAGGAGGACCTGCCTGTTGCTGTTTTCCTTTGGGTAGTTTGCTTTTAGCTTGTGTTGATTATCCTATGAGCAGCTTTTGACCTTTTCTTTTATCAGTTATACTAGTGCATCTGTTTTGGATGCTGGAGAAACCCAAACAGGTATCTTTGTTGAAGGAGACCATGTTGTTTTAATTATTGGCTTCAAGGGCTTCAGGCTCTTGTCAGCACATGCGAGCTTGGCCAAGTCCAGGCTCCATTTTCTTTAGCTCTGTAGCTACTAGAGTGCCACGTGCTTCCGGATGCCTGAAGAGTGATCAGGCCATAAAAGTAGTTTCAGCCAGAAGAGTAAGTGTCTGCTCAACTGGGAGTTCAGTGGGTAGCTGAGTGGATGGCTGTCTCGGGCATGGTGGAGAACGTGCATAAATAATCAGTTCAGTTGGCATGGCATTTTCTAATCCACAGCACAGATCTTTGGGTTATCATAGCAAGTGTTTATTTTAGGCAGTGTCAGTGCCATGCTAAGTATTTTTAAGATGAGTGGCCAAAGCTCACCAGCCACTGTCAGTCTGAGCAGCTCTGCTGAAAAACAACCCTGACCCTTTGCCAAGTGAAATAAGGAAGCCGAGCACTGCAAATAGTTCAGGAGGCCCATTGCCCACAGAGATGACAGACTCACAAGAAAGGAGGTGACTCCTAACTGGTCTCTTTCTTTTCTTTTCTTTTTTTTTTTTTTCCCAGCATTGCAGGGTTCTATGTAGTTATATGCTTGGGTTAACCTTCCAGCTCTGCACAAAGTATTTTAGAACAGTAATTAGCTTAAAATTTCCCATCTCTTCTTCATGTTTTTTACAGAGAAGAACAGGAATTGGTAAGACAGGATGAGGTTTAAGGATCATAGAATTGTTTGGGTTGGAAGTGACCTCCAAAGGTCATCTAGTCCAACCTTGCTGAAATGAGCAGGGACGTCCTTCATTAGGTCAAGTGGTGCAGAGCCTTGTTGAGCCTGACTTGAGTATCTTCAAGGATGAGGCCTCAAATGTCTCTCTGGACAACCTGTTGCATTCAGTGTTTGGTATCAGAGTTTACATTCCATGTTGGTAGTAAACAAGTACTGTGATTGGGAAGTTGTTTCAGTGATCACCAAAATCATTCCTAGCAAAAGTTTCACAAAGTCAGAGGTGATGATAATCCAACTTTAAAGCACATCTGTAGGAAGAAGTTTGTTTGTAATTCCATCTGACTTCAATCCTTGGTCTTTTGTTGACAGAGATATGATCACAATAAAAATGAGAAGATCCTTCCAATTAGTCTGGAGCCATCTTCCAGCACGGAACCACCTCAATCTAACCTAAGGTAGGTGATGGAATAGGTGAAAGGCAACTGAACTGTGAGAGTGGCAGGGAACAAACTGCTTTCAGGAAGATCTAGAATTGCTGGTATTATGTTTGTGTTAAAAATGTAACATGGGAGAAAAGCTCTTTTCAGAACAGCTTTAGCTTGATAGGGGACACTTTACACTTAAATTCATCCTCTAACATGGGATTCAGCTAGGGCAGTAGGAAAGAAAAGAGATGAGGAGAGGAATTGGGAATTGCAGTGTTCCAGTTGCTTTGGCCAGAAGGTGCTTTGCATGTCTTTGTATGAAATTGATTGAGAGGCTTTGTACTTTACTAATTTGATTAAGCAAAATACTTAAGAGCAAGAATTTCTACTCTAGTGGCAAAAGATTAAAACAGAATTCCAGCTAGTGTTTCGTAGGAAACTAAAATATTTTTCCTGCCAGCATTAGGGCTGATAGGTCTTCTCTGTGGGATGTACTTAAATTCTACAACCTCTCAGTTTACCTAAAGCACGTAGTGCTGCTTAGCTAATTCAACTCAGTTGAAAGGGTGTCTGATTTTCCCTCTGTGGTCTGTCAGTGAAACCCTGCAAAGAACCAGGACTAGGGATAATGAATTTGCCTACAGATAAAATGAGCTTGGGATTCAGAAGTAACATGCTAACGAGTAATGAGCAGAGTCATACAGCCACTGAGCTGTGGGGTCGGTTGGGTGCTGCAAGAAAGCACAGCAGAAAGAGAACATTCCATGGTCCATACCCAATGGAGGGTTGTGAATAACGAAAGGAATTTGGGGTGTAACCTAGGACAGCTTCTCCCTTTGGGATAAATCCTGCTAATGCTGAAATAACGTTTCTTCCTGACCTAATTAGAGTCTGGGGTTTTCCCATCCTGAGCGGTCTTGTAGCTGGGAGGAAGTCTGGCTTTCATTTCTCTGCTGTTTCCAGCAGCCTCATCTGAGCAGTGCTCTGCTGCACATGCTCAGACCTCTTTATATGACATCATTTTGCATGAAGTAGGAAGCCTTGTTGTGTTCTTGTCTCTCAGTATCCTCAAGAAAGTGCTGAGTAGGTGCAAGGGCTGTTATTTTGTGGTGCAATGATATATCTCAGAGGAGCTGAGGTTTGAAATGAAGTAATGTGGGCTTCAAGCAGTAGATTCCTGCTTGTACACGCAGCACTGGGGGCTGCCTGGGTGCTCCTTGTGTGACTTGAGTATTCATATGTCAACAAAACCCCTGGATTGCTGCAGTCAGATTCCATGCTGAGACCAAGCTCAATTTCTCTTCTGCTTTTCCTCTTTCCAGTGTCAGTGCAAAGATAAAGGCCATTGAAGCCAAGCTGAAGATGATGGCAGAAAACCCAGATGCGGAATACCCTGCAGCACCTGTTTATTCCTACTTCAAACCACCGGATAAGAAAAGGACTACTCCTTATTCCAGAGCTGCCTGGAAATCTAGAAGATGATGCTTATGAATGGATAATGGTAGCAAGAAACACTGCTTTGTACACCTGGAGTCCTCCAATGCTTTTGTACTTTGTCGAGTGAGAAGGATGCTGCCACCTGAGCAGAACGCCACTGCATGGAGCACGGTGGTTTGTGACACCTTAGGTGGTCTGCTGAACACTCCTCACTGCCAGCACAGCTCGCAGCTGAGTGCTGTTCAGAAAAGTAGGTTCCCTTCAAAGCCTCTGATGAACATGCAGACAACCTCTCGTTAGTGTGCATTCATTAGCAAGATTAGAAACAGTAACCAGTCTGTGGAGTAAAGCACATCCAAAAATACTCCATTTAACTGATTACTTTTTAAAGTATTTTTGAACAAAAAAAGTATTCAGATTCCTGTTTTTAATGGAGGGGAAGCACTTGGTTTTGATTAACATTCTGTAGTCACCATGGAAAACTTTTTCATTTCAATAAAACTCATTTTAAATAGATTTTGCAACACTTTTAGTAACTGTGCATGCAATATTTTATATGCACCAAAGCAAACTTATTTTGCATTTCCATTCGCAAGCTCTAAGGTGTTACTTTATGATGTGGTAACCTTAAGATGACGACACGGCACAGGTATTTTTGCTGTCATTTAGACTGTAGATGTGTACCTCTGTGTAGGAATTAGTGTATTTATACACCACTGAAGTCTGCTCTGCCCTAAGCTTCAGAGCGCAGCCGTAGCATGTCTCATGTTTGCGTTCTGTAATCCCCTGCAGTGGCAGCTCTTCAGAAACCAGATGTGACAGCGTGAGAATAACACTGCAGCCTCTGAGACATCTGTCAAGCACATGACCTCAGTGTTTGCCCACCAGCCAGCCCAACTTCTCGTTTTCACTGGCTGGTAAAGGTGGTCACTTGCCCCTTGGTGTGAAGTGTTTGTGGTTAAATGGTTCTGCTGTGTGCTGAGCATCGTCTGCACAAGATGCTTAGTGTACAGGTCTGATAGGCAACATTTTGCTTAAATGCTTTGATCTGCAGCACATTCTTCTCCCTAAACACTTTCTGCAAAATTGAAATCGTAGGGAAAAGCCTTGGCTGGCAGCAGTTCTGAGTACACACAGTTTTTTGAGTGCATGTGCAAGGGGGCTGTGGAAAACGTGTGCACTCAGGGTCTGATTTTTGCTGCTGTTTGTGCTCTCTATCCCCGGTAGTGGTGAATCATCACTTAGTTACTCTTTAGTTGCTTCCCCAGGCCAGTTAACGGTCTCCAAAAAGAGGAGGAAAATAAGCCCCTGGTTTCTGTACCCTGGCTGTGCTCACTAGCATAGCAAAGTAAGGTTTGTATTCCTACAACGATGAACCTACCTCTGAGCAGAGCATGCTTCCTGCCTCTGGAGCAGAGCGGTGCATGTCTGATGGATTGTTAAAAGCCTGAACTGTTCAAAAGTAGGCCTTGTGCTGTTAAATATTTGCTTTCTAGTTTTTGGGTACCTGAGTAAAGAGAAAAGTAGTATCTTTGGGAACTTCTACCCTATGAATGTCAGTAACACCAGTTTGCATTCCTGTGTGAACAGCTGTGTTTTGTTCTTGCGTGGTCTAAGGATTGTAGTTCTCTGGGGCTGTGTGGTATTTAGAACACCAATGAATTCTGTTTCTATTAGGATATAGAAAATACCTAGATTCAAATCAGATATGTGGTTGTCTTCCTGTCAGAAACATACTTTGCTATTTATTTGTATTTAAATACAATTTGTTGAAATTCTTATGGCTCCAAATAAACATTTAAAATGCATGTTTTCCTCCAGGAAAGCGAGGGTGGTGAGCAGGAAGTGAGGGTGGTAAATGTTTGGCACCAGCCGAAGTCCACTGATACAAATCTGGGGACAATAGCATCAGTCTTTTTAAAAGTTATTTATTTTTTGCACTGCCACAGTCACTAACAGAAGTGCCTTGTCTGTCACTTGCCCAGACTCAGACCTGGGGGAGCTTTGTTGCAGGTTGGTGTATGTGGCTGCTGTCAGCCTGGCAGGCACTTGTGCTGCCTGTGCATCTCAGGAACTCTGCAGCTTTCCCAGGGCCCCAGCAGTGGCAGAGCAGCACATCCACTGAGTTTCTAACCCTGGAGCTAGGTGGGGGGTAAATGTTCAGTAACCTTTTTTTCAGGAGCAGCAGCAGCATATCACAATACACATTTGAAGGAAGTGTGGCACCGGTGTGGTGGAGGATGCAGCTGGCTTTGCAGCAGTAAGTATGGATGTTGGCAGGCTGGTGGTAGAAAGGAGAGCTGGGCTTGGGCCCAGCTTCCCAGAGGAGTCTGGAGTCAATTCTTGTCTCCTGTGTTCAGTCCTGTCCATTTAAATGTTCCCTTGCTTCCCCTGCATTTCCAGCAAATCTCTGGGACAAGGTGAGGGTACCAAGGCAAATGTTCACCATGTTCATGGTATAGGTTTTTCTTCAGCAATCTTCCTACCTACCCTGAGACTTCATCGATTGGGACAGGTATGACGTCATGTCTTCACCCACAGGCATGCACCCAGCCCTAAATCTCAGGGTTCTGGTTGGTTTCTCAGTGACATACAGCCTCCTTGCCACTGCCTTGTTTGATCTCCAGCGCTGCTGTAAGGAACGTAGTGGGGTAAGAAAGGGGATGAAGTTGGTATTAAGACCTAGAACTCCACTACTTTTCATTTCCCCAAGCACTGCTTCTGGTGCAGGTAGCAGCTATGTAACTCCCATTTTGAAGATCTACCTGCTTTCAGCAGACAGAGGAGGGGAAACTGGCTACCTAGAGGGCCAGGAACTGGCAGAGGTGGGGTTGGAGTCACTCTGTTTCTGAGCCGGTTATGATTGTGGCCCCCAGAGTGCCTGGGCTGTAGTTAGAAGAGCAGAGAAAACCGTCAGCGTTACGGCGTTGTGCCGTGGCTTCTACAGCCCCGTATTCTGCTTGGATGCAAATCTCAATCCTGGGCGCCCTACAGAGACAGTGCTCATGGCTGAGTCCCTGAAAACTCCTACGTGTTTCTTCTGGAGCAGCTGGAGCTGATTCAGACCCTGCCAGCGTGGATGGGTGGTTGAAATTGTCCTTTCTCAGCACTGCTCCTCCGCACTTGTCCGTGTGCCCCGTTGCTCTGCAGAGCCCGGGAGCAGATGACAGGCCTTAGGCTGTTTCCGAGAGGTTTCTCGGCCTTTCTTGCAACCTCAATGTTTAAACCTAATGTCTTGTATTTATTCTAAAATGGCTTTCATCTGATTTCCCTCTCGGTTAACAATTTAGCTGTCAAAATCAATAACAGCGAGGATCCATCCCCGGCCGCCATCAGCTCACGTTACCGTCCTGCAATTATCCCGTGGTGGAACCGCTGCCGGGGCTTTGCCGGGGAATTATCAGGTTACTAATGAAGCCCGGGCAGAGGCGGGCGGCCAGACGACGCGGTGCTGGGTGCACCCGATCCCGCCCCGCAGGCAGCGGGGGGAGGCTCTGGGGCCGCGGTCGGTTCCTGCGGTGCGGGGCGGTGCTGCCCGGGGGCCGCCCTGGCCCGTACGCCCCGTCTGGGCGGGCAGCGCCCGTGCGGCTAGGGGAGGACCGGGCCGTACCGGGACCACCCTTCCACCCCACCCCCAGCCCCCGCCGCCGGTGCCGCAGGTAGCAGGGCACGGCGGGGCGGGCAGCCCCCGGGGCGCGG
>VWZE01003136.1:2550177-2674478 GCA_013396675.1 Eubucco bourcierii
GGCAGCCCGAGGCGGGCGTGGGCTATTACTGGGGGCCAGGGCCGGAGACGGGGCTGGGGCCGCTCGCTACCTCCGCGCCCGAGGGGAGGATTTTTCTATCCCGGCGTTTTCTGGGGCGTTTTGTGCTCAGCAGAGGGAGAGGGGGAAAGAATTTCGATTTTTAATTACTACCATTAAAAAAATCAAATTTGCAATTCTTTGGGTGGCCTGATGGATTCCCTGATTGACAGCCGGAATTGACACTCTGGGTACCTCTTATCTCGGGCATTTACGGCAATTTCTAATTGCAGGTAGTTTGTGGGGTTTTTTCAGCGCTTTGGCTCGCATGGGAACCGAGCGATTACTTCAAGAGGCCCGGGTTAAGTGCAGGCAGGGAGAGAATTCAATCCACATTCAAATTGCTTCATTAAAGAGACGCAGCTTTTGTTGCAAAGGATTTAAATGGCCACTAGAAAGTTCTTATTTATTGTTTTGAGGCGGTTTATATAGGGTGCCCCGCGCTCGCCCGGCGCATGGAGCCGCAGCCTCCCTCTCCCGCTCTCTCCTGCAAGGTGATGCCGCCGGAGCCGCTGCCCAAGGGGAGCGTCCGCTGCCTCGACCCGCACGCCCGAGCAATGGTAAGCGGGGCCGAGGGCTGCGGGGCCGCACCAGGATCTACCGGGCAGGGGACTGCGGGGACACAGTGGGCCGGGGATACTGGGAGCTTCAGGGGAACTTGCTGAGGCCAGGAACTGAGGGGACCCGCCGGGATGTACTGGGCAGGGAGCACTGTGACCCACTGAGCTGGAGATGCCGGGGGCTGCAGGAAACCGTTGAGATGTAACGGGCCGGTTGCTGCTGGGATCCTCTGGGACGGGCCGGGCCGGGGATGCTGGAGGCTGTGGGATGTCGGGACGCTCCGGGCCGGGGATGCGAGGACTGCTGGGACCTCAGTTAACGGCCTTGCGGCGTCTTTGCCCACAGTCGCAGCCCGACGGAGAGCCGCTTCCAGGTGCTCTGGAAAAAGCGGACGCCCGCTCAGCGCCCAGCACACCTTCCACACCATCCGTCTGCTCCCCGCCATCCTCCTCATCCTCTACGCCGTCGGCCGGCAAGAACGTCTGCTCCAGCTGCGGGCTGGAGATCCTCGACCGGTACCTGCTCAAGGTGAGCGGCGGCGGTCGGGCGGCGGGGGGCGGCGGGTAGCACCGGGTCGCACCGGCTCTTAGCCCCTTTCTCTGTCGCAGGTGAACAACCTCATCTGGCACGTCCGCTGCCTGGAGTGCTCCGTGTGCCGCACCTCGCTGCGGCAGCAGCACAGCTGCTACATCAAGAACAAGGAGATCTTCTGCAAGATGGACTATTTCAGGTAGGGGTCACGGGCTGGAGGGCAGCTCCGCTCCGAAGCCCCGGCTTCGGTGGGGCTCAGCATCCTCGCCGGCTGCTGAGGAGGCCGAGTCCACTCTGGTACTGGCAGGTAGAAGGTTTGAAAAGCCTGTGGGCTGCCCGGAGCATCCAGGGGAAGAAGCGCCTTCTCGGGGCACTGGGAGGACAGGGATTTGGAGCGCAGCTCCATCATCTCCCGGAGGAGTTCCTCCTGGAAATGTTCCTGAGCCTCGCTGCCGGAGTGCCTGTGCCCCTCGAATGGGGCTGTATCGGCCTCCCCGAGCCGCGACGCTGCGGCGGGAGTCTGTCCCCTCTCCCAGGGACATGCCCGCTGAACTGCATAACCCCGAGCTTGCCAGGAGGCGAGTTAACATGTATCAAGGGGACTGTGGTACCGGGAGGCTCTCGGAAACCTCCCTCCGGGATGTAGCACTGCAAATGCCGAAACGTCTGTGGCAGGAGCGTGTTAAAGAACCGAAACAAATTACCGGCAGCGCAAGTCTCGTTAATTGTCCCGGGCCGGGGCTCGCCGGGTGTCGTTGGGTTCTGTCCGGAACCGCATCCCCCGGGGGAGTGTGTTCTGCAGGGAGACTTCGACAGTTTTTTGGTTTTGCAACCACGAATTTTCTCCCAAGACACCGGTTTGAAAGGATAGAGGATCTTGAATCCTTAGCCGGAGTTTAACTAAATATCCTAGTTCCTCGCTCTGATTTCCCTCATCCCACCAGGAAGAGCGAATACGGTTTGCGTCGGGAGGAAGGGGAATCACGGTCCAGGAAATGGGAATGACCCCGGCGGGGGCACGGGGGGCTCGGTAGCATCCTCCTGCCACGGCCAGCGAGGCGGTGGAAATACCTTTGATATTTCTCCTGTGTTTTTATATCGAGAGAGTTTTCATGTACCGGTTATCTATGGCTCCGTGCGCCGCTTCGCGGGCTCCCAGAGCCGGATCAGTCCCCGAGGGGCTGCGGCACTCCTCTTTCTTCGTCCTCGTTTTTGTTATTTTTCTGTATTCTTATTTTTAAACTGTTATTTATTCGTAGTTTTACTGAAATCTCATTCATTTTCAACAGGAAGGTTTAGGGGTGTCAGTGGTGCCGTTTTGCTGCTTCGGGGCACTTCCAGCGTTTTCATTAATTAATAATCGTTCCGATGGCGTTAATGATTTTTTTTTTTTTTTAAAGAGTGGCATTTCCAAAAGCGGTTTTAAAGCACCGGGTGGGTCTCTGAACTGCCTCCGTGCAAGTACAGCCACTAACAGCTGTTAAAATTAATCCTGATTAGCTGAAAGTCCCCTCGCAGTCCCCTCGCTCCGGCGGAGCTCTGCGGTCCTGCCGCTAGCACCGGGGATGCCGGGGCAGAACCAAAACGAAAATCGCTGAAGGGACAGCGGGACACCCCCGATTCCTGGAGGGCTGGTTCAGGGGGCGGAGGAGGCTGCCAACCCACCCTTTGAATTTGACTTTTGCACAGAAAGATGGGGTTTGAGGAAGGAGTCGTTTTGGGGATTTTTAGTGAAACGTGGTGCGGAGGGAGCGGCAGCGCTGGGAGCCGGCCGGCCCCTGGCCCTCTCCTATCTCCCCAGCCCGTCTATGACCCTCTGCCGAACTCCGGGCAGGCCCCAACGGGTGCCTGCGGCGGATTGCGGAGGAGGGTCGCTCCCGTCGTTCCCGGGCGGAGCCGCCGGGTTTGAGTCCCGTCGTCGGGACCGATCTGCGGCCGGGAGCCGCTGGCTAGGGCCGAGAGGGTTCCGAGTAGACCTTTTTTGGCTGCTCCAGTGGCAAACCCGGCTCGGAGGGCAGCTCGCCCGGCCCCGGCACCCTCGTTCTTATCAGCAGGCTGCTGAGCCCAGGATAGCCGGGACCCGGCACTCGGCAAAGGACAAATCTACCATGTGAAGTGGGATTTGGTATTTGTCATTTACTGCAGCTGAAGTAAGAGGCTGTTTTGCTTTTTAAAAAGCAAAGCAGAAACCCCATCTGAGCACGTGCAGGTCTCTGGAGCCAAGGCAGATGGGAATGGGTAGTGGGATGCTCTCTGCATGGAGCACACGGTGGCTTTCATCCCACCAGTCCTGGCACCCTACCAAGTGTGGCTGGTTTTGGGAAACTGAGGCTGGGCTGTTCTGCCTGGGGTCATCCATGGGCACTGCCCTACTGCTGAAGGGAGAGCATGTTTGGGCCTAGTCTGTCTGACCTTCCCTTCCCCATACACGTGAGGGGCTGCATAAGTGCTGGCGCTGCCACGGCTCCATGGCCTTGTGTGAGTTTTTGAGCAAACGCTGCTGTTTCCTGTGTCTTGTCAAATAATTGCATTTGGCATCCAGGGCTTCAGTGCTTTGAGGAGAACCAAATTAAAATTTGAGTTCATTGAGCAGAACATTGTGTTCCTGGGTGATGTGAGGGCTGCTCACAGCCAAGCTTGCATGGAGCTGGTGAAGGAAGGCCTGATGTGATCCGGTTCTGATTCACACTCTGACTCTTGTGGCTCACTGTCTTACTGGGCAGCACTTTTGCACACATGCGTGGAGCCACTGCCCCTGGTGTGTGTTCCTGGGGCTTGGCACAGCAAAAAGCTGTGCCACAGTAGGGTCAGCATCCTGCAGCCAGTCTGTGGCTCAAATGGCCTCTGTCACCCTCACCATTGTGTCCCACTGGGATAATGCTTCTGCTGGAGCACTGCTATACTCAGTATGAAGAATCACCACAGTAACCCGCTGCTGGTCTGCTGTGTGATTTGGGATAATGTCAAGAAACCACAGCTGACTCCAGGAGCTGTGTTTTAGGGTCTTTCTATAGAGCATGCCCTGAAGGCAGCTGGGATGTTTGTAACTGTGGGTGGCTCTGGGTGACCCTTGCCCTGTTGCTGCAGACAGGGATGTATGGTAGGACTCAGGGAGCAGTGGCACCTGGGTGCAAATGGCATGTAAAAGCCACGATGTGTTAGAATGTCCTCCTGCCTCTACTCTTTCCGTTGTCCTTGCAGGAGGCAGGATGAGCATCTCTGAAATGAGTCTTTCCAGAATGAGTCTTTCTTGGTAATGTTGGCGGTTTGCATCTCCTGATGTGGAACCTGAGCTGATGGCTCTGACAGATGTTGGTGATGCCTGTCCTGTGCTATGGTGCTGGGCTCAGGGAAAGCCTCTAGTTCTGTCTGCTGCTGCAGTATGGCCCTGTCCTCATCCTTGTCCTTGCCAGACGAATGGCAGAAGCCATGGTATGGTCCTCCCCTGGTGCCCTGCAGGCCTTTGCTGACAGGTCTCTTCAGGCTATCGCTGCCCTGTGAGTAGTGAATTAAAGTCTAGTTTGCTTCTAGTGTTGATGGGTCAAGGCAGCTGCTCGTAGACATTTCTAGCCCCGTTCATGTGTTGCTGGTGCTAGCAGTCCCTACCGTGATGGTCCCGGCTGTCTGACAGTGAGTGTCTGTGCTTGGCCACAGCTCACCTTGGTTTCTGTAAAACCTGGTTACCGCAGTTGGTGCTGGAGGCAGATGCTGGCCGAGAGCTGTGAGTGCAGCGTCAGTGGTTGCCGGTGCTGCAACCTGCCCATCCTCTGTGCCTGTAACTGCCTGCCGGGCCTTGATCTCTTGTGGGGCACTGCTTGTGTAGTGACTTGGGAGGGGAGAGCGATGCCAGCTGCTGCTTGTGCTGGCTGCCACAGCCTCATGAACTCCTAAAGTCTCGTCAGCCCCTGCTTTGCTCCCTAGGAACTGTCACCAACCTAGGTGACTCACCTGGTCCCAGGGGACACTATACTCTGGGGCTAGGGATACCCAGGTATATCTCTCAGCTCCTAGCTGGTGTACGATGACGGGGTGTGACTTTTCCTGCACAGTGCCTCGAGTCCCAGTTTCTCCTTGGTCCTGGAGTTGTTGGGACACACTCATCCCTGTGCTGTGCCCCACCTCTGTGCAGCAGGCTGTGATCCAAGTGGGGAGCAGTGATTACCACGTGCTATTACCTTGGTGAGCCTACCCCTCATTTGATAGCGTTTAGCAAGGATGACTGTTTATATAGCACATTGTTCAAAGTAATTCAATTTACAGGAATGATCTTTACTTCTAAATAAAAAATTAATACAGTTCTTTTGTTTGTGCGTTTATATAAACTAGCTGGCACAAAGTCAGTTTACAATGTTCCCATCTGAAGTAAATTAGTGAAGTCTCTTAGCTGAGTCTCTGTATAATTTCAGCACAGAAATGTCCTCTCTAAAACAGTATGGGTTTGGGGTTTTTTTGTTGTTGTTGTTGTTGTTTTTTTTTTTTTTGTTTTTTTTTTTTTTTTTTTTCTTTTTTTTTTTTTCTTTTTTTTCCCCCCCTCTTTTCTTGGTCAGCTATGGTCAGACTGAAAAACTGAAACCTTTTCTTCCTCCCAAATAGTTTTGCAGTTAGTAATGGCAGCACACGATGGCCTTTCTGCATCTTGCTGAGCCCATGGTGGGCAACAGCTCTGTGGCATGGGGTCAGGCACAGGCAGTGAGTGACATCTACCATGGCCTGACTGGGGACAGGGCTGCTTGGATTCACTGAAAACCAGGGATTTGCTGTGCAGTGTCTGTGCTGAGCAGGATGTCTGTTCTGTGTGGAGTGTCTGTGGTGGTGTTGGTGGTCTGTGGTCTCAGTGTTTTGTGACCACACTGAGAGATACTGGAGCTGCTCAGGCAGGGGTGGGAGTGGGCAGCATGGGTGTAAGGACCATGCAGTGACCAGCTGAAGTGTGAGGTAGAATGGGACTCCCCAGGGATCCTGAGGCAATGGTGGGTGCACTGGGGGTGCAGGAGGAAGCATCATGGCTCTGAACAGAGCTTTGTCAGAGCCAGTAACATCTCTGTGGTGACAGCGGAGATGCTCACTTTTTCCCTACCATTCTCACTGCTGTTTGCTGCATTTGTTATTTTAAGCAGCAGCTACACTAAAATGCAGAAACCAAATGAAGACCATGCCTGACCTATCTGCAGGCAGCACCTCCTGGTAGGCAACAGCTGGAGGTGCAGGGCCACGGGGCCACGTCTGCAGCTCTCTTCTGTCAATCGTCTGCCTTGGGTGGCAACATCCTGGCAGAAATGTTTTTTTCGGAAACACACAGTTGCCCAGTGCCCAGAAACTACCCGTTTGTTCCCTCCTTACTGCACTGAGCTGCAATCGCTGCCCTCTTGCAGTGAGGAGACTCCTGGTAGGAGGAAAAAGCAGATGCATGTGCCTGTACGTGTGAGGAGAAAACACATGGTTTGGTTTATGGCAGTGGGAGAGAACCAACTCCGACACAGTTTCCATTTGAGTCTCACACAGGCTGTTATCAAAAGAAAAAGCCCACGGGCTTGAAAGCTGATTCATGGTGCTGCGTCACCTCAGCCCCTTGGACATGTCTGGCACCACGGGGTCATGGCGAGTCACACCCTGCTTGTATCCACTCTGCTGCCCATGCTGCTGCCGATGCCACTGCCTGTGTCACTGCCTTTGCCAATACCTCTTCCACCCTCCCATGGAGGAATGGTGCTGGTGGGAACCATTTCACTGCAGCTCTTTCTCTGCGTGGACATTGTGGGCTTTGGGATGGATGGGGTGAGTGACAAGGTAAGCAGCAGTGCCCACGCTCCAGTGTTTTGCTGTCTGCCCTCACTCTGCCTCTTTTCCTCCTGCAGCCGGTTTGGTACAAAGTGTGCCCGCTGTGGCAGGCAGATCTACGCCAGCGACTGGGTGCGGCGAGCGCGAGGCAATGCATACCACCTTGCCTGCTTCGCATGCTTCTCCTGCAAGCGGCAGCTCTCCACCGGCGAGGAGTTTGGCTTGGTGGAGGAGAAGGTGCTGTGCCGGATTCACTATGACACCATGATAGAGAACCTCAAGAGAGCAGCAGAAAACGGTATGCAGCCCCTGTGCCGCGGTCGTGGCCCTACCCCGGGGGCCATGTGGGGCTGACCCTGCTCCCTGCACTGAACCCTATCACAAGGTGCTGGGGTTGGTCCTGTTGCTGTAAAAATGGAATACCATGTTGTCCTGAGAGGGGCTTGAAAGTGAGAGCCTGGGCTCACATGGTGCTCACGGAGGTTGCCAACGTGCCTGGCAGACCTGTGTACTGTGGGCAATGCTGGGGACAAGACCGTGGTCCTGCACAGCATGGTGTGAAGTGCATGAGGAAACTGCTGGGATTTCGAGGCTGTGAGTCATGAATTTAAGAAGGTGGGAAAGCTGGCCATCGGACAAAACCTTCCCATCATTTTCCACCCACCACGCCTGCCTGTGGATGTGCCTCTCCCAGTTGGACCACACTGCTGCTGTCCCCACTGCGGCATGCTGCGATCAGAGAGCCAGCCTCTGCTTTCCCAATCAAGTCTGTGACACTGAGGTCACCCAGTGCTGCAGCTCCCATCCCCTTAGGCCCAGCCTCATCCTTCTAGTCTGGCAATGACTAGAGAGATACTTGGAGGAACACGTTGGTGGGGATAGTCCGATGTGGTGCACAGGGAGAACAGGTAGTGCCAGAGGCTGTCCTGTGTTGTGAAGCAGCTGAGATATGGCAGTGGCCACGGCTTAGGGGACTCACAACCTCCTGTGCTTTGTGCTGCAGGAGCTCACTCATGTGCAGGGCAGGAGGGAGCTCAACTGGGTCCTGGCTGTGGGCTGCCACCAAAGCTGGGTTTTTTTCCCTCTTGCGTTTGTGTCTGTGGGGTGTGACAACCATGGCAGCTTCAAGGATGTTGGCTTGGATCAGATGCTTTTGTTCCCACGTCCCCACACCCAGGACCCTGCTGGGGCATTGCCCTTGACTGGGAGCTGAGCTCCAGCCTTCTGCACCACTTTCTAGTGCTTGGTGGGCACTAGGACATAAATGCTATGCCTGGGCACGTGGAAACCATTAACAACCTGACATGAAAATAATCAGTATTTCTGTTTACACTGGTGAGTAAGAGAATGAAAACAGAGTGCCCAGTGGAGCAGGGAGGGTCCCGGCTTGGGACATGGCTTGTGGCATGTTGGCCCATATGGTTGGCTGCTCTGAATGTTCAAGGTGGTGGGGAGCAGGGATGGAGGGGAAGAAGCTGTGTGTCCTGGAGGAGCAGGCTGGTGTGAGGATGGCAAAATCTGTCACCAGGGGGTCCTACAGAGCCGTTGCCCCAACTGAGGGCTGAGGGGGTGGATTTGCTGTTGCTTTCAAGGACCTGGCTGTGTGGGCTGAGCTCCATTGTGTCGAGCAGTGCTGGGGCACACAGCAAATGTCCTGCATGGATGTCTGTCCAAGTGTCCTCTGGTTTTAAGAAGGGGACAGGAATCACGTTGGAGAGCTGCAGTTGCTGCAGAGTGAGGGCCGTGCTCCCCTCCTCCAGTAATTACCCAGCAATTTCTTCTGCACATGAGGTTTTACATACAAGAAAAATAAACAGATGTTGCTGAAGTCAGAGTCCCATTCATCATCTGAAAAGAACAAGTCAAACTATATGAGAAAGTCCTTCAACTCCAGCCAAGACAATCACAGCCCAGTCCAGCTTGCAGAGCATGTGCCGGGTTGTGCAGGCGCATCCTGGGAGCGGGGCGGACGCCAGCACTGCTCAGGCATCTTCCCTCATCCTTCACTCGTTGGTGCTTCACCCACACCATCAATAGGGCCTGGCATGACAGGCCGTGGCAGGGACCCCAGTGAGGAATGAGCAACCCTGTCTCCAGCTACCTTGCCCACAGGCTCCATAGCTGTGCAAGCATGGCTGGACAGTCCCTGACCAGCACATCTTCCTTCAGTGTGGCTGCTACCCAGAACCTAGGAATCACATTTGGTTCTGTGACCCACCAGGCCATGGAGATGATGCTGCTCCTGGTGGTCTTCTGGAAGCCAGGAGGAGAAGTTTGAGGTGGATTTGAAGGATTTGGATTTGGTGCTTGGGGATACGGTTTAGAGTGAACCTTGTAGAATAGGGTTAGTCTTGGTGATCTTGAGGGTCTTTTACAACTGGAATGTTTCTGTGATTTGGCACTAAGGAAAGAAGTGAAAAGACCTTTGAAACAACTGATGGAGATGGTGCCCGTGGGGGAAGATGAGGTCGTGGGGAGCAGTGTGGGGCAGGAGTTATGGATATTGGTGAGCTCTGTGGAGGCAGAGTTCCCTTGTGAGCCATTTCTTGGAGGCTGTGGCCAAGTGCTGGACACAAGTCAGGGCCAGTAGGACATTAGTGCTTTCCTTCACACACCATACTGACACCCATCTCCTGCTGGCATCTCCCCATCCCTCATTCCCTGCAACTTCCGACAACTTGCTGTATTTTTTTTCACTTCATTGGTGACCTCCTTGGAGGTGGTGGTATCTCCTTCCTGGTGTGTGGAGGGGCTCAGCAGCCTGCAGCAACTGCTCGATAGTGGTGCCCACTCTGCTCTTTCTGCAGCTGCTTGCAAGATGGCAAGCTATGGGTGTCCCGTGCTGTGATGCCAGCCTTGTTTTCCCTCAATGTAGCAGGTGTTGCATGCAAATCAGGGGTGGCAGGCAAAGAGTTGGGCAGGGCAGTTTCTGGCCTATGGCACATGGAGCTTCTCTCTCGTAGGCAACGGGATCACGCTGGAGGGGGCTGTGCCCTCGGAACAGGACAGCCAGCCAAAACCAGCCAAGAGGGCACGCACCTCCTTCACTGCTGAGCAGCTGCAGGTATGGGACTGGGCCAGGGGGGTCAGGGGGACCATGGCTCCCCAGCCTCATCCTGACCCTTTCTTCTTCCTCTGCCTAGGTCATGCAGGCGCAGTTTGCTCAGGACAACAACCCCGACGCACAAACACTTCAGAAGCTGGCAGACATGACAGGGCTCAGTCGGAGAGTCATTCAGGTGAGGAGCCGGCAGGGTGTGGGCACCACTGGCCAAGCAGCACCAAGCTGGGCAGAGTGGTGCACCAAAAGGCTGGTATTAGACAGGACTCAAATCCCTATAGCCCCTTGATCCCACCATGTATCAGCCCCAGGACTTGCAACATTCAGCAGCTTCGTGCTGCCTCTCTGGCCTGTCAGCTTTGTGGGCTCCTGTAGTGGTGCCAACACTGTCCTTCCTCTGTCTTGCTCATGAGCTTTCTGCTTATTTTTCCCTCTTATGATGCAATGAGAACACTCAGCATACAGCCCCAGCCAGTCCCAATACATTGCTGGGTAGGAAAGCTGCTGATCCTGTAGCTCCATGCTCAGCCCTGGCAGCAAACATGGACAATGTGGGCACTTTCCTGGCCACTGGCAGCTGTTCCTGCCATGAACAGGCAAAATCAGCTGCTTCAGGAAGAGTTGGGATCAAGAAGTTTAGAGCAAAAGGAGTTTTTCAGCTCCAGGGGACACAGTGGCAGGGAAGTCCCCACACTTGTGCTCTTCATGACAGGAGGGAGAGCAGTGCCATAGGGACTGAGAGAAGGTCCCTCAGCAACTCCCAGCTTGGTGTCTCTGGAGACAGCTTGGCTTTGCCCCTCAGTGACATTTATTTTCTTGACTTTAATGTTCTGCTGACATACTTTCTGCCTGCAATAAAAACACAAGTGATTAAAACAAATTCGGAGCTTTCATCCAGGATTGTTTTGCCAACAACACATGTAAATTTCGTGTGTGAAAATCTGGCTCCAGCCTTAATTATTGAGAGTCTTCCTTTAGCTAAGACCAAGCAGCTTGCACACTGGACTAATTTTTATGTGGATATTTTTTAAAGGCTCTTTGAGCAGGAAACAATTTGTCAAATGCTTACAACTGTTTCCTTCTCTCTGGTCCGGTGTGCTTGGCCTCAGAGCTGATCTTTGCTCAGGCTTGGAGAAGATTTTTACTCCCAGCTCTCTTTCGAAAATTAAAGCACAAGAAAAAGTTCATCACATTAGCATAAAAAAAGAATCCCCTTTACAGGCATATTTTAACTCTAAGATGTAATCCCCTAGCTATTTTTTAATTAAAAGCAGTGGGACATGTGCAGAGAGCTCATACCTGCTGGTTTTATGGACTAAGGCTGCATCCCACACGGTATTCTCTTTGCTCATCTTTAATGTTCTGCTGATGTGGTTTCTGAATATGTAAAGCACAAGAGATTAAAACAATAGTGTTTTCGTTGTCCCTATAGCCATGTCTTCTAGCCCATGCTTTTACTCAGTCCTTTTTACCCCTCTTGTCCCTCACCTTGCCGATGCTCATATGTTTCCCAGCTGATCTCTGCCATGCTTTTAGGCTGGACTGGCTGGGGTTGAAGGTTAAGGTCTAAATCAGACCTTGAAAGACGCTTCCATCATTGGCAGTGGAAGCTGTGCAGGGATGAAGTTCTGCATCTGCACGGATGGATGAAGCCAGCCGAGTGTGGACACAGGAGGTCTTTCTGCCTGGCCAGCAGTGTGCTATTACCAAAGGCTTTCACAGCCCTTGCCGCTCAGGGAGCAGCTCATTGTTAAAGTCGTGTTGGTGTGGGAGGGAATAATGTGGTCATCAAGGTGAGCTTCTGCACCACCTAGTCTGGGTGTTTCACTCAATGACTCCTGTGACAAGCTGGAAAGTTTGTCACTCTAGTAAAGAATAGACCAAGATAAATCAACAGCAGAGATACCGCTTCGGGCATCTTAGAGTCTGCACTGTCTTGAGGCAAAGGTCTTCCTTTACTGAGTGCAGAACAAACTCTGGTACTGGTGGAACACTGGTGTGGCATTTCTAATGTGTCCACCTTTCTAAGACTGATTCCTTTTTTTTTTTTTTTTATTTTTAGATATGTAGAAGAGACACCCACCACAGGTGTTGGTGAAGGAGCACATCTCAGTCTGATTACCTGTACTGACAGAGGATTTGCTGCTTTTGTTTCAGGTTTGGTTTCAAAACTGCAGAGCCCGCCATAAAAAACACACCCCCCAGCACACGGTGCCACCCTCGGGAGCACCCCCGTCCCGCATCCCCTCCTCGCTCTCTGATGACATTCACTACTCACCCTTCAGCAGTCCGGAGCGGGCCCGGATGGTGACGCTGCACGGATACATAGAGAGTAAGTGTGGGCTCACTGGGCTCTGGCAGTGGGATGCTCAGGGTGGGCAGGACAACGGGGTGCTCAGGATGGCAGAGCGGTTAGAGTGCTCAGGAGGACAGAGCAGTGGGGTGCTCAGGGAGGGGCAGAGCAGTTGGGCTGCTCCCTGGGAGCAGGCAGGAAGTAGCCCTATGGCTCATATGGTAGCCCCATGAGTGCTGTCAATAGCGTCCTTGTGCTGTGGGTGCACGGCTGATGCATCTGCTGCTCCTCCTCTGGTCTGATAAAGTTTGCTTTGGATTTTTCTGAAGGGCCACTTACAGGGAGCCCCAGATGAGAGAAGGAGGTGAAAGTGAGCTGCTGCAGCCCCTTTCACTTCATACCTCATCTGCAGAAAAGTCACTGCCCCTGATTTTATCTGACTTGTACTTGGCCCTCCTTGTGCTTTGTTTGTCATGGAGAAGAGGTGTTAATATGCCCCTTTGAGCGTGGTGGTCAAGTGGTCTCCTTCCTGCTCAGAGCTGCTTTCTCTAACAATGGCCAAGTGTAGGTGAATCATTTGTGAGTAGCAGACAGCTTTGACAGTGACCAAAGGGAGGTTTTGGCTCCCTGACCATTGTTGCCAGGTTTCTCCCGCGCCTTGCCCATGCGGGCTCCTGCTGCCCCCTTGCTCGATCCACTGGCCCCTCTTCTTCCATGTGTAGCTGCTCCCGTTGGGAGCCTGACCGCGCTGGTTGGTGACTGTGTGTTGTTTGTAGTAACAGAGGCTTCAGCCGCTTCTCATCCACAGGTCAGGTACAGTGTGGACAAGTGCACTGTAGACTTCCCTACACTGCTCCACCAGTACACCTCAAAGCAGACATGGAAGGACCACTATCTAATAGGGGTGAGAAGGTAATTGTAGTCCCTGTTTCAAGCTTTGGGGCCAAACCTTGACTGTAGCAAAGATCTTTGTGTAACCTTATTGCCACCGCCATCTCTTGTCAGCATCACTGTTTCTCCATGATCTCTGGCAGCTGCTGCCCACTCATGTCTTCATTTCGGTAGCCCTAGTTTAGTGTACCAACTGTTGGTGAAAACGGCATCCCTTTGTCCTTCACTGAATACCTCTTGTTGTGATGTGCTGGGATGCTGCTGTGCCTTGTGTTCACTGACAGCTTTCATTATCCTCCTGCCTGAACTCCTCTCTCTTTTTTCCCCACCCTGTGTGCAATCAGCTACCTTCTCCTGCTCTGTTCCTCAGCCATCTGCATGCTCTATTGCTGCAAACAGCAACTGGCTGTTAACAACAGAGCAGAGGACCTTTACTATGTGCTAAGTTTCCAGGTTTTCATGGGTTATTAAGAAAGATTTATTTCTTGGGGATTTCAGCATTGCTTAAAAAAAAACAACAAAACAACTACTTGTTACTATATCTGGAGTAGGAATGATATTTCACAATGTCTGGCCAGGAAAGATTATTGCATATTGATATTGTCCTGCTCAGCAGTCACAGTGTCTGTTCTAACACACAGCTTATTTGGGGGCAAGTCTTCTGAAACATGCTTAGACTCGTAGGATTTTATTTAGAATCCCAGTTCAAGTGGTTTCCTTCTGAGGAAACGCTGACCCTCTGCCAGCTCTTACTGGTTTCAGCTTTTGTCTTTACCGTTAGAAGTTCTCAGCATATCTCTCTGTTCAGTGCAGCAGTGGTAGCTCATTAAACTCTGTTTTGATAAGCACAAGCAGGGCCATAGCAAAGTCACTTTTTCAGCATAAATGCTACCATTTTGTCATGATGTCTGCGCAGCAAGCTGGAGAACTTAAAAAAATACTGTACAGTCCTGGTGCTGTCATCCAAAGAAACTCCACTGCAGTGAGTAGTTCCTCTGATTTAAATGCAATTACTAACTTGCAGCTGTTGCAGAGCTGGGTTCTCAGGACACAGAGCTGCCCCTGACCAGCTCCTTTTCCAGACAATCACTTGCACATTGAATTCCTGAAACCTGAAGCAGCCTCTTTTGCCACATGCAAACTTTTTTAAAAGTAGTGATAGCTGAGATCCTGGGAAAACACATGTGGATGCTGAGTCTCCATTTCCCTCTGCACGTAGGGCACACAGTGGAGCACTCAGACCCACTTGTCTTGGGGTACCCTGTACAGTGACTGTGGGAGAACAGATCCAGTTCAGTGGCTGCTTCCCCTGACTACTGTCAAGGGCAGATGCTGCGTTTTCAGAGCAATGAGGAGCAGTGGTTTGAGGCAGATAGAGTACTGTTGGGAATGGTCTTCACCTTTCCTGGTAGCTGTGTATCAGAATTAATAATTTAAATGCTGGTTTCATTGTATTGCTTAGTATGATGTGGCTAAAGGTGTGACCAGAGGTGCACGTCTCTTCCAAACTGTGTGTTGCCACAGTACTGTTACCTCTGCCTGTACCTTCCCCAGCTGACTCTGTTCCGTGGGCAGGGCTGGCAGCTCTGGGGCAGGAAGTATTTCCAGAGAGGGTCTATCCACTGGGAAGTGGCTGCCACAGCAGGGCACATGTCTGTTCTGTTGAGCTGTGAAAGCACATTTCTACCTGCCCCTCTGAAAGCAGCTAACGTTCGACTCCCGTTTCTCCCACCTAGGTCATCCTCTTTCAGTACTGACTGCGCAAACTCTTCCTCATCTGCCCATGGCGCTACCAGCACCACTGCCCCTCAGCCGCTGAAACACAGCCTCCAGCCCAAGGCAACGGTTGTCAGTCATGCAAGAGAAACTCAGATCCAGCCTTCTCAGTTATTGCCATTGACCAGCACCTAACAGCCACTCTTATTTCTCCAGCAACACTCTGTGTATGTGTGTGTTGAGTGCAGAGTTACATTTTTCACTTGTTTCTTGTGGACTTGTAG
Source organism: Eubucco bourcierii (assembly GCA_013396675.1). NCBI lineage: Eukaryota > Metazoa > Chordata > Aves > Piciformes > Ramphastidae > Eubucco > Eubucco bourcierii. The sequence continues at coordinate 2,565,350 of VWZE01003136.1, forward strand.
AATGACCGTGAGTCTCTCCAAGGCAATGCCAGACACAGTCAAAATTAGTGACTCTACTGTGCTTGCAAATCTTGCTCCCATCCCATGGGAATATGAATGAACCAGAACATGAGTCTCAGGGGGATCAGTGGTCACCTCTGAACATAAAGGAAGGAGGAATTGACGTGATTTGGCCTGATTCTCTTTTTGCACCAGTGAAGCGCTGTCGGTTCCCGGACATCCCTCCTTATTTCCACTTGCACGTGTGAAATCCGAAGTGGACTTTTTGGCTCAGCAACTCGATATATACACAGACCTTCCTGAGCCAAACTCGTGGGTAGCTGAGACTCCACTAAGTGGAAAACACGATGCCAGCTGGAAATAGGCAGTTTTTCTTCCTTCTCAAAGTGCTTTAGAATCACATGTCCTTTGATCACTCTAAGGTAAGTAAATCTTAGCGTTTTTTCCCCCTGTTTTATAGAAGGGGAAACCAAGATGTCCTAAACTGAGAGGAACTGTGGGGGGTTGGTGGCAGAGCCAGCTTTAGCACCCTAAATTTTTTGATTGTTGACTCGTTCTTAGAACATTGAATATCTATCTCCTCTTGCAGCCATCTGCCAAATGTTTTTATTTACTTGTTGTTTTGTTGGGTTGGGTATTTTTTTAAACTCTTGTTCTTTATTAACAAGTTATTTCCTTGGAGTCATTGAACAAGTTATTTTCTTGAGTCATATTGAATCACAAATGGGTGTTTCAGAATGTACCTATTCAAAACTCTCAGACACTCCACACTCTGGGACTGGGAAATCCAAGGTGGAAGCTGGCTATAAAGGTGCTAGAAACGTTCTGCCCTGGTGTGGACCCAGGTTCAGTCAGTGGAAAAAGTGGGGTAGAAACTGGAGACCAGTTAGGGTGACAAACACAGTAAGGCCAGCAGGAACAGTTGCTAGCTGAGTGGACAGCAAGGTCATGTCAGCATTTATCTGACAGCATTGCTCTGATTCCCTCTGTCCTCGGGTTGCCCTCCTTTGCTGGGCTATGACTGTTGCTCTTGCCAAGTCCAGCATCCCGAGGGATTGCTGCTGGAGGGGCAGGTACTGCAGGACTCACTGCGATAGCAAAGGAACTGCTCAGCAGTCTCACCCCAAATCAGGAAAATAGTCTCTGAATTGATCCTTCCTTGACAGTAATAGCAAGAAGTTAACAAGTAATCTTTGCTGGCCTTTCTCAGCTTGCACCAAACCAAGAGTAGGACTCCACACAAGCACACAGGTCTGTCTTGCTGCTGAGTGTCTGTGAGGCTGCATTTCCAAGAATGTGAAAGCCTACTATGAGCCACAGTTAGTGCAGAGTATGACTGGACTGTGACTGAGGAGCAGAAGAGAGGAATCCATCTGTTATATAACTTGTTTTTAATACCATGTAGCTACATGTGTTTTTCTCTCTGGGAGATCCTGGATGGATCTCCAGCACCAGCTGGGTAGGCAGCCAGCCCAGTGGTTTGGCCACCCTGTGTCACACATGCAGCATGCCTCCTCCTGCCCCTGCCCCTGAGCTCCAGGCGACACTGGCAGCTGGACACGTAGCTCTGCTGGCTGCTCTGTCCGCGTGGGGAATGGCATGAGGAGATGCAGATGTCTGCTGTGCTGGCCACCAAGACCTTTCATTGGAGAAGTAACTGAGTACAAGCATGTGCTGGTATTAGGATATGTTGGAACAAATACAGACATACACACACATGCATAGCTCTGCATGTGTGTATACATGCATTAGAAAATATATATATAGAGTGTGATGGGAACCCCGGGACAGTTAGGCCAGTGTTCTGTCTAACTGCAGCTAGCAGCTCTACCCCAGTTTAAAATAGCAGGTGAAAGGAGAGAGGAAATTATGTCCACAAAGTGCTGTTGTCACCTCCTGATGCACAAATAACCATTTCCAGTGCATGGCCAGCAACAAGGCACTGCCACATGCCTGACCTGACTGGAACCACTTTGCAGAGGCATCCCCTCAGGGAGGGGACAGTCACCGGTTGCACCCACTGCAGTCACTTTGTCCTTGTGGCAGGGAGTGCAGGAGGAGCGTTCCCTTTGTTGGCTGTTGGTGGAGCATTTGTAATCATGAGGTTGAGGTGGGTTGTTGTGTTCACGTGCAACATGGTGGTGGTGGTCAGCAGGGCCACTGGGGCCCAACTTTCTTCTGCATTTGTCCTTGCACATCCTAATGATCATTTAGTGGTGGAATTAGTGCCACAAAGGAATGGGTAGTTAATTAATTTAAGACTGAAGGAGAGACTTCAGGCTTGTAACTGGACATCCCACAGTACTTGATATTTCCACAGGTGTTTTGTTGAGGGAGAAACCGGTATGATGCATTCCTCCTCTGCCTTGGCAGTGCAATGAAAGGCAAAATCTTAATTGTGTATCTGCTAAATACCAGCTCAGTTACTGATCAAAGCCCCCCAGTTGTGAACTGTACTGTACATCAGTGTCTTTGTAACCGATGCCACTGAGGGGACTGATGTGCAAAGCCAAGGGCAAGGGCACGTGGGTGCTTCTCTCCAGTGGAAGGGGACTCACCACTACCCATGGGGCGAGCTGCCCCGCACAGACTGGGCTCAGGGCACTTGCCCCCATGAGTAGCCAGGAGCAGCTTTGCTAATTCAGAAATCAGGCTCTGTTTATATTAAGCCCAAATTGTTTGCAAAAACTGGAAGCAATTCAGCTTGTGCAGTTTTAGAGCTAATTATGTGTATGGAAAATACTCAACTGTACCAAGAATGTAAGAAATCCTCTAATTTATTCAATACATTGTTTCACAACATATTTCACACTGACTGTTACCACTGAACCAAACCTTATCTCAGGTCATTTGCATTCATCTCCTGTCTGTAGATTTAAAAAAAAAATAAAATGAAAATCATTCTCATTTTCTTAGTTTATTCGGTAATTGCCAAATGGGTTCTGGTGCAGCAATGCAGACTCCACGTACTGAACTTTCCCAGTTGCTACTTACAAGACCTTTTGCAGAAAAATTCCAATGCAGATAGCCAGTGCAAGGCTTTTCACTCGAATTTAATAAGGTATCTAAATATGGCTAGGATCTGGAAGTGGAATGGTTTACAGTTTTATTACCAATGATTTATTTTTTTTTCAGCTCATGCTGGTTAACCCCAATGCCCGAGCTAAAGGTGCTTACTACACAACTCACTAGTTGGGATGGGGGAGTGGGAACCAAACCTGCACTACTATCAGTGCTCTATCTGTAGGATGCCAACTCTAGACACATCAGTTTTATTTCATCAGCCAATCATTTTGTTGTAGCATGTTGCAATTCTGCATGTCTTGGCTACAATGATTAAGAAAAAAAAAAAAAATCTCTGAATGAGTGGACAGTCAAGACTAATATTTATTTAAAAAAAAAAAAAAAAGTAAAACTAAATTGTAAGCACTTTTTTGTAAAACCAATGTCTGTTTTGTTACATACTTTTAATGTTGTGCTTTGTAAATGTCTTATTTGTGTAATAAATAAAGTTAATGCAAGTAGAAGTGCTGGCACTTACATCCAGAAAATGATGTAATTCCATTTTATTTTATTTTTAAATACTTTCTGGCTTACTAATCAAGCAGCAACCCACCCAGTTTTCCTCTTTTATTATTTTGTTAAACTCTGGCTTCAGGAGAGTTCAACAAACGTTCGTAGTAAATGGATATAATTTCCTAGTTAGCAAACCAGTCATTAAAGAATACCTCTGGTGTACATTATTACAATGATCAATCAATATCAAAGTACTGAGCAAAAAGAGAGGAAAGGAATTCACCAGGACAGCTAACTAAAATCTGGGAAAATAATGTTGATTAAGATGGATTTGAATGACTTAAACACTGAATCTGAGGCACTCTTTTAAACAAATTGTTTTCAGGCTTAGTAACGTTTATGTGTACTAACTACACACTTCTCAGGAATATTATTGTGAGTACAGTTTGCTTTTTTTTTTCCATGGCTTTTTCTCAGCGTGACTGATTAAATGATTATTTCCATTTTTGTTTGTGCTGACAAAGATGACAAAAAGATTATATTCCTGTAGAGGGAAAGGGTGAGACAAATCCACGAGGATGAATTAGGTTTATTGTGAATCAGATTACCTGCTTTGGAATATTGCTGTCTAGGAAAAAGGAAAAAAAAAAAAAAAGAAAAAAGAAGAGTTTCATGGTTTTGGTCTATGATCAGTGGTTTCATCCCAAGCTTTCCGGCAGGTCCGAATGATCCATTCATGCTCATCATCATCTAAAAAGGAGATAAGAGAATGGCAAACGTCACCATGTCAGATGTGCTCTGTGCATCACTAGGGCCCAGCTCAAACAAGCAGTTTTTCCTTTGAGAAATGAATCAATCTTTAGCCCTTGGCTTCTCTTGGAACCCATTGTTTGGGTTTCTTTCAAAGACTGTGTGCTGTTCGTTGGGATCTGTGGGGGCAGGAGACACTGGATGTGGCAGTGACTCTCTTTAGCCCTCTCTTTGACAAGATCAGCTTGGGCAGAACTATGAGATTTACACACACAGGTTTTATTTGTTTGCTTTTTGGTAGGAGATGTGCAGGAGATATGTGAAGGTTACCAGAGGTGAAGCTACACATTTTAAAATGCTGAAAGTTAAAACAGAGGTTTTTGTCTTACACCTTTTCTTTTAATGCTGTTTTTGAAATGTACATTGCGATAGGTAGCGAGAAGCTTGTAGAGTGGCTGATGGATGTGATTTAGACTGTCTTCTGTGTCCCTTGTTAGTATTCATGTCTGTCATATTTATTCTCAGAGTATAATGACAGTGTGGAAAGAAAAAAACAAAGGCAATGTAGGAAAAAAGAAACAACTGTCAAGCAAAGTTTGAATAGAAATTTTGTGTATGGTTACAAAAAATAACTTGGCAAATGCGGCTTCTTAATTCCAGGGATTTAAACAGTCTTGTCTCCAAAAAACTGTTCTGTAGCCTTTACTTTAGTGTTTGCAAAGGGGAAAAGAGATCTGTGCAGGAGACCAGGAAAAACAAACTTCAAAAAGCCTTGAAAAAAAAAAAAATCAAAGTCTTAGTTAAAACAATACCTGTATTTATTTTTATATAAATGAAATGTATGAGAGCTGCTTCTTGTGTTTACCACTGTCTTAACAAATTCATACTAGCTGCTCGTGCTGTGTTTCTAACCTGCCTCCATCTCCATTTGAAGTGGTTTGTAGCAGCCCCTACAACCTGACAGAATAGATGATTGTGAGAGGGTTGGAGCCGAGGGGCTGTAACCTCAGCACGGTGACCACTGCTTGGCATGGCTCAGTCCTGCTGTTTACACAGCTGCCCCGCAGAGCTGGGCACCCTGCTTAGGTAGGTCAAAACAGATCCAGAAGGAAGCATGTTTCTTGTAAGGACCCAAATCTTCGTGGAGATATTTTGACTGTGGAGTTGGCATTCGAAATGAGAAAAGTGGGAAGGTCCTGGGAATGAAGTTGTGCTGAGCTAAGCAGCGAGAGTTCACAGAAGGGTGTGTGACAAATGAGGTCTGATGCACAAGTCTTCAAGCTTGGGGGTTAATCTTACTGATTGCAGTGGGGTTTGAATCAAGTCAGCTTTGTCTTTCCTTTTTCCCTTCCCTTGTTGGTTTGTTGTTTTTTTTTTTCCAATGCTGCCCTCCCCTTTTTCTCGTTGCTGGCTGGCTGAGCTGAGTGCACGCCTGCACGTCTCCTAAGATGATGCTCACATGCAGCTCTGTGGCATCCTGGTGAAAGTGGGCTTAAGGAAAGGATGTGCCAAGGCACTTGTCCCTTGTCTGAACAGCAGCACTCATCTGCCACCCGTGACAGCCTATAGTCAGAGAGGCTAGGGACTCAGAAGGTTTTCCCTAAAAGCCTGCTCTCCAGTTTGCTCTTTGCATACAGTTGCTGGTTTCCAGACAAAGTGCTTACTTGTGCCTTCTGACCCTCTTCTTGTTTCCCACTCAAGCACTCTGGCTTGCAAAAGCTTGGGTTTGGTGGTGACTGCCCACCTCTGAGCACCTCTGAGCCCACCCAGTGACCCTGAACGGGTTGGAGAACACACTTGTACTGCCATTGTTCCAATAGCTCAGCCTATGGGCTTGCATTCATGACTGAAAAATGGTTATTATTTGGATAGTACAGTTAAGTTGTGCTCCTTCTGTTGTTCCACTGGCATGATCTGTTTTTATTCTCCATGCCTATGAATGAATAGATTCCGTAACAAAATACTCTGCTAATGGCACATCTCTTATTTAGATAAAAACTGGGAGAAAATAAATGCTGGAAAACATGCTAAAAGGGAAATTATAAAGATGAGCACTGAATCTTGCTGAAAGGCCATGTAGTCCTTACAGAGGCAGATTCTACTGAGGGCTGCAGCAGGAATGCAAATGTGATCCTTAAGCTATCTTAAAAACAGCATCAAAGCCATAATCAATGTGCTGGCTTTTGTTCTATGCACTAGGTGTTCCAGCACACTAACAGCTCCATCACGTGAGCCTGGGCTATAACAGATATTGTCCAGCCTGGGCAGCAATGTGATTTTAACTGGAATCACTTTAACTAAACAAAATAGTTTATCTAGGCTTGTAATAATTGCATGAAAATGAAACTTATTCTGTTTCCCCCATGGTGAAGAAATAAACAAAACTTACAGATGCTGCACATCACCACGACCTAGCTCCCACTTGGGTACAGATGTAGGTGGCTCACCCAAGTGCTAGAAATGATTATCCTGCCTTCCCACAGCTCTCACTGTGCTGAGCATCAAGGACATAAGCACTAAGAAAGGGAGATGCTAACTTGACTTCCTTTAATAGGTTTTCAGCACACCCTTAGTTTGCCCAGATTGTTTCCTTCTGCACTTTGGGTTTTCCCAGCCTCCTGGGAAAGTACACAAGGCAGGTTGCTGTAAGGATTTTAGTCTTGTCAGATCCATCCCAGGATGGCTCAGTTCATGCAGTGGTTTGATCACATGCAAATTAAATACGTGTTCATAAGCACTGCTTAACTTCCGTATAGCTTGATGAAACTCAAAAAGGAATGAGACAGATGCATTTCAACTTTTTACACCAAAAGACAAATAGATGTGATGACTAAATATTCCAACAAATAACCTAAAACAAATCCCCTAGAACTGCCATCCACCCCAGGCATAATGCACTACTGGCACTTGCTCTAAGCAAGGGGAAATGAAAGAACTGATCCAGCACAGCAAGGAGAACCATAAACCCAGAGATGAGAATGGCTCCAGGGCTAGCTATGTGAGAAGAGGCAGGGAAATATTAGAATGTAAAGAGTTAAGCTATGGTAAAACATACTTTTGCTACACTAAAGAAGACTGGTTGATAATTACTGTAGTTTTAGGGCTATTTGAATCAGTGCAGCTGCAACCTCTTCAGTAGTAACCCCTGAAACAAGACAAACTGGGTTTATTGTACTGAACAAGTCTTAAAGCTCCTCCCTGATTGTTAGTAATTGGCAGCAATGGACTTAACAGCCTCTTGACTACCCTTTTTACACTCTACCTGACTGTGCAGCTAACAATTTAAATCACAGATGCCGATCCTTCTTTGTGGCAGCTGCTTGTTAACTACACGTTCCTCTTTTTCTGTCACTGGCTGCTTCCATAACCCTGAAACACCAGGGTTAGATTGGAGAATCACATTTCATCAATATTTAAAATGGAATTAAACCTTGAAGTTTGATTAATGCTACCGGATAGTGAGTTGTAATTACTGTTTTGCAAATTGCAATTGTTTGAATATGTTAATATGATTGTCTAAGCACATCTTCACCTTCAGAAGTAATTTTCCCTTTAAAAAAGATTAGGGAAAAAAAACCCAAACTCTTTAATCAGTCGTAAATTATCACCCTGTGCACAATTAGGTACTATGGGGTTCTCCACGTTGTGTGCTCAATTTTGTGTCAGCTTATTTATCTTTAGAAGTTTATCCATATTTTTTTTTGTTTTAGATTTTCAAAGATTCGTGGGACTGACTTTGCTGAAATGGGACTAACCATGTTGATATTTGAAGATAAAGAGAAAAAAAAAAAAAGCTTTGTCTAAAAATCTTCTTGAATTCTGGTGTATTCCTGTTCAGTTAGTAAATAAGAAATTATTTCTTCCAAAGTTAGTGAATGACAATGGTTATTATCATGACATATCACTTGGATTTTGAAACAAGAGATCTTTATGGGTGAGCTGTCAGAATCTCTGTGAGTATTGACTGAGCTGTAAAAATTATTTTCTTGTGTGTCAGTCAAAACCAAACAGTTTTTTAGCATCCACAAAATACATTTTGGATAGTGTGGGTCAGATCCTCAGCCAGCCTGAAGTGGGACAGCTTCTCTTTTATTTTTAGAATTAATTCAGGCTCTTTTCATCAAGCAGGCAGAGGCATATGGAGCCAACCCTGGTAGCCACCTGCACAACTGATTCCCAGAAACAGCATCTGCCCACAGTAGATGATTAACCAGGGGTACAAGTCCTACTGATCTACTGTTGGACACTGCCTACACAGTCACCAGGTCAGTTTGGATAATCTTTGTAGGCAATAAAGACCAAATTCAGTTGGTCATGCTGTCACTAGCCCATTTCAAAATTAGTTCTTCTCAACAAACATTGCTTTGCAAGTTTCTTTCTTGTTTTGGGTGGCTTTAGATGGAGCTCCAAACACCAGCAAATCCAAACAAGCGTCTGTCAAAAGCGCAGGTGTATTCCATGGTGAGTGCAGCCTGAAGTCTACAGAAATCCGTGGATTTCTGCCCAGCCCCTCTGCAAAAGGAAGCCACTTGCCTGATTTTCAGTGTTCAGCCTAAAAGTAGCAGCAGAAGAACCTTCCCAACCACATACTCCAAATTTATCTCTCAGCTGGGATTAGAAACAGCTGAAAATTCAGGGTGGCCTTGCTTCAGGGTGCTTCCAAAGGATGACTTGCAAATACACTATAATTTAGGTGCATTTAATCTTCCCATATTAAATGCATATTGCACAGTTTAAAATTATTTGCTTCTAGCTATCATGTTTCCATGTTGCTTATGGAAAGCTCAGCTGTGAGAGACTTCTTAGGCTGCATGCTCGGGTGTCCGCTCTGATGGAGGGTGGAGACCATCAGCAAACAGCAGTAAGGTTGTGTAGGCTTCTGGGGTCTTAACTAAACCACTTAAGAGGTGCACAGGAAAACCTACTGCATTGAAATAACAATATTTAGTGGCTTATACAGGGAAAAAAACTACACTGTTCAACTTAGAAAGCTGGTCTGACTTTGTCATACTGCACTTTGCAGATGTGCTTGCTCCCAGTGTCTTAAAGACTTTGCTTACACTGAAGGCATGATGCTTTCCAAAATTCAGATCCTTGGCTCCCTCCTCTGTCCAAAGGCAAGTTGGGACCAGATGTGAGTGGGCATCATCCCTTTGTTCACTCTTTCTTCTGTTAAAGCCTGCGTGAGCCAGAAGGGAAGGAGATGTGTCCTGATACGTGGCTGCCTTGGGACAATGAGAGGGTCAAGCTCAGCATACCCTGAGCACGCAGCCATGTGGGAAGAGCAGCTTTCCATGACTGCAGTGTGTAAAAGGGTGTTTATAATAGACAAGCCTTGAACAAGAGCTGAGTTTCCTCTCTGTTTGCAGAGAGCCAAGCACACAGAGACCATTACAAACAATACCATTTAATTCTTTCACATGCCTGCCTCCTCCCATCACCCGCAGTGCAGTTTATCATGTTCTTCCACTACACAATTACAGTCACATGCGATAGCATCTTGGCCATGGATTCTGCCTGGCACACCCCTTTCATTTCCACTGCCCACTCTGCTCCCTAGCACCACTTTTCCTTACTGCACCTGACCCTACCAACATCAAGGCTGGTAAGAAAATGGAAAATATATTTTCAATTAACCTTTGCTTCCACACACAAATTCTCACCCTTCCATTTACTTTTAATTATTGTAATTCCAAAATGGCCCCCAAATGAACTTTCCATCTCTTGTAAAACTTGTTTTCACATGGACTGTATAGTTGAATATAAGTGCCTATAAGGCTTGTGTTTAATCTGTTTAAGGGATTCACAATAGGATGGCTAGCACACAAACAAAGTTGTTATTCTTGGCATGCCACTATTTGGAACTCAAACTTCCATGGTTTTCAAAATGATAAGTGTTTTAAGACCAGGAAACCACAAGGCACAATATATCTGCAATGAGTGCTACTGAAATGAATGTAGTAACTTACATCAGGATGCACATATTAATAGTATCATTGTTGGCTCTAGTCTTGCATATAAATCCTATTGGTTCATAATCTATTTACTGAATGAAGGATACTTTATATTAAACCGTGTAAGTCAAATTTAATCTGAAAATATTTTCTTGTTTACATGGATGAGAGGTCTCCAACTAGCTCTGCCACTTTGAGAAAGACATAACAAGAATGCATTTTGCAATGGCATTCAAAAGCACTGATCTGAACACGTTTGTGTATAAAAAGAAAACAACATGTGATGGGTAGGAGAATTGGGCTAACACTTCAAGAAGTGCTCAGGGTAGAGTGAGAACAGACATGAAGCTACTTCTCATAGGAGTCTGGGATCTCTTTAAGTAGATTGAATGTCCTTCTGCTGTCTTCGCTTTGAACACATTCATTTGCCTTGTCTGCTCAGCAGTCCCCAGTTTGATACTTGCTAAGGCACTGCCTCTCCTCCTTATAAGATGTGGCTCCTCAATTAAATAATTTGTTAAGCATTGGAGATTTAGGTCCAAAGCTCTCACAGCAGGACAAAAGCTATCTATCTAACTAAAAAAAGAGGGAGAGAGAGATGAGTGACACTTGGAGATCCAGATAAAAGAGCTATAACACATTTTCCAACCTTCCTTTTAATGTTTTTCAACTCTCCTATCAGTGAAGCAGTGAGCCTGTGGAAAGCAAGTACCAGCAGACTGCAATGGTATGAATGTGAGCAAAAAAAAATCTCTCGTCCAAGACAAGACACAGGAGAAAAATATATATAGGAGATAGAGGATACAAGATGAAAAGGTGAATTTGCACAGACCTGTGTAGAGCCTCGTGGGCAAAGAAAAGAAGCTAAGTGCCATGGCAGAGAGAGAAAACATTTTTTTTTCTTGCGACAGTATTGTGAAGGAATGAATCAAAGAGGCCAGAAAGAGGAGTTAGCAGTAGAAAGGAGGAGCGCTCCAGCTGCTGCAAGAAAAGCAGAGGGCTACTCACATTGGTATGCTCTGCTTGTGTAAACCAGAGTAGTCTTGGCTCTCTGTTTTACAAAGCTCTTTTTTTTCAGAAATAAGTTTGTCAGCCAAAGTAAAGAGAAAAAGATCAATGGATTGTAATAGATGGCATTTAACATAAAAATGAGAGAAATTTACAATTTGGTTAACTTGTTAAATGTTTAAAAAATCAGCAAACAATAGACACAATTTGTTTTGTTCAGAGCCCAGAGGTAGAGACCAAATCCTCTAAATTAATTTCTGCAAAAGCTGGGTTGTTGGGGTTTTTTTCTTTCTTTTTTTTTTTTTTCCCCAAACAGGTCTGGATCCTATTCGTTGTAGAATATACTGATTACCAACTATTTTTAAGAGCTTTACACAAACATTATTTCTTTTGTTGTGTGAAATGCAGAATCAGCCATCTGGCAAATGCCCCAGAGCTAAAATCTTTTACATGACATATAATTCAAAATGATTAAATATACAACAGAAAATAGCTATAGCATTGCACTTAAAATAGCATGAACTTTTACTGCCGATCAAAACTGATTTCTTTAGCTTAACAAGTATCCAAAGAACAATTATTTGAAGAGTTTTTAAGAGTTTCAATATGTAGGAACTAAAACCTCATCTAAATTCAGTATCTTAAGTCAAATAAAAAAGAAACAAATGTACAAAAGATTAAATGGTCCTGTGTTATAAGTAGACATTTAAATCTATGGGAAGCTAAATCCATTCAAACAAAAATACTATATTCCCTCTGTATGTGTATGGCTGGGGCTTTCCTTCCTCTTCACTGCTAAGGGCATCTGCCAAAATAACTCTTACTCAACAAATAGGTGACTGGGGACTAGCCTGGAATCAAACTGTTCATCCCCTCCCTTCATCATCAGACTGGGCAATTTCAAAGAAGAGCAGGGAATAAAGCTCTGTGCCTGATCCCCAAGTGAAGTCAATCTCTTTTTTTTTTTTTTTTTTTTTTTTTTTTTTGTTCTCCTGCACCACAGTAAACTTTAAGTTAAACTTGCTGTCTTTTTTCTAGAAATATTCCAGGCCTGAAAATTTGCCAGGTCCTCATCCCACACCCAGTTCTCCAAGTAGTTTATGAGAGAGAGCACGCAAACATCTGCATGCATTTGGGGTACGCGAGGGTAGGTACAGAAATATTACCCTGTGTAATTATTGAGTGGTTATGGCTCTGTTTCTCAACCACATTTTTCAGACAAGTCAATGTCTATATTTCCCAAAGAGCTCTTGGTGCAAGCCAGAGCTGATTTGTAAGAAAAAAAAAAAAAAATCTAAATATAGGAGATTTACCTCATGGATTTGCATTCCTAGGTAAAGCTGAGTGATGAATACATCACTGTCAATTTCCCAGAGAAAAATTTGCTTCTACGTTCTTCCAAACCAAGCAGCAGAACCTCCATCCCAAGGTAGCAAAGTGAGGAAACTCTAAGTCTGTGATTACTGAGGCTTGGAATGAGAATGACTTTGCAACCTTGCCTGTGGAGTTGGGTTAGGTTCACAAGCAAGGAACCTCAGACATTCTCATCGTAGGCTTTTCTGAACTATAACAAAACAATGTTCTGGAATCTTGATCTTTTCAGCTCATAATGACTCCTGAAGCCTACAAGGTTTTCAGGCTTGTAGAAATCCTGAGCTTGATTGCTGGCTGGTTTGGGATTGCAGCAGCACCAAACCCTATTCTTTGAAAAGTTAATTGTCCTGGTTTTCTGCATCTAATTCTGCTCTTAATAACATCTATGTTAACTCAGTTGCCTGGCTGAGCTGTGAGTGTGAAGGCAGGCTTTGTGTCTTCTGCTGTTGATACTATGTGAAGAGCTGGGTATATTTCAAGTGATAGTGACTGCAGTACAGAAAGCTACCCTACACACTGTACACCTCCTAGCTAAACCCAAAGACAGAATATGGAAGTAGTAGCACAAATTCTCTCATATGACAAAGAGCAAAAGCATGTTTCATGTTATTTAACCCATCCTTTGGAAAACCACAGTGAATCAGGGCAATGTTCATCAGAAATCTTTGCTTTTCACCAAAAGAGATGAGACTCAGGCAAACTCCTGCAATCTTTTCAGTCTTGGTGTAATAATATTTCTGGGCTTGGTGGTGTTTTCTCTTTGGAAGCTGTGGACTCTTTCTCATATCTGAGGGTCATAAAACCTGAGTGTCTCATCTCTTCTTGTACCTCCCTGCTCTACACCAGATACCATAATGCATTTTCAACTTTTCACTGAACAATCAGGAAACCTTCCTAACTTTCTGTTGACCAAAGGTGCCAGGAGTCCTATTTCTGGAAGAAAAAGAGGAAAAGAGTAATACTCCTAGTGAAACAGGAGGCTAGTCCCAGTGTCTGTTCAAAATAAACATCTCTTCTTACAAATAACCATTCCCATTCTTATTTATGTGTCCAATTTTGTGTACTTTGCAATACTGGAAAAAAAAACCCCAACAAAACCCAAACCAACCAAAACCTGAAAGAAAAGATTGAAGAACACATGGAGAACCAAGAGAAATTTGAGCATCCCCAAGGAAACAGAGGTTTAAGGATGGAGTAGGAACTGCAAGATCGTAACAAGAATTTGGAAAACTCTGCTAGATAAAAAAGTAGAACAGAACTGTTGCTGTCATTTCACTCCCTGGGCCTGATTATGTTTTCAGGATGAGCCTTTGCACTGCTCTTTAAGTAAATGAGTATCAGACCTCCACGCTAGCGAAGCTCAGGGCTTGCCAAGTTTAAGAGGAGTCTCTACAGTACTCCACATCCACTCCTCTTGACAAAGAAGCAGTAGAAGCAAAGTCACCAGTTTCAAACAGCCTCTTTTCTCTTATTTTCTGGGAAGGTACCTGGGTGCTGCCCCTTTGGAGGCAATTCAGAGCCGAGGCCGTACGCTTCCTTGCGCGCTTCCCCAAACAGCCAAGAAACAATCAGAAATTGCTACATAATAGGGCCAGGGTGAAAGGTGAGAACTGGAGTATTCTGAAAGCCTGCTGCCAGACCCGAGGAAGATAGTGTCATTTTGGTAAACCTGTCAGGCTGTTGTAAGAACTTCCTCAATGCTTCCTACCATCTGCTTTTGATGCTTTCAAGACTTGGCTGAAAGCCTGGAGGTTTTCCTGCTCATTCCTGCCCAACCTATAATGGAGTAATTCTGGATCTGTTCCCTGTCATCCCAGTCTCTTCCTCAGTTTCTTCTGCTTACAGCTGGGTTGGTTTTTTTTTAATTTTTTTTTTCCCCCTTCACTGCAGTGGCCTTGTGCCCTGAATCATCTCTCCTGGGGCGGTGAGAGTTCCTCTGATGTTGAACAAGTGCTGGTTTTTTCAATTGTGTTCATGTTCTTGAGAGGAAGGGTCTGGCCTACATGACACATTCCTTCTTCACACTCACATCAACAACCCTAACTTTGTGTACAGGGCTCTCAATGGAATGACCACACAAAGTACATCGCTGTCGGGCTGCACGCTGCGCTGCTCCGGGCAGCGAATATTGATTGCTATAACTCGGAGGGTTTGAGATAAATGCCATGAAGGACAATGAGTTCAAAGAACAGATTAAAAAACAATAAATTGAATTCCAAGGCGTTCCCTTCTGTACTAATCTGTGGAGGTTCCTGTGTTTTTGGAAAGCATGTTGCTTATCTTCCTCATCAGTAGGCCCACTGCATTCCAGTGTTTTGGATCAATGCCATTTGTAATAATCTAGATCAGTTTTTATTCAACGTTTATAAAACAGGCCATGTATCATAGGGTATATTTTATAGCAGATGGTATCTCCAATTCATTTAACCTCCCCCCCTCACTCCTTTCACTTTCCTCCTCCAATATCACAGCACATAGTTATAGGAGCTCTTGAAAGTAAAGTAGAGCTGAGCAGATTTTTTTTTTTTTCAACAAATAGTAAATAGGAGTTTCCAAGCAACAAAACTGTTAAACTGTGGCACACTGGAAATGAAATGTTCTCTCTTCTAGAAACACCAGGTCTTGCAATTTGGACATTTGGGGAGAGGAAAAGGAAAAAGAAAAAAAAAAATAAAAGAAAATAGAAAAAGAAAGAAAAGAAAAAGTGGGGTGGGCGAGTGGGTGGTTGCTCTAAGAAATAATTTTTATTTAAAGAAAAACTGCACTGAAAAGATAATAAACACAAAGGTTCAACAACCAGAACACAAAGCATTAATAATTTCAGATCAGATCACATTTTTTGAGTTATCTCTGTGTCAGCTGTTTGGGGATCTTCTGTGTGTTTTCAATGTGCTAAGTTTCTCTTTTGCCTTGATGAAAACTAATTTGCCCTAAGGCTCATTAAGCTGAGGACCCATCCACAAGACCTAATATTTGCCAGACTCCACTCAAAACACAGCTCTCCAAGGTGACAAGGAAGTTTCCTGTTCATCAAGGCATTTAAATGCAGCCCCAAGACTCCTTCCATTGAATTGGACTATTCCAACATGTAGAGATAAGCATATGCTTAAGCAGTTTGCTGGTTCACAGCAGTTTATTAGCTTTCAGGATCAATGATGTACACCTCACAACCACTCCCTTGCTTGAGATCATAATGGAAGAGACTGAAGATTTTCCTGAGTTTAACATACCAAACTGTAATAAAATATATTTATTTGTATCTGCCTGGGAATACTGCACTGTGATTTTGCAGAATATGATTTATACATCTCTGGGGATACATAAATAACTGATAAAAATAAATAAGGAAGAAATATTTTAGCTCATTGATAACAGAACCAGATCATGGATTTTATGTTTTAGCTTCAATCACACACCCTAGATGATATGACAAATAAACTCATCTTAGTTTACCTTGCAGAAGAAGTTAATCATACCTGCATTTCTCAGAAATCTGAGCTCGTAGTCGACAATAACTCTAGTTTCAGGATTATAGAATCCATCACCACAGTCGTAACAACCTTCTGGGATTTTTCTGGGAGGATCCAGGTTTGTAAGCTGAGAAATGCCTAAAGAAAAGAAAGAAAGAAAGAAAGGGAGTGAGATAGAGAGAAAGAAAGAAAGGGAGGGAGGTAGAAAGAAAGAAAGAAAGAAAGAAAGAAAGAAAGAAAGAAAGAAAGAAAGAAAGAAAGAAAGAAAGAAAGGAAAGAAAACAGCAAAGGGTTTGGTTTATGTTGCTTTTAAATTTATTTTTATTTTTTTGCATTTGTGCCTTGGACCAAGAGAACTAACAACTCTTATATCTCCATGGTATTTGCTATAAAAACAATACAGTTACAATAAATTCTATAAAACATTTTGCCAATTTGGCAGATAGGGAAAATGAAAATGGAAAAATCCATACAGAAAAGGATATCACTTTGATTTCCACACTCACAATCCTGTGATTCAGCCCACTAAACTAACACTACAAATATGACCCCAAACTCCAAAATGGGGCCAGGAGAGTCTTGCTGGCTTCACAGAACAACTACATGTCACTGCAAAAATATTTTATGTATAACAAAGAGTATTTTCTGTATTCCATTACATATTTCACTTGTTCCTTATAAATCTTTCCACCTTTTGACTACAGACAATAATATTGTAAAACTCTTTAACACAAACATACATTGGACACTAATGTTTATGCTGATATTTACTAAAAAGGTTCATGGAACAGATGCAACCAAGCTGTAGTTGATATTCTGGATATAAGTTACTTGTCTTTGCTCAACTTTTCTATACTCAAAGTGCACTGCAAAGGCAGTGGAGCGTATGAAAGGGTTAATCAGGAAATCGAAAGCTGTAGATAACAAAGCCCCGTCCTTAGGGGCCGTCACTCCAGAAAAGCCCATGCGGTGGATGGAAGGCTGAATCTCTGTGGATGGGAGGCTGCATCCCTAGCTGCGCTGGTGGAAGGTGGTGTCAGCATTCTTCTGGCAACATCGTATGGTCAGGTTCTGAAATTAGCCAGAGCATTTCTGCTCCATGTTACTCATGTAGCCGAATTAATCTTTCTTAAGCAAAGTTGTTAGTTTAATTCCTTCCAGACTCTTAGGACTGCAAACGCAATTCAGTACCTGCTGGTTTCAGACCAGAACAGATTTCTGTGTAAAATCGTCTGTCGTAGCCATCGCAGTAATGCCATTTTTTATCTTTGTATTCGAGACCATCTGCAAAAGTGTATTTCCCCTGCAAAACAAGTTCAAGCACAGAGTTACTAAGCGTGATGGATGGAAGCGCGATAGCACGAACGCGGCCAGCGCTCCCTCTGCCAAAACGCTGCGCTGGCCGAGCAGGCTGAGTACAGGGCGCAGTTCGGGCTCCCGTGGCACTGGGAACGGAGTCTGCAGCTTCACCCTCACACCTCTGGGTGTGAGTTGCCGTCCATGGGAGGCAAAATTTGCTTGTCTCGGAAATCCGCTGATTTCACCCCAAAAGCTTCCCTGGAGGCGAGAGCGGATCCATGGCCTCGGAGTGAACCCTCCCCGCCCGGGATACCTGCGTGGGCACCCCACGGTGCCAGACCGCCCGGTATCTGCCTCCACTGGGGAAGAGCAGCTCTCCTTCGCCGTCAAACATCCCGTCCTTCAGAGCTCCCCGGTACTCGGTGCCTGTCGGCAGCGTGTAGCAGCCCTGTCCCTCCATCCTGGAAGAGACAAGGCGCTTGGGAACGGGGATGGAGGGTGGGCAGCCCCCGTGTCCCACCACCCCGCCGAGCCCACCTGCCGCGCACGGTGTCCCCGCTGTACCGGCCACCCCCCACCTCCATGGCTGCCCGGCGGCGCGGCGGCGTCACCATGGCAACGCCGGGACGGACGGGGGGGTCATAAGCACCGCCTCCCGCTGCCGCCACGCATGGGCCGTGGGGGCGAGGCGGGCCCGCGCGTGCGCCGCGGCGGCGGGCCCGAGGGGAGCTCAAGGAGAGCGGCGGCTGCGCCATGCCCGGCTCCCTGCAGGTGCCCTCCCTGGAGGAGCTCGACGTGCAGGAGGTGAGTGAGCGGCTGCCGCTGCGTCCTTTCCCGGCGGGGCAGCTCGGCGGGACGGGCAGCGCCGGGACGGGCTGCAGCCGTTGCCGCTCCGCAGCCACTGCCGCTCCGCCCCTCCGTAGGTGAAAGTCAGCTCGTCCGTGCTGAAGGCCGCGGCCCACCACTACGGCTCGCAGTGCGACCGGCCCAACAAGGAGTTCATGCTCTGCCGGTGGGAGGAGAAGGATCCGCGGAAGTGCCTGCAGGAGGGCCGGCAGGTCAACCACTGCGCCCTCGAGTTCTTCAGGTGAGCGGGGCCCTGCCCGCGGAGGCTCTGGAGGTGAAGGTGTTTAGGGGCAGCGTGTCCTTGCCGAGCTTTAGTATTCAAATTCTGCTAGTCCTTGGGCTTAGCTAAACGTGCTGCCATGACTGCAGCCTTCAACGTCGTTGTTGTTGTTTCTTAAACTTTAAATCCTAACTTTAACCCTTTTTTAGCCTTTCCCGTGAAGGTCCCTGGCCTCCGCTCCTTGTTTTTGTTTTTGTTAGGTTAGCAAAAGAATGCTGGGAAGGGTGTGGGGTGTGTGCCTAAGGCCTGCAGCTTCTGTACCTTGCATATACATATGAAATTCAGGAGACTGCTGTAAGGTTTGCTCTGTCCATTCTCTATTTTATGGGTAGACTGCTGTGAAAGCTCAAGGAGATACAGCACTTACTTCTTTGACCAGAAATGTGTATTGCAAAGTGTGCATCAGTATCATGTTCTTGAAGGCCAAGTTACATAGCTCCAAACATGTCCCATTATACCAACTCGTAGTCAGAAACCTCTGTTCNTCCTTGGGCTTAGCTAAACGTGCTGCCATCACTGCAGCCTTCAACGTCGTTGTTGTTGTTTCTTAAACTTTAAATCCTAACTTTAACCCTTCTTTAGCCTTTCCCGTGAAGGTCCCTGGCCTCCGCTCCAGAGCAGGTTGCTCTTGTTTTTGTTAGGTTAGCAAAAGAATGCTGGGAAGGGTGTGGGGTGTGTGCCTAAGGCCTGCAGCTTCTGTACCTTGCATATACATATGAAATTCAGGAGACTGCTGTAAGGTTTGCACTGTCCATCCTCTATTTTATGGGTAGACTGCTGTGAAAGCTCAAGGAGATACAGCACTTACTTCTTTGACCAGAAATGTGTATTGCAAAGTGTGCATCAGTATCATGTTCTTGAAGGCCAAGTTACATAGCTCCAAACATGTCCCATTATACCAACTCGTAGTCAGAAACCTCTGTTCTAACCGTGTCATATTGAACTTAGACATGAAATTCGTTTGGAAGCATTAAGACTTTGTGTAATACACACTAAATTATTTGGCAAAACGAGGATCTGCTGAGGAAGAGCTGTGCTCATCTAGTGAGCAATGAGAAGCTTCCCTGTATCAGTTAAGTTACTGCTATCCCTACTTGTAGATATGGTACCAATGTTACTTGGTATCAGATTCTGTTTAGTGATGCTTCACATACTGACTTCTCTGAGTTCAGACTTAAAACTACAAAAAAAATACTTTAGCACAGGTGGAGGCTTGCATGAGTAAGAGAAAAAACCATTAAAATTATAACACTTGCTAATAACTTTCTTTCTGTGTTCTCTCACAGGAAGATTAAGACGCACTGTGCAGAGCCGTTCACTGAGTACTGGACATGCATTGACTACACCAACTTGCAGGAGTTCCGTCGTTGCCGAAAGCAGCAGGCAGTATTTGATAACTGCGTGCTGGAGAAGCTGGGCTGGGTGAGACCTGATCTGGGAGAACTCTCTAAGGTAATGTTGTGGGTTTAAAGAGCCAACAGAGTGAAGCTCTCAAACGAATTGGAGAAAGAATTGTATTTGGAGAGAGTTACACATAGGAATTACAAAGCAGATACAGAATCCATAAGTGAACCCCCTGAATTTTCCCCGAACCAAAACTAAATCTGCAATCCCCAGTGCTCCAATCCTCCCTCTCCCATGCCTCTGCCATCCAAGAGGCCTAAGCACAGCTTCTGGAGGTCCCAAATCAGGCCTGTCCTTACATGTTTGTCCCGATAACGCAGCTCCTGCCTGGCACAAGGCTGGAGGGTGAGGAAAGGAGAGCAAGCTGGCCTTGCTGTGAGTTTATGAAGAGATAGCAGAATTATGGGATTGAATAACAATCTTCCAGTCCCCAGAGGACTCTTTTCTAATCCCAACCTGGGACAGGTAATGCCATACATTTTTGACTGAACAGTCAGATTCTCCTCTCTTTTTATGGACACTTTGTCCAGACAAGGTCTCAAAGTCTTCTCCCAGGCAGAAGGTGATTAATGAAGTCAACATGGGGAGCTTGTGGAATTTACTAGAAGTGAAGACTCTCAGTGTTCCCCAGAGTTGCTTTCCTGGAAGACTTGCATTTGCTTTAGACAATGCCATTTACTCTTGCTTACGCTTTTCCTGGTGCAGAGACTTTTCCTTTAGGAGGGAAACTGGCACACATGTAGAATTACTTTCTTGTTATGAATGAAATATCCCTCCCCTCCCTTTTGTCAGACGTACTCTAGAGATAGGAGCTCTCATCAGATCAACAGTGTGGCCTTAGTGGTGTTTGGTACTTCTTGGAAGTTATTCCTTTAAGTTATGACTCCCTGTAGCTTTTGTTAACTGCTGGGAGAAGTTGTGTCATTTCCTCTCTCCTTTCTTTCCAGGTAACAAAAGTGAAGACAGACCGTCCTTTCCCTGAGAATGCCTATCACTCTAGAGCTAGGCCAGAGCCAAATCCACCCATTGAGGGAGAGCTGAAGCCTTCTCCATTTGGCAGTAGGCTTTTTTTCTGGTCCTGGTGAAGCTGTAGCTGTGCAGTAGCTGAACTACAGAGATGAAGTGCTCACGAATGTAAATTGTCCTGTGTGCTTGGGGTGTAACGTGAATGATTAAAGAACCCCAAAACATTGCATGGCTTAGTAGACTTCTTTAAACATGCTTACACATCACAGCAATAAAAGGAGTGTATTTCTCTGCCTTGCACAGTGATCTCTGCTGCCAGTTAGCCATTGGGACCCTCTTAGGACTAGTAATGTCAGTTGATTGTGGTAGTGACTACCAAACTTCTCTGAGATGTGTGAATGTAGCCTAAGTCTGTGTTTGCTGCCTCAATCAATCCAAGACTGCCCCAAGACTTGAGAAGGGTGCCACCTGGATCAAGGAAACTGTGAGAACAAACAAGTCATTAACATTCTTCCTTAGGCTTGGAACTTACCATAGTGACATTTCTAACAAGAGACTTGTTCTGTACAGGCTTCATCTAGAATTTGTCTTGAATGAAGGGTTTAGTCAAACCTGTGGGTTTTGCGAGCTATGAGGTCAAAACTGTTGCTGCTGTAAAGATCCTTGTTTGATTTGCCAGCCACTCATACCTCATGCAACCAGGCTAGTGGCTTTTGGGGTGTATTTATTTTTTTAGTATTTATGGATTTTATTCATTTTTTTTAATAAATTATGTTCCCCCAATTAAGATATGTCATGCTAAATTTTCACTGCTACTGAGGAAAACAATCTCCTAAATGATCTTCCTGTCCCATTAAGCAGTATAAGAAGATAACTTGTCTTCTGTCTCAAAAACCTGACTTGGAGGGGTTTGAGGCAGATCCTTCCCACTGTTTCACTGTAATAGGCATTTTTGATAGAGGAATAAATCAACCTGGTTTATCTTTTCTACAATGTCTAATAGTTGGAATTTCACTGGAAGATGACCTAGTCTTTCATCCACTTCCATCCAAGAGCAAGAACTTTTATAACAAAGGTAGAAGAAACTAAATGAAGTTGTAGTCACAAAACCAGGGACAATTTAACCTGCTCCAGGCTGGATTGTGTAGCCTCAGCCAGGGCAAAGACTCAAGTAGTGTTTTGCTCCTTGAGTAGCCTGGCTGCTATTAGGATCTGAACATTTACCATCACCTCATTTAGGGTAGGATTAGACTGTAACAGGTCTGTAGCTGCAGCATGTGTTTCTGATCCCTGAAACTAGAGGGAAAATTGTATAACATTTATCTAAAAATAGCTTGTGCACTGTGCACAACTTTCTGCTTGGGTGTGTGGACTGAAACTCAAAGCAGGTTTCGTGGTATATTTGCATTTTAATGTACACTTTGTGCTGCCTTGGCAGCACCTTGTCTCAGTCTGAGATGCTGTGCACCTTTACAGCTTTCCTTGCAGAGCTTTGCCAGCATTTTGGAGCAGCCTTGTATTGCTGAAGACAGATAACTCCCTTTGTGCAGAGATGGAAACTGGGACAAGCTTGAGGTCTAATTACATTCAGCTTGAGTGAAATGAGGTTTGGCCAAGTAGAGGAGAAATTGTTCTGGGATGTTAACACGTGTCACATCTGATCTTGTGTTTTTGACCCACTCCAATAGTGAGGCAGCCTCAGAGAAAGATTTTTAGATATTACTTACTATGTTTTGCTAATAACTTACTATTGTCAGCATAATGTATGAAACATTGCACTGCTGAACATCTGCTTTGGAATAGGCAGGGGCATTCCAGTAGTCAGCCCCTAATCATAATCAAACAGCATTTTCCCATTAAATTGCTTCTGAAAAGAGTGGCATGCATGAGTGGGGGCAGGCTTTTAAACAGCCTTTTGCGAACCCCCACCTTTCACTTGGCTAGTGCTGTAAGTGGGGAAAAAAATAGTGATTTATGCTTCAGCCTCAGGTTTAAGATTGTTCATCTGTTTATGGCAGCTGAATCTACTGCCTCCTGGGTCAGAGGTGGTTGCTGCGGTAATGATGCACTGGCCATGTTCAAAAGTCAGGATTAATGATCTGCTTGCCAAGCAGGAGTGGGCAGGTGAACATACAAAAGAGAGGAGCAGTGGAAGACAATGAAGTGAAGTCAAGTACAATTCAGCTGCACTGTGTGCGCTTCTTTCATTAACCTTTTTGAGATAATTGCTTCTTGTCTTCATCTCTGCTGAATCTGTGTGAGGAAGTATTGCCAGAGGTCTGCCTGTTGGAGCTTTGGACAGTGCCTGTATGTAGCTTATTTCTGTTCAGGATGGTCGTGTGGCTTTACTCAAACATAGATGTCCCTTTTGGAGCTGTAATGTTTTCTTGGAAACTTTAGAACAAGTGAATGTCAAGACTGAGTAAAGACCATAAAAGTATTTTTGAGGAATGTATCTTGACGTGTTTCTGGCAGATGGAGAGCAGACGCGTACAGATTCAACACAGATACTCTCCTGCCATGTGAGAACTGTTAGTTGTCATGTTGTAGGCTCTTATCTCTGCCAGAGCTTCTAATCACGTGTCCAATTAACAAAACTGGGAGGTGTCCCTGCCTATGGCAGGGGGTTGGAACTAGATGATCCTTGAGGTCCCTTCCAACCTTACCATTCTATGATTCTATGAAAATGCTAAGCCAGTGTCATGGTAGCTTGCCACACCATGGGTTAGATGAAGCAGGACTTGCTCTGTGCTTTCACCTTCTGGATGGGAACAGTGAGAGCCTGCTGTGATTTCTAGCCCATATAAGATAGGAGTGTGTGTTTCTGGTGCAGCAGAGCTGTGTGCCCCTGGCACGACAACTTCCTTCTGAAGGGAAAATCCCCACCCACTGCACCTGGCAGTGCCTTGATCTCAAACAGTTCTGCTTAACTCCCAAGGCAAAAGGGCTGGAGAATGTCTGTGTCCTTAATCAAAAAGGACAGGAGTCCAACTGCTCTATGGTCCTGCTCTGGCAGGGGGGTTGGACTTGATGATCGTGGGTTGCTTCCAAACACTGACATCCTGTGATTCTGTGCTTATAGCCACCAAATCTGAGAAAGTGGTGGCAAGTAAGTGGTTTTGTTTAGCTCTCCTGCCAGTTTCATGGTGCTGTTTGGTGTCATTTTAGCCATATTACTTTCCCTGAGGAAAAAAAAGATTCTTCCAGGAGTCAGCTCAGGTGGAACTATCCTTTCAAGCATTTGTGAGCTAAGTTTGGTTATGGTCACAGTCATTCTCATGATCTTCCTCTGTCTTCAGTTGCAGATAGAATCTAAAAATCCATTTTATTTATTTCTTTTATTTTGTTCTTTTGTTTGTTTTCCATCCCACTCATAAGAAAGGAGAAACCTTCATCTTTTATACCAAGAATCCATGATTTTACATTCAGATCAAAGAAATTTATGTAAAGACAGAGAAGAAACTTGACGCTCAGGCGGGCTTTGTAAACCCCTTTTACAAGGTTGCTGTATCCTCTCGTAGTAGTTCTGGAATAAGAATCCATCCGGCATTAATCGGAGATTTAAGACTCCCTCTTGTGGCTGCATTAAGCTGATCTTGGACATCTCGCTGAAGGTTTTGCCATCGTGAGAAGTCCGAAGACTGCTTCAGTGTTGCTGGTAGAAATTTGATTAAGTCTCTTGTCTCTGCTACAAAATTCATCTGATCATTGTCTCAAATTGATTTTTCCTGTACGTGAAAACTCTTGAAGTTTGAAGGGAGGAGAGAAAGAAAAATGGTTTGAAGACATTCTGACCACATCAATCACATTTGATATGATTTACAAAAATGAAGGCAGAGCCACAGCAGATGGAGCTGGTTGGGAATTCCCACTGCATATTGTATTTGCCTCTCTGAATCCAGAAAGGGCTGATCCTGGTGCTGCAGAAAACAGGTTAGCTCCATGTGCCAGGCAAGTACAGGGAGCAGGTTAATTGCAATATTTAACTTCATGTAAAAGCTCATAATTTCTCTTAATTAGGAATAGACATGACCTTACTCAATGGCCATACTAATGTAATCTTGCCCTTCTGTTAAAAGCTGTATGGTTCCTCACGTGAGTCCTTCCAGCTGGAGACTTGGTCTAAGTCTGTTCTAAGATGTTCTGCATGGTTGCATGTGGTACAAATAATACTTTGGCAAGGGGAGAAGATCTGAGAAAATACAGAATGGCAAGCTAGAAGAAAAAAGTCTGTAGTGTTATTTTGGATATTAAGGCAGTAAATCAGCCCCACAAGCAGGAGCAGATGCTGAAAGGGTGGTGGCAGGTCAGCAACATTGCTCACTTGGCACTGCAGGGGTTATTCCTGGGTTCGGTTTCTTGCTGCTTCACCACCAAGTTTCTACTCTCCCTTACACATGTTGCAAAAGCTTTGGCAAGACCAAGGCACGCATGGGTGCAGGTTGCTCTTGTGTATGATGTCTGCACTTGATGAGAGTGAGGCAGTGGGAGCAGGCGATGAGGAGAGTGGCTGCCTGCACACCCGGGTCTGCCTGGCTGGTCTAGAGCTGCAAGGCTGGGGCAGAGGCAGAAGGTGCTGGGACATGAAGAGCTTTGCTGTCCCTGACTGGACCCAAGAGTAAGGACTTAGAGAAATGAGCATTTAATAAGGTAAAAGCTCTTCTGATTTGCCTGTGTTCCAAGCATCTCCTCACTGCTTCTGCCCCCACTGCCTGCAAAACAGCGTAGATCACGTTTGTCTGTTGCAGATGCCTGAACAAAAGGATTCCAACCTGCGTGTTCCCGTGCTCTTGGCTGGGCTGGCAAATGCAGATGGTTCAAGTGACTGGTTCATGCTGTGTTCTACAGCATGAAAATGGCAAACAGCTTTTGCTGGTTTGAGGGGTTTACATTAATTTCTCCTTTCTCACCAGGGGAAATGAGGGCTGGGAAGAACGGCCATGCCTGTTGCTTTGTTAAGCTTGGCTTTGGCTCTAATTCTGGCACCAAGAAAGGAAATAAAATACAGGGAAGGGGAGCTTTATGAAAGAGCTATGGGTCCGCTCCCAAGTTGATAGGTTAAGTCGTACAAAACACTGACTCTGAGACATTGGTCTAACATTTGTAAAATCAGCATGGCAGCTCTGTTAAGGGCTATGAGTCACCCTGAGGGTGGTTCAGCTCTTTAGAAGTAGTAGCACAGCCTTCTGCTTCCAATGCGAATGGGAGCAAGCATTTTAATGGAGCCAGAATTAACCCGTTTGGTTAGAGCACCATCTGACCTCTGCTTTGTTCTCGCTGCCTCCCCTTTGCAGCTGTGTGGAGCGTGGAACCTGACCCATCTTTGTCTGGGAGAAAAGGGCTGGCTGGAGCCCTTCGACCTGAATCACACCAGTTGTAACCGTCTGCTCCCCGCCACCCCTCCTGTCCCCAGCCCGAAGCTCTCTCCAGACTCCCGCATCAGAGCTGTGCCCGGCTGCCCCTGTGGGATGCAGTCAGGTGTGGCTCGACTTGGCTTTGGTTCTCAGGAAGCCGCTGACAGCAGGCCTGACCCTGGCCATGTGCACGCAGCGGGAGGCTCTGCCTGTCCCCAGGCGCGGCTCGGCCGCTCGTGGCAAGCCTCTGCTCCAGGCTAAACAGAGGAAGGTGAGGGTCAGCAGCCGAGAGCTCTGCCCAAGACTCAGGAAGCACATTTTGGCAGAGGAAAGAAATACAATACAAACAGGGAGGGAAACTCAGCTTCCATCCAACCCCCTCCAAGAAGCTTTTGGCTCCCTACAGCTGCTGGAGTCTTCACTACCATTATTGGGCTCTTTATTGTTGCAGGTTTCACGTGTTTGTTTTGTGTCTTTTACACCAGTGTGTTGCGAAGGGGAAAGAATGAAGCAATACAGGAGTAGCATAGACTGGAGGGTAGGGCCCTGCACTAGGAGACAGGCAACTGGCTTCCCTTTCCTGCCTGTCACTATCTTATTGTGTGGCCTTGGGGCATGTCACTTCCCTCTGTGCCCTGGCTCCTCAGTGTGTTGAGGTGGTTCCACCCAAGAGACACTCTCCGTTGTTTACTCTTGTCTTTGTCCTTGTGAAGTGTCTTAGTGGAAGCTCTGCATGGCCGTGGCAGGCACGGACTCACGGCTTGAGGGGAGCCACAGTCGCTGTTGTTCTCTGGATCAAACAGCAGGAGCCACATGCAGCCAGTGTGTGCAGGTTGGGAGAGAAGTGGTGGTCCCATCGCCCTGCCCTCATCAGTCTGTGTGGCAGCTGCCTACTGTTTGAAACACTTTACAGACTCTCTCCACTCTGCCCTCTGTAAATGTGCTGGCAGGCAGACAGCTCTGTGGGAAGGCAGTTGGAGATCTCTCTTCCTGAGAGATAGAGGATCACTTAGAAGTGTCATTCTGAGCAGTCTGGGAAGGGTATTCCCCTGGTTTGAACACCACAGGTCTCTCCTGCCTTTCAGAGATCGTAAGGGCAACACTCTACTTTCGGCCCTAAGTGGTTCTTCGCAGCAGAGGCAGTGCCATGTGGGGAAATGGCTGTGTGCAGGGTGCCAAGGAGCAAGAGAGATAGTTATAGGAGCAGAAGTCCCAACACATGCAGTACCAGTGCACAGTGCTTCTCCTGGCAAGCACTTCTCTGCTTCCCATCATCACTTGCTCAGAGCCTTTTGATTCTTTCAGCCATGAGTGAAACCAGTTGTGGGATGTTGTGTTCAGGGCATGACATAATCTGAGTCTGGGACTCCGCTGGAGGAATCCTTTTGAAGGTTTAGTCATCTGGCTAATTACAGTGAGATTATGAAGGTGCTGCACTCTAAATGATTAGCAGTTAATAAGTGGAGTTTTCTGCTGTCTTGTGTTCTTGTGAGGAAGCAAACCAGAGCAATTCTGGCTACATCAGTGACATTTTCTGTAGCAAGAGGTCTGTCAGAGGCGTGCTAACATCTTTTCTCAAGGCCACTGTCTGTTTCTGTGTTGCTGGTAGCAGATAATTTGATTAAAAATGTTAAGTCCTTTCTTTGCTGCTTTCTCTGTTGCCTCTCTGTGTTTCTTTAAGCCCAAGCAGTGACAATAGCCTGCAGGATTTATTTGCTGTTTGTTGACATTTTCACTTTCTGATGTGCATCTTTACATTACCCTGCGGTGTTCAGCTTGTGTCAGCCACAGAAGGATGGTTTGAAGGAAGGCAGCATTAGCTAGAAATGTCCCTTTCATCCTCATTCCCTCCCCAAAATACCCCCATGTTAACACTGCTCTTAAAAATTCTGAGTTTTAATATCAGCTTCAATATTTAGTCCTGAAAGTATTTGCTCTCTCTTCCCTGAGAGGATGTGCCACCACACATCATCTGTAGTAAGTCTCTCGTGTCTCATTCTCTTCTACCTACATCTCTGCTGCATCTCAGTGTTCTTGCCAGCCTGGTCCTGTGTGCTGCCTTCTTGTCTCCTGCTGGTTCTCAAGGGCTTCCCTAGAGTTGTAGGTGGGGTCACACAGGTTGATATCACACCTAAAGCTTTAGCATCCGCAATTCATAGGTGTGAATGTGCTGAATAGAAGCTGCCAGAGGTGAAGGTATGAATGTGGGAAAGTGAAGGGAGAAGGTTCTGGGCTGAGTGGAACTCTGGTAGGAGGAGGTAGCTGTGTGACATCCCCGTGACTGTGAGGAACCTTAGTAACTTCAAGCCACATCTTGGGGTTGCTTTCAGCCATTGCAGGCAAACGGCCCTGTGGATCTAGTAGGGGAGAAACTCTAAGCCCCAGAAGCACTGCTGGAGCCTCATGTCCACCTGCCTCCAACATTTCCAGAGTTCTGGCAGCTCCTGATATGCAACCAGAGCTACTGGGTCCTGGCACTAGGCCAAGCCCATCGGTGGGATGTGGGTGGTTGGGCCCTGGGATGGCAGGCAAGGGCTGTTGGAACAAAACTGAATTGAAGTGATTCTTTTCCTCTCCCCTTGGCCTGTGAGGAAATCTTTTTCCATTTACTATAAAACATGGTCCTTAATAGTGCTGAAGTGTTCTATGTATTTTAAATAAACATGAGTGGATTTGAGCCCAGGAGGACATGAAAGAATGCAGCATTTGCAGGGTACCGGCCCGGCACACATGTCAGCAATTTGGCTGCCTTGTGTACTTTGGCTTTTAAAAAAGCATTTAAAAGTAAACAAATGAAGGAAAATCTGGCAGCTGGATTTCAAAGTAAATTGCTTTCAGCTGATATACCCCCATTCCAGCTTGCTTGAGTAGTATGGAGCCATATACATCCAGAGAGAAGAGCGAGGGCCAAGGAGAAGAGAGGGGGTGGGAGAGAGAACAAAAGCAGGGAAGTTCTGTGGATTTAATCCTTCCATTTCCTTCCTCTGCACCAAGCACTCCCTGCCTGTCACTGCCCTCCTGTCAGGCAGGCAAGGTAATGCTCCAGACAGCAAAGTATGCTCCATCTTCTCTCAGCCCCTGTTCTGCTGGGCTTTGCCTGCCATCCGTCAGCCCTAGAGCATGGATGGGATGGGATGAACAAGGATAGAACAGCATTAATTGGCAGATCTAAGCCTTACACTCAGCTGTGACCTGCTGCTGCTTCAGGAAAGCCCCAACCCTGTCACTGCCCCAGCAAACATGGCAAGAGCCCTGTCCCACAGCCCCAAATCCCATAGGTCAGCAGGATGAGCCTGTCCCTCGAGTGGTCTGTGCAGCCATGGAGCAGGGGCTGCCAGTCCAGGGAGGGCATCACCCCTGCGCCGGCAGAGGGAAGCGGAGCTGGGAATGGCAGAGATAACAGAGTCATTAGGGGAGCGCCAGGCCCTGCTCCTCCGGAAGGGCCTTGGTGCATCCCCAGAAGGAGGGGGCCCAGCAAATGCTGACAGATAGTGAAGAGGTCCTGGGCTGGACAAAGAGGGGAGGTTGCTGAGGTCACACTTTGGCTCAGCTTTGGGCTCCTTCTGCTTTGACTTGCATTTCCTCAAGTTTATAAAACTTTCTGCGGGTTGGTTCGTTGGAAAGGGCAGAGGAAACTGGTGGGTCTCAAATCCTGGCAGTCTGAGGCCAGGGCAGGGCTGCTCCAAGCCCTCCCAGCAGACCTTGTCTGTATAGAAAGTGTGCCTGGGGCTGTGAGAGGTGCAGGTTGTGAGCTCGGGGTGAAGACAGCAGCCACACAGCTCCCTTAGGGGCTTCTAGCGACGATGTGGGCTCCTGCTGCCACATGAGAGTGCCCCAGTGTGTTCGTGCTGCAGGTAGGGATGCCATGGCTTCGGCACCTCTGTGAGCCTGGTGGGCTTCAGCACACCATGGAAAACCCTGAGGTTGCCTTAGTATGAGCACAGTGGCTTGTGTTCCTATGGGACAGTGCCTATGACTGGTGGACCCTGTCTGCATGGGCAGCTGTGGTATTTGCCCACTTCTTTGGGAACCCAGGTCATGCTGCAGGTAACGCCACACTCACAGCATGGCACAGTGCCACCCCAGTGCTGCCATGCACCCATGAGCTGGTGAGAGAGGCAGTTAGCAGCAAAGGAGACAGTGTGCCTGAACAGTGCTTGATTCCCTGCAGCTTGCTGCAAGAGCCAGCTCTGCTGCTCAGCCGTGTGCTGTGGACGTAACTCTGCAATGCTCCGAGCAAAGGAGCAGTTGGTTAAAATCATCTCCTCTAGTGGCTTTTCTCCTTCCTACAACTCAGCAAATGAGCTCCCTAAATCTCCTGGTAGTGCAGAGGTGCTGCTAGCTGTAACCTGCAAGGCTTCTGGGTGAGTAGTGCAGAAGGCAGCCAGGGTTCAGCCAGCTTCTCAGCATGTGCAGCTGTGATCAGAGCCAGTGAAGCTGACTGTGTCCGAGCTCTGGCATGGCACTCATTATCCCTTGGCACTGGAGGCCCCTGGCACTGCTGTTGGCAGTTGGCAGCATCCACATGCACCTGCCAGCACCAGCAGGCTCACCGGCAAATTATTGGCTCCTATTCATGTGATGGAAAGTAATTTTTTGGGCCCTTTCCCCTCTGCCACCCACACAGGCTTCAGCACTGTGCCCTCACTGGTAGCAGATAGGGCTGATGAGCTTTGCTCTTGACTGGGAGGCACATCTGCACCCTCCAGATTCTGCTAGCCCTAAATTGTTCCCTGGATATTAGTTTTGAGAGTGAAGCAGCTGAGTATGGCCTTCACCCTGCCTCTCATGAGCTGCAGGGCTCAGGGTCTTCTCCATGCTGGAAACAGCCAACCTGCAGCTGGACTGGCTCTGGGAAACTTTGTGGTCCCGTGGCATATGCATCCTGGGGACCACTTTGCTTCTCCTTCACATGAGGTTTGTGCTCTCCCTGACTGGAGTTTGCTGTTTGCTCTGGCTGAAGCAAAATGTGGAGGCAGCCACTTTCAAACCCTCCACATGCTGGTTCCAGAGTGCTGACAGGCAAAGACAGCTGTGATAGGTGGATGGAAATCAAGAACCAAAATCCCTGAGGTAGAGCTGATGTGAATAGGTGTAGACATCTCCATCTGACTCAACCACTCTGAGTCCTTTACCGATGACAAAGGTCAGACGAATACATCTCAAGAAGCCAACCATTTGATTTTTCCTCCTGATGGAGTTTTCACCCAGCGGCTGGTAACAGGGCAGCTTTGGGTCCAGCTGACCTGGCTCATCATTGCCTGAAGGTGCCAACATGTATGGTGGGGGAGTGGGACCCCAGAACCAAGAGGAGAAGCTGCACCAGGGGATTTCCCTCTGCACTGAGGCTTGTGGGCAGCCCTGCACTGGCCATGGGTTTACAGGAAAGAGGCTCCAATGACAGAGGACTCTGAATGCAGACAGCAGCTCTCCATGGCACTGGGGAAGAGGTGACACAGAGAATTTGCTCCATGTACATGAGTGGCTCTGAGTACAAGGTGGGGAATGCTGCACCCCCCTTTGGCAGGCTGTAAACAACCCCTGGCACAGACACTTGCTCTGGATGTCCCTGTGATTAACGGGAAGAATATGTAAATGTATATGGCTGTTGCCATGGCTACGGCAGGAATCCCGACTGCTGCTGGGGAAGGCAGAGCCTCTGGCCCAGCCTGGGTCAGGATTTGCATTCTGGGCACGGCAGCACCCCGTGCACCCCATAGCAGGAGCAGCTGGCCTGTGTCAACCCCTGTGCCACTGTGGCATCCTCAATGTAGCCAGGGGGACAGTACCCTAGCATTGTCCCACCACTCACCATCCTGCAGCCACCAGCTGCTGCACAGCAACTTCAACCCAGGGTACTGCAGCCTCGTGCCAAGACAGCTGCACCCCTAGACTGGTCATGGGGTCCACAGGGAGAAAACACCCTCACAGAAGGGATATCCCTCAGGTCCCCCAGTCAGGGCTTGTCCCACAGCTGCAGAAAGCTGGGTGCCACCAGGAGATGGATATAGATGAAGATGAGGAAGCCAAATGTTCCCATGCCCATCCTGCTCCAGGTGCACCAAACCCTCAGAACGACCCAGCCCTCCTCCCACCAGCTGCTTTCTGGATGATGCTATAAAGCTGGGAGGAAAAAGAGGCTTACCCAACATGGAGCCTGTGGAGCCTGTTTGCCTGCAACTCTGGTGAGTGCTGTGGGTTCAGGGCTGCAGGAGGATTGGTTGTGCCTTAGATTTGGCTGTGTCACTGGCATGGCTGTCACGAACCCTGGCAGGCTCTGTTGGTGGGCATAGCATGTGCTGTTGGCATGTGTTTGTGCCCCTGCATGAGCTGGGATGGACCAAATAGCAGTAGCTAGAGGGTGAAGTTGAAACCCACTGGTGTTGAGGCACTCAAAATCTAAACTTTCCTGGCTACCTGTTGTTTGCACATTTACCTCTGTCATGCGAACTCTGTAAAAGGGTTCTCCTATAAACACAGAAGTGTGGAAAGGGTGAGAGCTGAACCTGTACCCAATGCAGCTGGCACTGCGAATGCCATTGCCAGGCTGTGGCCCTTCAGGCTGTGGAGATTGCTCAGGGATGGGATTCACCCCAAAAGGGTTCATTTCCATACTGATTTTCATGTTATTTTGCAAATTTGTCTTGAAACAAGACCGCGGGTTGCTGCTCCCAGACTGAATCCTCTCCAGGTGTGGCCACTGGGGGGGGCGGCTTCAGCCCTCCTCATGTCTGGAGGGTAGTAGGGGGCGTGCAGGGACTCCCAGCCCTGCAGCTCCCTCCCTGGGTTTCTCTGCTGTTCAAGGGCTTGGCTGTTGCCTGTGGCAGGCATGTGTGGCCCAGCTCTCTCTGCTGTTTCCTTATAATTTAAGAGCCTTCCTCACATTAATCTTTTTATTTTTATTTTGACAAATGCGTGTTTCCAGGAAGTTGCTGAGGTCAAAGCAGCATCTGTTGCTTGTTATTTTGGGGGGTGCAGAGGGTCTTTGTGAGGGTTTCCAAAGCAACAAGGAATTAAGTGGTTTGTAAAGCAGAGAGCAGGAATGAGGAGCAGGCTGGGGCTTCCAGAAAGGCAGCTGAAGATGCTGATGAAAATCAGATCGGCTCAACTCTATTTTCTTGGAAACTTGATCTATTTTTCTTGTACAACTAGCAGCCTGACTCCTGTATTTCAAGGGCTTGGACACCATAAGCTCTGCTTCAACTCTGGGATTAACGTGGGCCCAGTCAGCCTTGGTGTCCCCAGGTTGCGCTGTGCCAACGAGGAGGACACAGGCTCTGTGGATTGATAGCAGCTCTTGGGAGCATCAGTGCAGGTCCTGCAGTGCAGCTCTGGCTGGGAACGTGGGCAGGACACCCCCAGGATGGGCAACACATTACACATCCCTCACCCCCTTCTGCCCTGGGGATGTGTCTCATCCCCTAATATCACACCACGAGTCGTCCAGTGCACCGTGTGGGACACCCGTGGAAAAGCTGCTTTTTTTTCAAAACAACCTAAGGAGGGTCTGGTGCCAAGGCGAGGGCAGTGAGGAGCTCGGGAGATTTATCGCTGAGGAAATACTTTCTCCAGTGAGGGCTGACGGCCGCAGCAGGAACAATGGGAGATTCGCAACGTGAACAAAGCTGATTTCGTTCTTCTTTTTATCAATGCGTTTTCCTTGCGGATCCTCCCTTCCTGGAAGTGGGAGATGCAGCTTCCCCCGCGCGCCGGCCGTGTAATCAGCAGGAATGGCCATATCCTGGCTGGGAAGCGAGCTGTGAAACGCTGTCGCCCGCCGTGATTTATGAGCCCGCGGCAGCGGCCAGCGGCAGAGCTGGCCTGGGGACAAGGTGCCAGGGCGCGTGCAATATCCACGTATTCTTTCTCCTTCTTGCTGTCTCCCCAGGGAGCTGCCGGAGGAAGTTAATGGATTAGACACACACGTTCCACTTGATTTTTATTTTTTATTGCCATGTCTCTCCAAATGCCTTTAGCAGACGTGTGAGCACAATGGGGTCGGGCGGTGAGCGTCCCGGGCGGGCAGCGGGGCAGCAGCCTGCCTGGAAAGGTCAGCGCAGAGAGTGCTTGCTTGGAGACGTGGGGACAGCCTGTCCTGAGCGGGTTTAGACCTCCTCCCCCAAGGAGAGCTCGCAGGATTTGTGCTCAGCACTGGCTTCTTGCTGCAGGGGGCCAGAGCTAAGGTGACTCCAGCTCCTCCACAGCCAGTGCTGACTGTCAGCACCTTGCCCATGGGGTTATCGACACCCGCTGGAGGCAGGTCTCCAGCCGGGTCTCTCGCCATGCTCAGAGCTGTCAGGTCCTTCCTGGGGATGCTCACACCTGCGAAGCTGGACACTTCCACCGCAAGACTCGCGCTCCTGCCACACTGCATTATACAATCCTCGTCCGATACCGGGAATATGAAATAATTATTCCAAGTGATCAGATTTTAATTATGCAACACAGAAGATGATTATTGTACGCCAAATTGGTGCCGAGTGCTTAGTTATGTATATGCCAAATTTAGTCTATACTATTATACCCAGTGGGTGGCCTTAGACAATCAGGAAGTAATTAGTTTTGCTGGAGGTTGTTCGCCTGCCTGGTTCGCTGTGCTGTCTGGGGAGCGTCTTGCTGCGCTCCGTGAATACCGCGGGCTGTGAGTTCAATACCGTCTTTTTGTGACAAGCTAATAAGCTGTCTGCATGGCGGCCTGTAATTAGCGCTGTCGATATTCATTTGCAAACGGAGACCGCGCTGAGCGGCTCTGCCGATGGCGTTTCCCTTTGTCGGGTCTCTCGGCCGATCTCTCCTCTCCTCCGAGGAGCGGCGATGGACGCGGAGGGGTGGGGATGTGGTCCGGCGTGCTAACGGGTGTGCGGCACCCGCAGGTCCCCGCCGAGGGATGCACCCAGACATAAGGGTTTGAACCCCCAAGACTGGAACCTGCTCCTCACCCATCCCCTCACCAGCCTGGCGCCATCTTTGATGAGGAGAGCTGCTGTTGGCCCTGGGTGAGAGGCGTCTTAGTGCCCTGTCCTGTGGTGCTTGCTTGAAAGACTGAGCTGGTATGGGGTGTGTGGTGTAAGGGAGATGGGTATATGCTGAGGCTTTGGGTGGAGTGTTTGTCCCCTCCCCACAGACACTACTGGGCAGTGCCAGGGTGCTACATGGTCACACGTTTCTGGGTGGCCTGGTCCAGACCCATCTGTTGAGGCCTCCCATGTGGAATTGATGGGGACCTGGGGCTGTGTTGGCTGGGAGGTCACTGGGGCCACTGGGACATCTTACTCCCAGAATGCTGCCTGCAGCTGGTCAGTGCTGTGGGGCTCTCTGGGTACTGGCTGCATCCGCAGGAGCAGCTCAGATCTGCCAGGCAGGAATTGTCTGAAGTACAGAGCAACTTTTACCTCTGTTACACAAAGGAAACTTTCCTTCTCTTTTTGTCGGAGATGCTCACTCCATTGAGATGATTGGCATACTGGAGAGCTGAGAAGCTAAATTGTTTATACACTAATGAATAGAAGCTTGATTGCAAGATCCTGTTTGGAAAATTATAGTGCTGAATTGAAGCCGTACAATTACATCCAAAATGCTGCATATTCATTTCATCTGCTTTGCATAGAGATTAACAAGCGAGCCCTAAAGCAGACTCTGAAATTAAAGCTAACACCAGATTTAGTCACAGGTTACAAACTAAATGGCATTGTTTGATGGATATGAATCTTTACCACCTGCCTGCCTGATGATTGCTAGCAGCTTACCAGACAGCAAAGGAAAAAGTTTCTTCCATGAAGGAAGCATAATAAGATGCTGGGCTGGAAGTGCCCCCTCCCAGTGTGGGTGGCCCCCCCAGGCAGATGTCTCCAGTGGGCTTGGGGAAAGGGCTTCCTGCTCCTTGTTCTGACATGTGGAGGCTGCACCCACTCTGCAGAGGGATGGAGAGTGGCCTCAGGACCCTGGCCGAGGTCCTGGGAGCTGGGTCCTTATAGCCTCCAGGACTGGGCTGGATCCCTCTATCTGAGTGCCACCTTCTGCACTGAGGGACAAACTCACAGTTGGAGTTTTTGTGCTGGATTGTCCATGGGTTCCCTTTCTCACCTCAGAGGGACCAGAGCAAGGTTCTCTTGTCCCTCCTGGTTGTGGGCAGTTCCTGTAGGGTCCCACCATCTCTGCATATGGCCAGTCCCATCCTACTCCACAGCACAGGACTTTGCTATTGGCCTCCTCCCGCTGTGATACTCCCATCCCATGTGTTTGGGACAGGATTTATTTTGGGAACAGAAATGAAAAGAAAGAGCAAAGGAGGTGTGTGAGGAACAGGGCCCTGCTTGGGGGCTGTGGCAAGCAACAGTGTTTGGTGGCATGCAGCATGGTGAGGGTATGGAATGTTTGCATTGGAAATGGGCTCCATCCCTGACTAAGGAACCCGTTCCCAGTGTGGCAGCATGTGTGGGGCCACAGGATCTCCTGTTGTCACCAGCACTGTGAGCAGGAGCATATGGGGCTGCTAGGACCTGCTTGAAGTGGAGCTGTAGGGCAGAGAGGTTGCAGTGGCTCAGGGCAGCCTTCATTTTCAGCAGGGATATTCCTTCTTTGGGAACACCCAGGGAGTCCCCACTCTGCACTAGTGACTTGGGATTCCATGCATGCAGGCCCCAGTAGGGCAGAGACCACAACACCTGCTCTGCAAATCAGACACCTTTATTATTATTTCTTTCTTTAAAAGTCAGTTACCAAACTGCAGCGTACTTGATTCCTATGGATGGGCTGGTCTGCCTCTACTGCACTACGGGACAGCCCAGCCATAGCTTCACAAGCCCCAAGCCCAATCACTGGTAGTGATGCCACCACCTCCTCCTGGCCAACTCTGGCATCATGGCTGGCTCTGGAGTCCATGTCCTGTCACCTTACATCTCCCCCCACCATGGGAGAAGCAGTGTGCCAGGAACAGGCAATGGGACTGCTCCAAGTCTCCATTTCTCTTCACACTTCCTCAACTCAACCCTCCAACACTTTCCCAATACTCTCATGAACAACCAAAGGGGACAAGCATCCCCTTGGGCCCCTCCCCACAACATGCCCAGGTCAAAGGGGACACATAGGACCACCAGGGCCTTGCCTCACCCTTCACGCAGGGCTGGGCTTCTTCCTTAAACCTGAACTCATCCTAGGACACTGACTTCTGAGACCAAACCCAAACCATACCGTAACACCCTAAAATCAGCACAGTTGGAGCAGCCTCCTACCTGCCACTCAGAGAGGCACAAGAGGGCTCTCCTACCCCAACCCCAAGACACAGGATCTCTGGGGAATCACTCACCACAGCAGCAGGCTCCCGGGGCCAGCCCTGCACCCAATTAATGACCTTTGGGGGGGTGGCCCCAGCCTGAGAGGGCAGTGGGTGCTGGGGAGTAGGAAAAGGCACCTGTGGAGGGAGACTCTGCCATATAGTGAGACAGTGGTGGGGCTGCTGTCTCCCAGAAGTAGGGCTGGGGTGGCACAGTGTGGCACTGGTGGACACAAGCTGCTCTAGAGAGATCTGGCCTGTGGCAGTGTGGTAGAACTGTGGCATCCACTTTGGGGAGCCAGGCAGGAGAGTGGCACCATGGCCATGCCACACAGTCCTGCTCACACAGCTACCACAGGTGGTGGCTAATGAACTGGGTTAGTGACAGCAGCCTTGTGTCTGGATGTTCACTACCTGGCCCTGTACCATGCCTCTGCCCAGGGACTCCTGTTGTTCAAGTCCCAAGAAATGTTTTTGCCATGGAGCATCCCATGGGGAATGTCGGCTAAATGGGAACCTCCCCGAGTCCATCACTGTCCAGGGTGCCCTGGCCTTCAGCAGTGCTGTTGGCATCCATCTGCTGTGGGAAGGCTGGGGCTGGTGTGGGCTGCCTGCAGCCACTTGGCCAGCAGAAGGGACATAGTGATGAAGGAGAGAGCTGCTTGGGGAGCAGCACCTGTGGCTGTGTGATAAGGGACAAACTGCAGGTGGGAGGACAGGTCAGCGGAAGGCAGTGTGAGCTGGTGCAGACCAAGGGCAGAGGCTGGCCAGGTCACTTCCTGCATGGCAGCCCCCCATACATGGCAGGAGGAGCTGCTGTGTGGGTCGAGGACAGC
Source organism: Eubucco bourcierii (assembly GCA_013396675.1). Lineage (NCBI taxonomy): Eukaryota > Metazoa > Chordata > Aves > Piciformes > Ramphastidae > Eubucco > Eubucco bourcierii. The sequence goes on from VWZE01003136.1 coordinate 2,603,679, forward strand.
AAAGAGACCTGCCTCCCAGCCTGGGCAGGAACCCCAACCCTGGCCTGCCAGCTAGCTGCCACCTATAGCTGTCCCACTAAGGAGGGATCCTGCTGGTCCCCCTGGCAGTGTCCAGCTCTGTTTCAAGCAACTCATCTTCTGAGAAGCTGATGTGCAAGCAGGTGTCGTCCGCAGGGGAGAAGGGCAGTGTGCTGTCCATGGGGCTGGCCAGGGCAGCCAAATCCTTGGCCAGAGCCTTGCTGGCTGCAGGGTTGTGGATGCTGGCCAGGGGGGACATCTGCTCCCTCTCTCCAGTCCTGTCCTTGCCCAGAGCACGCTGGCAGGTCCCGGCAGGAATGGGCTCTGTGCTGGAGGCAGTACTTGGTGCAGGAGTCCTTGCCTCAGGGTCCAAGAGGGTGAGTGAGCTGGCAGTGATGCTGGTGAGGTTGGAGACACTGGAGCTGGGCAAGCTCAAGTGGGCAGCACTTTCGGACTTCACCTCTACTTCCAAGCTCGGGGAAGTCTTGCTTGACCTTTTGCGTAGGATGGGTGGTGGAGGGTTGAGCTTGGGAATGGGCTGCTGCCGCCTGGGAAGCAAAAGCAGAGAGACGAAGTGATGGACAATGACAATAGGTGGCTTGGGTTGGCTGCCCCAGGATCTCCAAAAGATCTTTGCTGGGTCCCATTAGTGCAACTCATCACCTACAAACACTGAAGATGGGGTGCATAACACTGGGAGCCCTGCTGGGCAGCAGCAGGGAGTAGAAGGGTCTGCTTGGGGTGTTGCCACTCCAGCTGGGAGGAGATGGAGGTGGTGTACCCTACCTGTCCTCGTCCCCTCTGTCCATGTCATCTCTCTTCTTCTGGCTGCTCCCGTTGAGCAGAGCAAACTCGCTGACCTTGGAGCCCTCCACGCGCCGACTGAGCCCATCCTGCCCCTCCAGCACAGCCAGGCACTCGTCCCCATCCTTGCTGCTATAGGCATGGCCTCTCCTCTCCAGGCCAATGAGATTGAGGTAGGAGCCCCCAGGGCCCAGGGCTGGCAGTGAGCCAGGGGCTACAGGACTGCCCAGGATGCTGGCAGGGGTGGAGGTGGATGGCAGGTGGACATCCAAGCTGTAGTGGTTCTTCAGGTTCAGGGAGAGGGACTGAGCCAGGGACAGGTTTTGCAAGGAGCGGTCAACTGGTGAGAGAGGGACAATGGGGCATCAAGACATGGGAACCACTAACTCAGCTTCTCCTCTGGACCTTGAGGGGTGCAGAGATGCTCCAAAGCCTCCAGGAGCCTGCTGGCATGGTACTAAGAGTATCCCAGCTGCTCCTTGGAACTGCAAGGGGTGCAGAAATGCTCTGAAGTCCTCCAGAGCCTATTGGGCTCACAGTGGGAGCATCTTAACTGCCCCCTGGAAGCAGGAATAGTGCAGAGATGGTCTGACGGGGTGGTGCTGAGTGCCCCAGCTGCTTCCCACGACACCAAGGGGTGCAGAGATGCTCCAAAGCCCTTCAGAGCCTACTGAGATGGTACTGTGGGAACACCTCAGCTGCTCCATGGGACTGTAAGGGCTACTGAGATGATACAGAGAGATGGGGCTGCACACATCCCAGCACCCAAACAACCCCAGTGCGGTGGCCACTGTGCTCACCTGGTTGCCTGTGTTGCTCCCGGGCTTCCAGCACTGTCAGCTGCCGCACCAGCAAGGAAACGTGCTGCAGCAGATCACGGTTGGTCAACAGGAGCTGCCGTACCCGGGCCTGCGCTTCGATCCGTGCTGCCGTTTCAGCGGCCAGTTGGTCCTTGAGCAGCTGCACCTGTGGGGTGCAGGGATGGATGCGGCGGGAATAGATGGATAAGGAGGGGTAGGACGATGCGGGGATGGCCGGGGGCGGTGCGGGCCGAGCCCGAGCATCTCTGCGATTCCCGCAACAGCTGCGCGGCAGCCCTCGAGCGCCCCCTGCTGGCCTCGCTGCGGTACCCACCGCGTCCCCTGGTTCCCCGCTCCCGGACCCGCTCGGAGTGCGGCTGCTGGTGCCCAGACTGGGAGTAACGAGTTTCTCGCTCTGACGCTGGTTTGGAGGAAAACACTCGGGGGGGATGGCTCCCAAAAATAGGTGAAAGGGGAACTGGGGCCTCTGGAGTTCGTCTGTGACCTGCCAGAGTTGTCTGGGCTTAGGTGTGCAGCCAGCTCCATGTCTGAGAGCCAAGCTACACTGTGAGCTATGCAGGGCCTTCTGTGATAGGATGAGGGCTGGTCATTTAAAGTAAAAGGAGATTTAGACTGGAGAGAAGGAAGACGTTTGTTATGCTGAGGGTGGTGAGACCTTATTGCAGGTTGTCCAGAAATGTGGTAGAGGTCCCATCTCTGGAACTATGCCAGATCACTATGTTTGGGGTGCTGAGCAATCTGCTTTAGTTGCAGATGTCCCTGCTTACTGCAGGGGGGTTGGACTAGGTGACCTTTAAAGGTCCTTTCCAACCCAAACCAGTTTGTGATTCCACGATTCTATGCTGCGAGATGTGCTGTAAACAATGCTGTAAGCAACACTGAAAGCTACGCTGTAAGCAATGCTGCATGCAATGCTGAGAGCTGTGCTGCGAGCTCCCTGGATTGTTCCCACCTGTCTGCACTGTCAGCCCAACCTTGCCAGAGGCTGGAGTAAGGAAAGAAAAAGGCCTGATGCCACCCAAGGGGAGGGCAAGACGCATACCTGGGCCACAGCCACCTGCGTCTGCTGCTGCTGCTGGAGGAGCTGCTGCTGGAGCAGCTGGAGGCAGTGCTGGGAGGCCAGTGGGGTGATGGAGGCTGAGGAGCAGGGGCTGCTTGGGCTGAGCAGCTGCTGAGAGCTGGCTGGGTGGAGGGAGTAGTTCTCGGCATCCTGGGCACAAAGAAATCGGCTGGATGAGTGCACCAACCTGCTCAGGCAGGGATTTGGATCATGGTTCTCCATGGCACTGAGTCTAGGGCAGCATAGTGGACCCCACATCCCTGGCACCAAGGGGCATGTTGGGACAGCCCAGGCCTTGGTGTCAAGTGCTGTATGACTACATCATCCCCAGGACAGCTGCTTTGCTCTGGCTCCCAGACAGCTGTCTGCATCTGGCCATGATTCCAAACAGGGAGCCAACAGGGAGTTACCCAAATACCCCACTCCTCTCTCAAGATGCAGCTGCCCAGGCTAGGCAATTTCCTGTTGCCTGAAGCATTTGCCAGTGACAGCAGTGGTTCAGTGTCACGGCTATCAGCAGGTTAAAAGACTGCAGTGGTCCTAGTCCTTGGAGATGCCCCATGTGAGAAGGGCAGTCTCATCTCAGACATCTCATGTCGCTCATCTCAAAGCAGCCCTTGACCCATCTGTGAGCCCCCACATCCCGGTGTGGTGTTCAGAGCCCAGGCTCTGCAGTTTGGCACAGAGTGGGTCAGCTTGCAGCCACCTCACTTGCCCGGGGACTGTGTGGTGGCCCCATGCGTGGCTCACCTGGCCCTCCATAGCACGAGGGCTCTTAGCATGCAGCCCAGAGCCAGGCAGGCTGCCTCCCACCCTGGCAATGGGGTGTTTAAAGATGGTTGCACTCACAGCATGCCCCCAGTCCTGCCCACTGCCCTGCCCTGCTTGGGCAGCACAAGAAGGCTCTGCCTTTCCAGCCCTGGAAATGAATCCCATCGAGTGCATTTCACTGCAACTGTTCTCAGCCAGGCTCCATGCCAGATGATTGTGTGAGGTGAAGCGATTCCATTCAGGCCGCTGGGAAGCGCTCACGGAGAAGCTCTGCGGAGCAGCCATTCCTTACGGCAAAACCACGGCTTGGCCAAACGTGCCCTGGGTGCCTCTCAGGAATGGGGGGTGAGGGGAGCTGAGGGTTGCTGCAGGGCCACGGATAAGCGACTGCCACAGAGTGGCACTAGGGGCTCAGAAATGCACCCTGCACAGCGGGGCAATGGTCACTTGCCAGTTTCCACCTGTTCTGTGGATGCTGCTTTGGGAGGGGAGGTTCTGTCCTGCTTCCCCTTTCCAGCACTGGGCAATGGCTCCAGCAGAGCCCCCTGCACTGTTCAGCTCTTATGGGTTGTGTGTGAAGCCCACTCAGGTCTGCACTGCGGCCCCACTCCAGCTCTGTCTTCCCCCTGCCCCAGCACTGGCACACAGCTTAGCTGTAGGTAACCTGGGTGCTAAACATCCTGTCCTGTCATGGGGGCTGTGAGAGCAGGGACCCAGGAGGGAGAACCTGCAGCGGAGACTCCATGAAAGTCCCTCCAAATTAAGCCATGACACAGTGACCTTGAGCAGAGGGACCCCACCAGCAGCACAGTGTATGGACTGTCCCCCCATTACCTGGCAGTTCTTATCCTTTGAGGCTTGCTCAGGTTTCAGCATGCCAAGGTCTCCCCTGGCATTGGGCAGCTCTCCAGGTCCCCTCTCAGACACGCAGATGCCATCAGAATCGTCTGTATCCGTGATCTTGGAGCCCTTAATCTGGTGAACTTTAAACGAGATTGATAAATAAACTCACTAAAGGAGAAGGTGCCCACAGTGGCAGCTCAGGCACAAGTGCTGCAAAGGGGTAAGAGGAAAGGACTGGTGGCTGCAGACCCTCAATCTGCTGCACAAGAGGGTCAGCTTCCACCTTCCTGGTGCCCTGGACAGTGAGGCAGACAGGGTGGATTCCCTGTGCTCCTCATCTGAAGGGTCCCAAAGCTCTCGTTGTCACCAGAGCTGGCCCACAAAGGACATGCCATCTGTCAGCTCCCCACCCCAAAGCATCTTTGGTGGCAGTGCATAGGAAGGGGTCTTGCAGGGAGCCATATGTCACCTTCCAGCGGCTGCTCCTCGGCTGACTTGTCGCTGGCACCATCCGCTTGCCCGTCGGCATTCTGCAGGGCATGCTGCAGGCTCAGCTTGTGGCACACCTCAAAGGCCTGTCCCACCGTGCGCACCACCCGCATCGCCTGGCTCTGTGGAGCAAACCCATGCTGCTTAGCCCCATGGTGGCCATGCTGCCACTGTCCCACTGTCAGTGGGAAACTGGGAACATTTCCCCTGCTTCCTGCCTGGGGCTGCCCCTTGCTGCCATCTCTTCCTATAGTGGGGGGCTCCACCACTGCTCGACCTGACATCATCCCCTCATTGGAGATGAAATCTTACTTTCATGTGGGCTGGGACAGATGAGTTGTGCTGCTGCTCAGGAAGCTAGGGTCAAGAAGGGGCAGGCACCAGGCATGTTTCTGGTGGACATCCAAAACTAGCACCGCCTTGGTCTTTCCCCAGAGACCTGCACCCTCTGACCCTCTGCACAGTAAGGTGCTAGGTCCCTCCTTGCCCAGGCATGACCCAGGGGCATCCTACCTTCTTCTTTGATTTGAAGACGTTGCACCTGAAGGAGTTGTTTGCGCCGTCCCTTGCGATGTAGCTAAAGATTTTCAGGTCTTGTGAGTCATGAGACACGTAGAAGATCCTAGGAGGGAGAGAACAAAGGGATTTAAACACCCAGGAGAGTCTCTGCCCCCTAGACAATGTCGGAGGCTCCTGTATATCCTGAGGAGAAGCTGGCTCTCAGCACCCAGGGCTGGAGGAACGAGGCAGTGCTGGTGTGTGGCCCCTCCCGCAATTTTCAAGGTAGGAGGCAATGGATTTAGAGTGTTTCTAGCTTGATAGAAAACCTTCTGGGTTCTGAAGTATGCAAAAGCTTTTTAAAGATGCTGTGGGAAAGCTAAATATGTGTAGTACTGGAAAGCCTGTGGCTGTTTTTAGCCCCAGCAATTAATCTCTGCTCAGGCTGCAGCACAGCACAACTGCCTGTACAGGGAACATGGCACAGCACCTCCCCTGGGTGCCTCTCCCAGGGATACTGAGTGTACCCAGAGGGTTTCTCTTTCTCTACCGTTCAGGCTGACTCTTTCTCCTCCCTGTGCTGCAAAACCAATTTTAAAGTCTTTTTTTATTTGCTTGACTTAATTGGGTAAATTATGACAAGTGAGTTCAGCTCTGAACAGAGAAGAGAAGAAACCAAAGGGGTTCTTGAAATTTGTTTTTCTTTTACCCTTTTCTATCAGTGGAATTTTTTTGCATTGAGCTCACAGTTGGAGCAGTTATTGCTGATGCACCACATCTTGTAATAACCTTTAAAGAATGCCAGAGGTGAGAAGTAGGCATGGATAATGCACCAGCATGTCCTCCACTCCTTATCTCCTCACCAAGGGCTCTGACCCAGGAAACCAGCACTGGTGATTCCAGCCCTAGGGGCTGTGGGCTCCATGCTCGTGGTACTATTATTCACTTTGTAGGTCTAACTGCCTGGTGCAACCTGTGCTTAGCTGAGTCTGCAGGCTACGCATCATCACTGGGGTTGTCTTCAAGGAAGTCATGCCTGATGGCTCCTGAGGCACTGGATTTACACACAGAGTAAACCTCTGGGTGGGACTTGTGGTCTCCAAAATACTTTGAGATCCTGTGGCAAGTGCCATGGAATGTCAGTGCATCTTACCACATCCTGTATGGGTTAATTCCCTGTAAGCATTTAGACCTTAGAGTGAGGCCCTGCTTCAGAAGCACACGGTGAGCCATGCTCTGAAGAAGGAAACTGTGGGAAGTCTGTCTTCAGAGCCAGCATCAGAAAGTAATTTGTGAAGGTACCTCTGGAGGTCATCTAGTCTAACCCTGTTCAAAGCAGAGCCAGCTTCAAAGCTAGATCAGTCCAACTCACTCTCAATAATGTATGAAAAGGATTCCCCATCAGCGGTAATCCTGCAACCTCATTAATTTTTCATGGTCCTTTGGAAAGGCAGCCTTGGTGAAGGTAACTCAGCAAGCAGGAGAATGGACATGCACCACTCAGGGCTGATTGTTCTAGCTGGTGTCAGTCCCCAGCCACATACCTGTACACGGGGTCGTGCATCACCACCATCTTACTCTCGTCCCAGGTCCACTCCTTTCTCTGTAAGCAGAGGGAAGAAAGAAAATTACAGCGAGTCAGGTAAAATCAAACTCCACCAGGCTGAAGGGCAGGAACCTTGGTGAATGGTGTGTTTGTCCTGAGCCAAAATCTACAGTCTGACTATGTTAACAAAGGGTGTTTCACTGGTATCTTGGATAAAAATAGGTTTCTTTGCTCATTTATCATATTTGGTCATCTGATCACAGCCTCCACGGCTGAAAATGGCCCTGAGATTAATGTATAGCATCAATTATGCAGGAGAGTAGCACATTTGGGGGAAGAAGGCTCAGAGAGAGTTTTGGAAATCTGGATCCAGCTGCTGGCTTAGCTCAGTGGGAAGCACAGCCCAGGCGAAGAGCTGATGGTGCTCAGCCCAGGCAGTGGGAAAAAGCCTGATGGTATTAGCACGAAAAAGAAACTCCATTGCCTGGAAGCTTAACATTTTGTAATAGAAAAAAAAAAATCCTCTTCCCACAGTGTAATTTCCCCACTCTTTTTTCAGTAAGGTTTTGTTATTAATTGATGGAAAATGGAGTGGTTTTGTGTGAAAATTCTGGGTGTTTTCCCAGGAGTATGACTAGCCTGGGCAGCAGTCATACTCAGACATGGCCAACACCAACATCCCAGGTGCTGTGGTGGAGAGTGCCACAGCTGGGCTGGAGAAGCCTCACCTTCTGCTTCTTGCGCAGAATCACCTTCACCCCATCCACGGACACTATGATGTTCACTTTCTTCTTCTTAATGTTCTTGGCTTTGAACTCATACTGACAGGAAAAGAAAAAAACCCAGGTTAGAAGAGAAGTAGCCTTGGGGGGTTGTGCCAGGGACAGCATGTGGTATCAGTCATTAAACATTAAAATGCTAGATTTGCTGGATCCCAGCTGCTGAGGGAAGTGGGAATTTGTTTTATCCTGCTAAGAAAATCCATGTTGGAAAGGACTGGCTGCCATAGCTGGGATGTTGACAAGATCTTGCCTTTGTCAGGAGTGTCCCTTGGGAGAGAGCAAGCAGAGCTTGATCCTCTGGACTACATCCAGAGACTGTTAATTCAGATCCAGGAGGAACTTTCCTGATGCCTCATCCAGCAGGACCCTTGCTCTGGAGGCTTGACAGGGAGACAGCACTTGCAGCAACCTCCAAGCAGTGATTTATGGCTTCTCCAGTGCCCTTGTGTGTCAGCACTGCAGTGCAGGGGGAATATAAAATCACTAATGAATTGCAGGGAGGGCCAGATGGGTGGCAATAACGCAATTATGCCTCAGTCATTTACATAATCACATTAACCTCAGTGGGTTCAGTATCTCTGGAGAAAAAGCCAGCTCCTCACCTGCAGGTGTCTGCAGTCTGTGCTCACCTCTGTTTGTGTTAAAAATTAAATTGCTGGCTTTTAAATACTGCTTTTGTTGACAGCTAGAAGCAAGGCAGAGCCCTTCTCCTCAGGAGACCTGTGTTTACAGCACTGATCTTTACTGGCCCCATTTGAGGCACTATTTTTGACTCCCAAATGCAGGCTTTTGATACCCCATATTTTTCACAGTCCCTGCTGGGAACCCATCTTTCCTGGGCCAGATCCTCAATTTATCTAAACCAGCACACCCATCGCTGTCAGTGCAGCTACAGCAACAGCCACCATGGATCTATGAAAAAAGAAATCCTTTGGATTAACTCAATGTACAGTTAGCATAACTGGAAAGCAGAGGTTACAAATCCCCTCTCTTGACAGTCTAATGATGTCAGTGGTGCTGTAATGGAGCTGAGACCTGGCAAAGGGGACATCATGGGGACACCACTGCCTGCTGGTACAGGCTGTAGCTGTGCTCTAGCTGTTTGACCTATCAGTCTGTCAAACTGGAAGCAGTCTGGAAGGTTGTCCTGCTAAGGTGCCAGGGCAATGCAGCTCCCTCTGTGGTGTTGCTTTCCCTCGAGGATGGCTAAGCCACCCACTGTGTAAATGAGCCTTCCTGAGGAAGACTGTGCCACCTTGATGGGTTCATGGGGTCAGGAGGTGCCCTCACTCCATCACCAGCCTCCACTGACTCCTGGAATGCCTCTGCCACACTGCTTTGGATAATCAACGCAGACTGTGTGCTTTGCAGGCATGGAGGATGAGGTGATGTTAGGCAGCAGCCCGCAGCCTGAAGCCTAGCTACACTGTGTAATTAGACATCTAATTAGAAATCTTATCTCTTTACAGAGTCAGTGGAACTGCAGGTAGCAATTGAGTTGTTAAAGGAGTCTGGGTGCCTTTCAGGAGCCTGCAGGACTGTGTGTGGCTCCATATCAGCACAGCACCCAAGCACTGCAAAGCAGATACTCATCTTTTCAGCTCCTTGGCACCCATTGTAAGCCAACGCCAGCCTTACAGGCAGGAAACTGTGTGGCTTTCATGTTTATTAGGCTTTTGATGCTGCTCATTGAATCCTTGCACTTTGCAAGGTTTATGGTATCAGACAGACCTCAGATTAAACCATAGCCTTTTGATCTCCCCATGAATTATTACTTTGAGACAAGCTCTTTAAAAATCTATCTATAGCAGCATTGCATGTGAAGCCAGAGCTAAATTTGCTGTACACGGTTTTTTATTTATAGGGAGGAGTGAAATGATGGCTGAGGTGCTGAGTGCACCCTGCAGACTGCCGCGGGGACCTGCAGGGGATGTGCACAGCTGTGAGGCACAGGCCAGGCAGCCAGGCTCAGTGCTTCTCCCACCCTCTGCCTGAGCAGCCCCCACAGTGTCTCAGCACCTCCAGCCCTGTCTTGCTGGGTGCCCCCAGCTCTGCCAGGCTGGAGCTTCTCCCTCCCCTATCCTCAGCACCGCCAAACTGTTTCTCCTTGTCTGCTTGCATGAATGTCAATAAAACCAGGATGAATTGTTCTGCCTGCTAAAGAGCTATTTATCTTTCTTTATACACAAATGGCTGGGAAAATACTAGCTGAGCTTTCCAAGAAAAAGAGCAATACAGTGTATTTTCCCCTTGTAGCAGCAGGGGTGCAATTACATTCAAACAAGGCTCTTCACTCAAAGGCTTTAAGCAAAGTCCAAGCCTGGATTCTGCAGAGATGCTTTTTCTTTCTCTCTTGGACAGAAAGGAACAATTTGGAGCATCTCTGGGTGCTGCCAAGAGTGATGGCAAGTCTCTGCAAACCCAGCAAATACAGCACCACCCCAGCCTGGCTTTGGGACAGGTACAAGGCTTTAGCTCCAAGTAAAGCTGCACAGCTGGTGTGTGCTGCCCAGCAAGCTCTGCCCTTGCCCCTGCTGCTGGCTGATGCTGACCATGCTGGGGCAGCAGGGCTGAGGAGGCACATGGGCAGATGGAAGCAGAGCTCTAAGCTTCTTCCCTGCCCCAGTGACATGCATGTCCTGCCCACAGCATCTGAAGCAGTTTTGACCCTTGCAATCTGCAGTCAGCACCCTCAGGCTCTGGTTAGTATGTAGCCCTTCACCACAGCACTGTCAGCAAGGAAGGAGGCCAATGAGTTTGTCTGTCCTGCTTGTGCTCTGCAGCTCATGACCACTGTTGCTTGTGCCTTGCTGCTGCATCCTTGCCAGAGCAGCTGCAGATGGCCAACGCATTCCCCTCTTTGCCTGAAAACACTTAAAAGTCCTTTGGCCCCAAAATCTTTTCTAAATGGTGAAAACCCTGAAGCAGCAGGAGCTGCAGGATAGCCTGGCCCCCACTGGCTGCTCAGCATGTGGGGCAGGAATGCCATCTGGGCAAGGACACTGAGCAGGGTTGGGTGAAATACCTGAGCCCATGCCACACCAGCTTGGAGTGCTCTTTCCATCTCTACACATAAGAGGCAGATGGGATAAAGCTTTAGTCACTTAACTGCTTCCTAGGAAGCAGGAATCAGTATTTTAATCAACTATGATTTATATAAGGACAAGAAAACACATGAAAATATGCACTCCAAGGTAGCAGACTTACCTCCTATGAAAACCTTCACGTGTAAACCTATGCACATGAGGAGGATGCTCCTGGCTAACCTGGCAGGAAAGCAAAGTCTAGGCACCGGGTTTCTTTTTTCTTACTATTGAACTGATGTCATTTTTTTTTCAAGTTTGTCAAGGTTACCAACAAATTCAAACCTACACAGCAGTGTTCATCTTCTCTGCTGCCTTCCAAGACTCAATCATTTTTCTCCTGCTGCTTGTGCTATATCCTATGGGGCAAGGCTTTCTGAATCTTAAGGGATGTGGAGCTGCTCTTAGGAGTGGTGATTCCATAGGGCCAGCCTGGCAGCTTTCTTGGCTATAGAGACAAGATGGGATGTTTTATAAAAAAAGGTAGGTCAAAAAAGGGCAATGCAACTCATTTAATTTAGCAGCTTCATTAATTCTATTTCTGATGTGTCTGACCTGGAATACTTTCTATTTTTGCTTTTAAATCCCTGTGTTCAAGTTCTTGCCTCTCATATGGTCCCACACACTGCTAGCATGTAATATTAACTTACCCAGGAGCTAAAGACTGTATGACTAGAAATGTTAATGGTGCTGGGTGATGCATATTTCATCTGATAATTCCACCCAAGCAGATATAAATTACACATGCATTTACCAGCTTCCATCTGCTGATGAAAGAGATGGGCTAATGCACATTGGAAATCATATGCAGTTTCCAGCACTAAGAACAACTTGCATGAATAGAGTTATTCAAGGAAGCAGTTCTTAATGTGATTAATTACTGAAGGTATCAGGGCCTTCATTATGCAAATGAAAACTGTCATAAAATAGAGAGTTCGCAGGTCTCAGAGGCAGCCTCTATTTCCAAAAAATGCACTTTCCTCATTAGCAAAGACCAGGAGGGCCAGACCTGAGTGAGCCTGCATAGCCAGGACAGACTTGCTGCTATGGCTGGTTTGCTGCTGTGCAGCCCACACTGCACGCCCAGAAATAAAGGCAGAGGCTCTCTGGGTTCTTCAGACAGGAGTACATCAGGGCTCCCAGTCACTGCTGGGGAAGTACTTTCTTTGTGTGCCCAAAAGGAGATGCCACAGGCTTGGAAATGGATGACTTTTCCCTGCAGCTGTAAATTCCACAACCAGCCTTTAGCCTGCTGCTTTGCCAGGCTGCCCTCGCCCTGCCCCAGCCCAACCAACAGGCTGCAGGATGTATGTGTCCATAAACAACCCCACAACAATAGAGTCACAGCCTCTTCCCAAATCCCGCCCAGCAGACAGACACAGGGAGCATGGCAATGAGGAGAGGAGGCAATGGAAATCTGCTCAGCTCTGCTCCCCAACAGAACAGCTCTGGGTAATCCCAGCAGCACCCTTGCTCCTGCTCCCCGGCTGCATGGCAACATCTCACCTACCTGGAAGCCATCCTGCCACAGAAGGCAACCTCCAATACCACATGAGCCCCACTTCAGCAATTAAAGCCACGGTGAGAGGTACTCATCATCATAGACTAGAATACTTCTGTGAAGACTGAGAGAGTTGGACTTGTTCAACCTGGAGAAGAGAGGGCTCCAGGGGACCTTCTTGTGGTATTTCAGTACTTAAAGGGGCCTATAAGAAGGATGAGGACAGACAGCAATGGCTGTTGTGACAGGACAAGGAGTGATGGTTTCAAGCCAAAAGAGGAAGATTTAGATTAGATAGAAGGAAGAAGTTTTTTACACTCTGGGTGGTGAGACACTGGCCCAGGTTATCCAGAGAGGTGGTCGATGTCCTGTCCCTGGAACCATTCCAGTATAGTTTGGACAGGGCTCTGAGCAACTTTCTCTAGTTACAGATGTCCCTGCTCACTGCAGGGGTGTGGGATGAGCTGACCTTTGAGGATCCCTTCCAACTCAAACTATTTTATGTTCCTATGAATCCAAGTATTTCAAGTTCAGGAATCTAATTAATTTCAAGCCAAACTGACCCACATGGCATGAGGACAGGGCATTACCTTGGACTGCTGCTTGAATTACTGATGCTTTGAGTGCTGCCTCTTGGAACTGATGCTACAGAGAACTCCTGAGCTCTTCTCCCAGCAAGCACAGCTTAGCCGAGCACTGTGTGGTGCCACAGAGCTGACAAACGAGCAGTGTCAGTTCCCATACCCTTTGGACCGCAGGCTGCAGTCCAGCCTCCAGCCCCTCCGTGAGTCACTGCGGCTCCTGCATCACATTGCACCTTCCATGGCAGCTCCCGCAGCTCACCGGTCAGCTGCAGCCCTCCAGCTGGAAACTGCTGGGGTATGGCCTTGCCTTTGTTCCTCTTGGGAAGCCTATGCCTGTCTGGAGCCTATGAACTCCCCGTGCCCGGTGATGGGGTGCGTGCTCCCGGGGACGTGGCTGGTGTGAATGTGGCCGGGCATAGTCTGGGTCTGTGCTGCAGTAACTGGGCAACACTGACACAAAGACGACGCAGGAAGCGGTGGGGTCCAGGAGTGCACTCCCTGCCCAGTAGAAAAATGAGAATTTATGATCCTTGGAAACATAAAACTGTTTGGTGGAAAGGAGAAACCAAAGGGGGAGTACAATAGGCAAGGAGAATGCTGGCAACATACCCAAAGTCTTTTTTTCTCATTTAAATTAGCTCCTTCCACCATCCAACAAATTCTCTGTAGGTACCGCAGACCACTCCCCACCCAGGGAGCTGAAGGGGGCCGAGGAGTTACCACAGCCCTGCTGAGTTTGTGAGAGTCCCTGGAAGGGCAGCAAGGAAATGTGACCGCAGTTCATTGCACAGGGTTTATTTATGGATTCCCAGCTCTGTGCTTTGGCAGCACTGCTGCCTGCAGAGCCAGGCAGGACTCAGACCGCTCCAGTGATACCAGGCAGCATTTGCAGGTTTGTGCTCCAGCCCTGGATCTGGGGTTGGGGAGCTTTGGCCCATTTGCAGGGGGCTGTGCATGCTCCTGTGCCAGACCTTGGGTCAAGGCCCACTTGTGGCTGCAGGTTTTGCTTCGCCCAGTGATCCCTCCTCTCCTTTTCCACTTCTCAGGAGCTGGCTGGCCAAGGGCTCAGTTTGCACAATGGAGTGTAATCCTCTCTGCCTCCTTCCTAATCTGAGTCCAACCTCTGGTGACTGGCATCATGCTCTTGCCCCTCTTAAAGGCACCATCTATGAGGCTCAGGCCCCCAGTGATCACTCACCAGAAGGTCCCACCCACCACACACTCATTCCCAAGACTCAAGCATTGATGCTTTCAAAACTGGCAGTTAATGCAGATATGACTCCTAGGAGACATGGGCAGCAAGAACAGGGTCTTGAGCACAGGATCCTGAGCATAGCGTGCTGGCCCTGAGTAGCTCCACATGCTCCTTCCAGAGGACTCCACTCAAACCACAGGCTCAGTCTCCACACAACCCTCCCAGCATGGAGATGCACAACTGCCTCACTAATCAGGGATCTGTTGGCCAAATCCTTTGCTAATGCCCAAACTTGGTAGTCAGCCCCTCACAGCAACCAGAGCTCAGCAGTGCTGTGGGTTAAGGGTGGAAGAGGGATGAAAGGCAGGGGAGGAAATTGCAAAAACCCGAATTAAGCTAAGAAAATATTTGCCTTGCTGGAGGCTCCTGTTTGGTGTTGTCAGCAATATTTTAATTGGTCTAATCTGCAGGTCTTCTTGGACCTGTGCCCCACAACGCCTGACTCAGCCAGCAAGAGGACACTTTAGCTGTGTTTAGCCAGTTCCCACCCTAGCTCACAACTGCAAAAAAGGAGCTTCTTGTGAGTTTCCTGTAAATGGAAATGGACATGAGCTGGGCTCAGTCCTCTCTGCTGGCTCTGGCTGTAGCAATGCAGGTGTTTTCTCTCTCTCTTTAGGGGGCTCTTCAAGGAACAGAAGTTTCTGGAAGAGGCCACACCAGGAATGCTGGGCATGCCTGGCCTGGCTGCCTCCTGCTAGCTCCTGTTTCGGCTTTGGGGATGCTCTGGGGTGATGTGAGCAAAACTATGTGTCCATTGGATCTAAGGAGACCAAAAATACAATCCTTTAAGAAGCAGAACCAAGTTCCACCTTCCTGCCAGGGCTTTGGAAGTTACAGAGAAGCAGCTTGTGAATAAGAGGAGACCAACCTGTGGATCCAGGCTCTCTGGACACTTCAAAATAGCATTAAGGCTCTGCTTGTATTGAAATGAAACACTGACAGGTTGCTTCAGCCCGAACAGCTTGTGTGCCCTCTACATCTCCTTGCAGGCATTCTGCCTGCTATCATCTCTGACTTCTCTTGTCTGTCACCTTGGTGTGGTGAGGGCTCGTGGGGACACTGAGGTAAAGAAACCTCCGAGCAGTGTTTTGGGGAAACTGCTGCTCTCAGGAAAGGAGCTGTACAACTCAGTGAAACATGCCTGACAATTTTCTGCTCTCATAAATATGCAAAACCAGCCACACTGGGAGCTGACTAATCTGAAGACCTTCAGCTGAAGAGAGTTTTCCATGCTTCTAATTCCTTTGCAGATGTGAAACTTGAGCTGTAGCTTTCCCCTGAGGCAGGCAGTCATAATCCACAGTCCCAACATGGGGAAACTAAGGCTGGTTTATTCTTCAGGAGTTCACCAGGTAAAGCAGTGAGCTAAAATCACTGTTTCAGTGGATGAGAAAAATTCAATGGATGAAATTCATGAAAATTTCAGTTTCCAGCACTAGCTGACCATGAGGCTTACACATCCCTACTGAGCAGCAGTACAACTTCTGAGTGCCACAACAGCTGCAGCCCTCATGGCCACCCAGCAGCTGTCTCTGGAGCTGCTCAGGACCTTGTTGTATTCTGTAGTCTTGAGCCACGCTCTCTCTCACTTTGAGAGCCTATTTACAGTGTAGATGGATTTGGAGAAATACACTAAACTGCTCCTTACTGAGGATGGAGAAGTGTAAGCAGGCACCCACTCACACCAGTGGGAGCTGGGGTCTGTTTCTCTGCAGCAAGGTGTGCAGAGCAGGTGAAGATCTGCCTGCTGCCCCCACTCAGCTCAGGAGGGCTGGGGTCCATCAGTTGTACCAGATGGCCTGAGAAACAGGTGTCTAGGAGGGACGCCCTAACTGTCAGCAAAGAGGGTGTTGCCATGGCTTGTGCTTCAGTTTGGTCATTAAACCCTTAAGAATCTCCTCCCACCACTCTGTTTGGGAGAGTTGCTGCAGGAGCTTGGATGGGGTGGCAGATGGTGCTGCATGACCTACAGGCAAGGGGCTGTGAGCATGCTGCCTCAGGAGGTTGGTCAGATGAGGGGGAGGCAGGGGAAAGAGCTGCCTTTTACTTAGATCTCCTTTGCCTTCAGAGCAAGCCTGCTTTGTGAGGCCCTATCAGATAGGAAAGTTGATATAGACCTTTTTCTTCATCCCCCTTCTCCCCATGTTCAACAGGTCTTATCCTTGGAAGGTCTCAGACTGCTGGAGTCTCAAGCAGCCTTTGTGGACAGCTTACATCTTTGCAGCTGAAGGTAAGGTGACAAAGGATGTGGCTGGAGTTCAGATATTCCTCTGAGCTAGTCAAAAGGATGTGGAGAAAAAAGTGGCCAGAGCTACACACAAGGGGGGAGAGCAGAGCTCCTGTAGGTGATGGGAGCTGGTGGAGAGACCAGCAGTGGCTCTTTAATTAGTCTTTTCCACCTCTGAAAACATGCAGACTGTTGTGGAACAAAGCTGCTTTGCCTGCTTTTAAAAAAGGGTGGGACAAAAGCAGCCTTTTCATTGCCTCCTCCCTGTTAAGAGATACTGCAACACTGCTGAGCTCCATCCATCCCTAGGGGCACAGGCAGCCTGGAAGCCCAGCACAAGGTGACATCATCTGGCCTTTGGTGCCTCTCTGACAAAAGCATCTTTGTGTGACTGTCACTTCCAGGAACCCCCTGCTGTCCCCAGGTTTAATAGGGAGCTTTCCCACATGCAGCCCTTCAGTTCTTGTCTCACCAGGGCAGGCCAAGCCCAGCTCAGCTCTCAGGGAAGCTGGGTTTTATTTCCCTCCCTACCTCTGTTCACTTTGCAGGAGAAAACAAATTACCTTTTCAGTCCGCAGTGCTCTGGATGATTAATTAGTTGCAGTAATGAAGTGGTGTCTTGGGACCCCACCCCAACAGAGTTTCACATACCAGGCATTGAGTGCACACCAGCATGAAAATGATCCCCACCTCAAAGGGCTTCCAGGTTACTGCAGATAAAAAGTGCTAATTTCATTAGAAGCAGGTCAGATTCACCTGAAATAACCCTTCTGACTGAAGCTGCAATTACACACTGCGACACCTTCAAATGATTCTCTACTTCCCTATAAACATCGGTGTCAAGAGGCCCTGCAGAGAAGGTCCTGCTTTTGTATACTTGATGTTTCATATCCTAGCTGCCCTCCAGTCTGGTATGTAGGACAAGAGGCAAGTTAGGAGACTGAATTGACTTAAACTTTGTTCATCAGTGCTCAAACACAAAGCTTGGAAGAGCAGGAGCCCAGACTCTGTGCACGCTCAGAGCTTCATGGAAAAGCCTCAGACCCCCTACATGGCTGCAGGAAGGTAACTGAGTATTATGTGTCTGTTTTCTCATCCACAAAGCAAGGCTGTTCCTTTTCTACTTTGTCATTCAGTTGCTCTGGTTACAGCAGGCCCCTGATAAAGGACAGCTACCTAGCACCTAGCCAGCAGGGCTAGGCCACCAGACACTGCTCATACAAAGCCAGGAGCAGCTGAGGATTTCTGCTGCTCGCTCCACAAACCCTCTTGCACATTCCCATCCCTCCCTGTGAGCCTGGCAGGTCGCTAACACAGTGGCACAGCAGTGAGCTGAATAAGCCTGGCAGCAGAGGAGATGCTCTTTGCTTGCTTCTTGATGTTACAACTAGGCTGGGTAGAGAAGGAAAAGAGGAGCTGATACCCCCACAGTAGGATGAGGAGGTGAGACAAGGGTGATTACTGGGACAGCTTTGCTCTGCCTCTAGAAGCTAGTGTTTATTGCTTGTTTTGAGAGTCAATGAAAACTGAAAACCAGTTTTTAGTTCTTCTGTGGCTCTTCACAGGAGGGTTTGTGACAGCTGTTCTTCAGGGAGCAAAGCACCTGTTCAGACCATGAGCAGTCTACGAGCATGGAAGCCAGCAGGACCCAGCATGCCGCTGCCGTGTGAGCGGAGGGAGCTGCAGTGCACAGGGTGGGGCCTTCAGGGGTGCTTCTCACAAGGGCCCTGGCAGTGGCTCACAAGGCACAGCACAGAGACAGGGAGAAATCCTAATGGTGCTGCCATGCTGAGGCTCTGACAAAGGCAGGTGCTGGGATGTCAGGCCTCTAAATAATGCAATGCTCCCCTCCACATTTATGTAACGATGCTATTTCAGCGCAGGTTGTCCAAGCAAAGGAGGTGAAGGCAGCTCTTGAGGCAAGCTGGGTGAGCTATGCTCTGCACATGGGGATGGAGAGGAAGTGACACTGCTCCTCAGGACAGGCAGGTTGAGGGTAAGATGTAGAAGACAGAGGGGAGAAGGACCATGTGCTCAAAGCAGTAACTAAGTCAGCCCAGCACCTGCTCCCCAGAGGGGCAGATGCAACCTCTCATGGTTCTCCAGTCCAGCACCTATGCTGCTCTGCAGTCAGATGAAACAGGGTAGCTGCAGGCTTCTCCTTAAAACCTTTAACTTCAGGATGTGTGGGAGAGCAATGCTGAGCTGATCTACCCAGGGTGGATACTTATCCAAAGGAGGTGGAATCTAGTTTGTTCTTGAGAATCTGGAGAAGCTGTGTCTGCATGACTAACATCTGCTTTGGTAAATGCAGCAGGGAAGGAACATCTCCTGGCTTCTAAACTTGCTATCACACCCCATGTGCACCTTGGGTGCTGTCCTCCAGCTCTGTATCTTGTGGTTTCTCCTATCTACCTACTAAGGAAATCCACATTTTCTCTGTGTATCTACAGGAGAGGTAGGAAGCTGGACTTGGCAGCTCTATCTTGGAGCAAGCAGAATTCAAGCTAGAGTGAAGATTTAATCTCCATTTGCATTCAGAAACAGTAGTTGGTGGCAAAGTAGAGCAGCATGGAAATGGAGGGATGCTGAGCTGCCTAGAGTGCTGCCACGTGCAGACCAGGTTTCATGCCTTACTTGCTAGGTGCAGTCAGGCTTTGTTCTCCCTCATGGTGGAGACCTTTATGTTAGCTCAGACACAGGACGCTGCTGAACCTTTCTCCTTCTCAATGCCAGCAACCTTCATAAACAGCCTTGCTATGTCCTGGTCTGAGACAGTCAGGGACTGAAATAATCTGCTCTGCTCCCAGGCAGGGAAACTTCTTCTGTGCAGCTGTTAATATTGCTGATCTCAAACAGTTCCACTTGGAGCAAACATTTCTCACAGAAAGTCCTGTGCTTATGGTCAGCCTTTAGCCACTGCACAGAAAGGATATGCCTGCATCTGACAGCACCAACAGTTCCAGCCAGGACCATTTGAGCTTGGAAGGGAGTCAGTCACTGTGGGGCCATGGAAGGTCTGCTGGTAAAGACTTGGCTTGCAGTACTGAAAGATCTGCCTCCCAAATAAACTCAGCAGCCAGGTCCCATGTGTCCATGCAGCTATTAAGAGGGATTTCTAAAGCACACAACTCCTAATTCCCACTGACTTCAGATGGAACTTGCTTGCTCTGGACAACACGCAAGGCACAGATGCCTTTTGAAATCTGCCCAAGAGCTCTTGTGTCACGCTCATTCCAGGAATACAACACAAAGACAGACAGAAAGGAGCTCACCCCTCTCCTGCCAGGCTGCCCCTGGGCAGCACCAAGGTATTACCCAATGTGAAGACCTGAGCAGAGCATAGCTGGCATGCTGCTTCTTGCCAAGTAGTCCTTGGTCAGAAACTACTGAATGCCAATAAACCTGCCAACAAATGGTGGTAACCCTTCTCTGTGGCAGTCTCTAAATCTAAAATAAGGTCTCTGGGTTCTCCTCAAATTATCCATAAAGTCTCAACTCCCAATTTGGAAACCAGACTGTTTCTATAAGAAAATTTGTGTCATTTCCAAAACTCCAGAATATTAAGCAGTTCAAGGACTCTGCTAGCCTCGGGGGTGCTACTGAGGTTAGTGAAGCATGATGAGAGGAACAGCTTGGGTTTAGATGGTGGGAATTACAGATAAAGATGGGTCTGTGGTATCAGTATTTATTGTCACAGAGGTCTTGTCATAAAAACTGTCCCAGGGTATCACAGTCAAATGCCAAGGCAGAGACAAACAGCTTGGGCTGGGCTTTTGAGCTTTTGGATTCTTGAACAAGAGGCTACTGGATGCTTTATCTGTTATTTGTAGGCTTATGGTGCTGCTCAGGTCTCCTGGAGGTACTCATCAGGGTCCTGAGCTAGGTAGGTAACTACTTCAGAGAAGAGTTAAGTAAGATGAGGAACTTGTTACAGACAGCCATGAGAGATGCTACAAAGAGTAGAATCTCACCTGGTTGTGCCCTGTCTACACTGCATACACAGCTATGATATGCTGCTGTCTCCCTGCTCATCAGTAACTGGCAGCCACCCTTGGGGCTGATGGCTTGATTCTATTTTCCTCATGCCTGCTCTATTCCTCAGTGCCATTCCCAATGTCCCTGGACTGGTAATGGTGTCAGCAGCTAGGCATGAGGCTGTGGATATTAATGCACCCTGCACTGCTTGCATACAAGTCAATGATTAACCACAAATAGTGTTCCCTGTCCTAGCTCATGGCAGCTCCTGCCCTCCACCTGGATTCATGGAGGCAAGGCAAGCAGGAGATCAGCATTGCCCTGTGGGGGCAACAATGTAAAAATAAGAAAATGTGCCTGAGATGGAGGTTTAGAGCCCATAATAATTAATGGCAGAAGCATAGCATGATGGCTTGGGATCACTGAACCTCAGTGGCTATACAGTAGGTACAGGGCATCAGAGCTGGAGGTGTTGATGGCAGGATACCAGTGCTTGGGCCAGTTCTACCAAAGTGCCTACATGTCTGAAGAGTAACTGGGGGTCTTAGACTGCCCTGGAGTCTGCTGCAAACACCTGGTCCTCCATCACACACATCTAGTCTTGGTATGACCCACTGCTCTTCTTCCTGTGTGAAAAATAATTTGTTTTCAGAAAGGAAACCCTGGAGTCCAGAGAGTTTGGTGGGATTCCTAGAGTGTGCTGGACCTGGCTGTGCAGGCAGGAAGGCCATTTGGGGCCCTGGCCTGTGCTCTCTGCAGTGCAAGGTGCTGCATCCTCCCCACTAGCAGACCCACTGCTTGGCAGCATTTCTGCAGCAGCAGAATGACAGAAGGATGGAGGAAGGGAGAAGTGGCTCAGGTGTCCAGAGAACAGTCAAGCAGTTGCCAATTAGTCCAAATAACCCATCTGGCCCAGGGAAAGGCCATTTAGAGAATGTAATCACTGCTGCAGAAAAGGAAGAAAACCATTCTGTAATCCCTTTGACAAATCCCTGCTCTCATCAAAGTATCCTTCCCTCCAGGGACTTCCATGATTTTTGTTCTGTAAATTTATCACAGAGTTATTTGGTCAAAGTATCAAACACCAGAATGTTTTGAAGAATACATGAAGTAGCTTGTCAAAAGTATTAAGTTAAGTAGCACCAATTCTGTTTGCCTTCAGGCCTCATTTAGTACAGAGCAAAAGCAGAATGAAGAAAGCAAGCTTAGCACCAAGCTATTGTTAGCAAATCTTGTTTTACTAAGAAGAATCCTGCTTTGTTGTCATGGTCCCTCAGGGTCCCTTCTCCTCAGAACACCCATAGTTCTTGACAGAACAAGAGGGAATGGCCTCAAGCTGTGACTGGGTAGGTTTAGACTGGATATTAGGAAACATTTTTTCACAAAAAGAGCTGTCAGGCTTTGAGATGAGCTGCCCAGGGAGGTGGTTGAGTCACCAGCCTTGGATGTGTTTAAAAGTCTTTTGGATATGGTGCCTGGGGATATGGTTTAAGGGTGAACTTTGCAGAGTAGGGATAATGGTTGGACTTAATGACCCTGAGGGTCTTTTCCAACTGAAATGTTTCTGTGATCCATACTGAGGGCCCTTGCATTGCACAAAGTTATGACAGCATCTACAAATGGACCTGCTGCTGTGGCACTAGGTCTGGCCTTCTGTGTCCAGTGTGGACACTCTTACCCTAAGAACCATGAAGGCTGAACTCAAAGCATGAGGTTACACTGTAGCTACAAGCTGATTTGGTTTGCTTTGTTTTTTTTTTTTTCCCTCCTGTGGATGGTTTCACTCACTGGACACAGGACCCTGGCTTTTTTTTTCATGGAGCTTTCTGTTTGGTTCCTGAAAGGTGTCAACCTACTCTAGTGGAAACCAACATGTACACTCACATCAGCTCCACAAGGAGGGTCTCTACTCTACCAGCATAGCAAAGGCACTCCACACCGTGGGCAACCCCTGCTTCTGTGTCCCTGCCCATGCAGCTGTCAGATTAAGGCACCTCCTCACTAACAAGCTAATCCAATGTGCTCACTACCACTCTGGTTGTCATCTCAACCACATTTTCTCAGACACCAACAAAGCATCAGCCTTCCTCCATGGCTGATTGTTCTACACCACAATGTAATCTGAAAACCATTATGTTTTATCTGTGTAACACTGTACAACTGCTAATACCATGTTGAAAAAAACCCTACTTTATTTCAAGCTAGAGAAAACCTTTGCAGAGATTTCATACACTGATATTTTAGCTAGGGAAAGCAAATGCTTCAGTAATATAATGATAATACCATCAAAGCCACTTTATTTTACAATTAAAAGGTACCTGTCTCATTGCCAAGATTCTGCAGCAGACAAAAAGCTCTGTCATGTTCTGTTTAGTACTAGCATTTTAATTTAGCTTTCATTAGCCTTCAACTAAACTCCAATCCATTATGACTCTTATGCAAAACAGTATTAATATGCCTTGCTAGTTCCACCCCCTTGTTGGAGAAGCCATCCAGCTCTCAGCACTGAGGAAGGCACTGAAAGGTCACTGTTGCTTAGAGATGACAGATTTCACTGACTGATCCCTCCATCCATCTGTTATCAATCATACACTGCACACTCTGAACAGAGTATAAGAACTAAAGCATCTATAATCACCAGGAACTTGTCAAAACCTAGGTGACAAAAGCCCTGGAGCAGGCTGCCCAGAGAGGTTGTGGAGTCTCCTTCTCTGGAGACATTCAAAACCTGCCTTGGATGTGTTCCTGTGTGACCTACTCTAGGTGATCCTGCTCTGGCAGAGGGGTTGGACTGGATGATCTTTGGAGGTCCCTTACAACCCCTAACGTTCTGTGATACCATGTGGCTACTGGAAAAAATCTAAGCTGTCTTCTATTACAGCAGTCTGTGCTCACAGCTAGATCAGTCCCCACTCATTCCAGCTCAGAAGTTCAGTGGCAGAAGGTAACACATCATTGTTCTGTGGGCAGCAGTCCAGAGGTGATTTAGAGATGGAGGTGAGCGGGGCAGAAACCTGCAAAATATTCTAAGACAGTGGAGTGACTCTGACAGTTAAACATCCCCAAGCAGTGAGAAGGCTGAATTCTCTTCTGCAGTCTCAGAGGTGTTTATTCCTCTCCTCCCACTCAAGCAGAGCATAGTCAGCTCTCACTGTAGCCACACAATGCTGCCTGGAAACACTGTGCCTGATGCCACTGCAAAAGCATCTCATTAAGAGCTTCTTCCCCTTGCCTTGTGATAATATGGAGAGCAAAACCTGGGGCTAACAAGCTTGGGTGAGCCTGAGACATGGCAGACTCAATTCTTCTAGAACAGCAGCCTCCACATTTTTAAAGCCATTTCTTCAGTTTATGAGAATTTCCTGCAAGGCTTGGAAAGCAGCATGTGTACAAAACACACCTGAGCCTGCTGAGGCAGCCATGGGCACCCTCAACAAGTCTGTGGGTGACACCAAGCTGTGTGGTGTGGATGACACAATGGAGGGAAGGGATAGCATCCAAAGGGACTCGGACAGGCTTGAGAGGTGTACCCAAGCCAATCTGATGAAATTCAATGTGACCAAGTGCAAGATCCAACACCTGTGCCAGGGTAATCCTAAGCACAAATATAGGCTGGGTGAGGAGTGGCTTGAGAGCAGTCCTGAGGAGGACATCCCTAGAGGTGTTCAGGGCCAGGCTGGATGAAGCCTTGAGCAGCCTGGGCTAGTGGGAAGGTGTCTCACAGGGGAGTTGGAACCAGATGATCTTTAAGATCCCTTCCAACCTGAACTATTCTATGAATCTATGAAAGGACAAAGAAGCTGTTGAGACGGCTGAGATGTTGAAGGCTGTAGTGAAGGTGTAATAGAAAGGAATGCAAAAAATCCACTGTATCATTTATAGGGGCTAATGTGTGTGCCTGGGCACCCAGGAGATCCCTGCAGAGCTTCTGCTTAGGTGCTAACTGCAGTCTTCTGGACTAAGGGTCTCTGATTCCACCCTCAGACATCCTCCTCTTGGGTAGCAGGTGAGAGACTTCCTGGCATAACTCAGGT
Source organism: Eubucco bourcierii (assembly GCA_013396675.1). Classification (NCBI taxonomy): domain Eukaryota; kingdom Metazoa; phylum Chordata; class Aves; order Piciformes; family Ramphastidae; genus Eubucco; species Eubucco bourcierii. The sequence goes on from VWZE01003136.1 coordinate 2,627,973, forward strand.
AGGACCCTTAGACTGTACTGTAGGACTCCTCTGTCTCTCAGAAAGCCCAACCTGATCCCCATCTCTGTGCAGGAGACTCTGCTATAGCTGCAACAAACAGAGGAAAACAAACTAATGAGGCATTAGGGCTAAACTTAGTTGCAATTAACACTTAATTACCACCCTGAAAACACTTGCTGTATTTTGTCAGGGCCTGGAAAGGTAAAACCAATTAGCTTAATCTTGTGTGGTAGAAACCTTAAACTGGCTCAGATGCCTGTCATGGATGGGACCCTGGGAGTAGCTGGTGTTTCTGAGGCCACAGTGCCTGGAGCTGAGTGGCTGTGCAGGTGGGTTGGGACCAGAACAGCCCTGCTTAGGGCACCAGGTGCCTGGGGAAGAGAAGGGCTGTGTGGCAGGGATGCCTTGAGCAGTCACCTCCTCTGCCCTTGTGCCAATCCCCACTTTCTTAGCCTGTCTGACAGACTGTTCTCTGTGCCTACAGCTTTCTTGTGCTGGTTGGTATCTTGCTGTAACAAAATAGATGGCAGGTAAGGTTGCAGGCAAAGGTATGTGGGCTGCTGGGCAGGGAGACAGAAGTACGGAAAGATCTGGAGAGAAGGCAGAGGGCACAGGGCCACTCATGATCACCTGTAAATCTTCCAAGTTACTTGTGCAGGTTCTTCAATTGTTTGTTGTGGCTTTTTGTGTTAGACTTTTAGCCTCTGCTCCAGAGGACTGACTATAGTCTATTCATGTACTGCCTGTGTGAAGCTGCATGAGTATTTCTTAGCCCTCAGCTTTGGAGAAGAGCCAAAACTGACACCAGACTCGCTGCAAAAGGTATCAGAGCAAATCTGTGCATGCTCATGTGCACGCAGGATACAAAAACCCACTGTGCTCTCCTGGCAGCTGTAGGCTCTGTCCAATAAGTATTGATGTAGGCAACCCTGCATGGTTCTCCAGGAAAGCAGGGAAGGTGTCTTAGAAAACACACTCTCAAGTACATACATAGTTCTTTTGATATGGAGGAGAATGAGGAAGAGACAGATACAGGAACATGAGGAAGTTTGTTTCTCTGAAGTCCTCCTCTCATCTTGCCATAAGCTCTGCTGTTTGCCTGTATGTTTGTCAGGATAGATATTGATTGGACCCATGACCACAGCATGGGACTATCTTCTACAGTACTGTTCCTCATGTGATCTAGTGAATGTCACTGTGGTGATGATATTTCTTCATCAACCTTGGGTGAATTGACATGACCCAGCTGAGAACTAAAGAAATGTTCACACCAGCAGTCTGAAGACTGCTGAAATATTTTAAGACACTAGAATTGTTTTCTTTCACAGCCCAGGGCTGTCATTAGCTGAGCACTTGGATGCTCTTCCAATGAGGGTGAAAGGAAAAGCCCTCCAGGAACAGCAGCAGAATCAACTGCCCTCCAACAACAGATCCTGGTGTGCAGCTACAGAGGTCTGCACCAGGGCAAGTGCTCCAACAGTTTGCACTTCTGCATTTGACTCTGTTTCAGCTGCAGCAAACCAAATAATTCCATTATAGTGGGAGAGGCTGCAAAGACTAACCAAGAAACCCAGCAGCTGGAGGTTCAGCTTCTACCTTTTTTTTTTTTTTTTTTTTTTTTTNAACAGGAAGTTGGCAGGAAAACTTAAACCAGGATGGCTGAATGCAGTCACTCTGCCCTTTGCCAGCTGTCCACATAGCTTCTCTCATTCTGTTGCAAGAGCAGATAAATTTTACATCCATATCTGCTGCTGAACTCTTGAAATGTTCATCCTGGTATGGCTTTAAATTTAAACTGCTGTTTGAAGCCACCCCAGCTATCAGACTGGGAACTGCTGGAGGGCAGGAGAAGCAGGTTCTCTGTGGCTGTTCCCACTGCCTCTGCATCACAAGGTTGCGTTGTAACTTCTGCTCATGCTGGTTCCAACTGATGTCATGTCACACTCCAACACTGCCAGCTGATATTTGGCAGTCAGTATGACTTTCAGTGTTGCTGGATTGCACTTGCTCCCTTGAATATCATGTAGAGAAACTGAAAGGTATTGAGGCTCTGCTCCCACACCCTTAAGAGTGAGGCTGAAGTGAGAACCCAGTTCTCATGCCAAGGAGAACTTGGGCATTCTTGATGTATCCTGTATCAAGGTTTAGAAATGTTCCTGCTTCTCTGGCACACTGGCCTCTGGGGAAAAACACTTCTCAGTTAAAGTAAGCCTAAGAAATGTGGAGGTAAAAAGAAACAGATTAATCTGGATTCTTGCCTCTTGTTTTTCATCCTGGTGCTTGGATGGGTGCAGCACCAGCTGGCTGTTCTCTTACAAAATGATTAAATAATCTGACATCTCTCTCCTTACTGAGTGTTAATACTTGTTTAGGTCCAAGCTAGACCTTCCAAACACACCTGAAACTTCCAGGCTTTGTAGAATCTTATGTGGAAATTCCAGGGAAACTGATTCTGTGCCTTAGGGGTAATGAAATGGAGTGTTTTGGGGAACTGCTGGCAGCAGGCAGTCTGTGGAGATGACAGGCTTTGACACTTCCACCATGTCCTTGTGCAACTTGCTACTCAGAATCACAGCGGTTTACTGGCACTGCTTCCCTGGCAGTGCTGAGCTGAGGGCAGCACTGCTCTAGGAGGGTAACAGCTGACTGTTTCTTCTCTGGTCAGTGATAGCTCTGGAAGCTGGAGATGGATGCAGGACATGTTGTGATGTGAATCCCTCACATAAAGCCATCCATTCCCTGGTGTCTCAGGGCAAGATTTCAAAAGCAACCTCAATGTTTTGTGTGTTACTAAATCCATCTTTACCACTAGGCCTGTACCTAGGAGCATCATTAGCAAAGCTTTCCTGATACTGTGCAGTGCTGTGTGGGCTCCACAACACCTTTCCTCATAGATTCCATGAGAGAGCCTTCACCTGGCTAAAGGGAGAACTTTGTTATTTAGTTGTTCACTCACAGGCAAACAAGAGTCATGTGTCTAGGGAAAGTGTGACCCTGCTAAATTGGAGCTGTTTGGTCCCTCGAGGAGGACTGTCACATCCTCACATTAGCTGCCACTTGACTTCTACAGGAAGAAGTATCTTTTATTGTACATAAACTCCCTAGGGTGCTGAGAAGGCTGAAGCGTCTGTGGATAAACCCACTTCAGCAGGAAGCCAGCTCCACCAGGATACAGAATCTGAATGCAGGAGACTCTGCAGGTGCTGCCAGACACCCAGAGGTGGCTGGCCTGGGGCAGCAGCAGACAGCAGATACAGCATGGTTGGTGCTTCTCCCTGGGAGGTGAGGAACCCCACCTGCACCCCATGCTTGGAGCCCAGAAATGGCAACTTGACATGCTTCTTATTCATGTAGCAAACTAATTTCACCACCTTTCCTGCCAGGGCAAGAGAAGGTAGAGGGATTAATTTGAACTCTGACTATCATGTAATAACATGGCATCTATATACAGCTGTGTGTTTTGCTGTCAGAGTCACTCCACTGGGAGGATTAGCAAATTTAAAAGTTGTCTAGCTCTGCATAATGGGAAGCTAAGAAGAACAGCTTCCCTGTCCAACCTACTGCATTTACATTTCCCCCAGTGGAAGCCTAAAACATGATGAGACAAGGTTTCCCAGTCTGTTATGAAATGGGAATCTAATGTGTGACTAATGAGGTATTGCTAGCAATTCTACAAGCATCCATTCAGCCAGGGCTATGGATACAAGCTTTACTAAGAAAGTGCATGTTAAATACTTACTGCAAAAGAGCAGACTGTGATTTCAGCAGACTAACGTTAAAACATGCCATTTGGGGCTCTTTGGGAGAGGTATCCTATAGCCAGTGTGCACTGCACTCCCTGAAGTCTGCAAGCAGACTGCTTTGCTAATGCATGGAGAATACCACTGAACTCTCTCAGGTTCCCTGGCATAATTCATATGAAACTAGCAAAAAGAGCTCTATATGCAACACAGGACAGTGAAAGCTAAGGAGCAGACTCTGCAGCTGGAGTTGTTACTTATCTTACTACCATCTCTTTCTCTCCACACTCTTTAAGATCACATTTGAGTGCTAGGTAGCAAGGCTTTCTCCCTGGGGCAAACGCTTTCAATCACAGACTGGCAACCAGAATCAGACACGGCAGTAGGAAGGCAGTTTCAGAGCTTGTATCAATTTACTAATGAAAAACCAGAGTAACCTGCTCTGTCAGCACCTGGAAAATACAGAGCTGTGACTCCTCATCCTCCTCCCTGGTCGCTTCAGAAGTAATGAGTAACAGCCTGCCTGTGCTGTGCTGCCCCATGCTCAGCTGGCTCTGACTGCTTCAGTGATGGCTCAGGCTGCCTCCTCCCATGTCACAGGGCACAGAGCAGCATAAGAAATGTTGTGCTGGGGCTTGTACTGTGCGACTTCTCCCTTCCACCCCAGTAGAGAATTCCAGTGGCACAATGGAGCACACAAAGGATGAAAGCCTCTGCACAACGTGCCTCTGCCAACACTTGGCAGGGCTGCAGGACCCTTCTTACTGTTGCAGTGCAAATAGGCACTACTACTCACAGTAAGATAGCAGCAAAATATCAGTTTCCACCAATAGCTTCTTTACAGTGTTTCCTCCCAGTTGCAACTGGTGCTGCTGAAAGTCCATGGGAAAAAACTCTAGTATGGACAGGGCCTCTGCATGCAAATGAATGCTACATAAATAACCCCCATCTTCCTAGGTTGTGTACACTATGCACTAGATTTCTCTTCAAAGACCTCCCAGTTCATTCTTTATGCTCTAATTAAGGACCAGTGCCAATTAACTATCTTCAATAGAGGAGCATCTTCCGCTCAGCAGCCAGGAAGTGTCTGAATAAGATCCTGCTGTACAATGCACACATGAAAAGGGAAGCCCTCCCTTTTTTTGGAAAGGGCTTCCAAGATTAAAAACCCAGTATAGAATACAGGATGCCTACTTTAAAAATATTGTGTGTTAAGATTAACTGATGGCACCCATGAATGCAGAGTGGCTTTTTACATGCTTCGTGTAACACTCGAGCACGCTATTGCACTGCCAAGACTCTGAGCTAGACAACATCATGGTAACAGCAACGTGTGAAAACAGAGTGCAACACTTTCTACTAACTGATATTGAAATACTGTCTGATTTTTCTTGTAAGGGTGTTATCCAGTCAAAGATCAGCAGAAGTGCACCATCAGATTGGCTGATAAGTATTGATTCAGATAAGGAATTGCTAATAGTTACGCTAGCACTAAACTGCCTCGGCAGTCCTCACCTATAGCCTTTGCTTCCTGTATATGTTCACCTGTTCCACAAATAACCAGGCAATTTAGATTGCTGCTACACTGTGTTCTGAGAAAGAGCTGTGCTAATGGTCTGAGCAGAGAAAGGCAGGGGAATGTCATTTCTGAGCTTGGCTGCAGATGAATACATCAGCTCCCCAGCCAGTTACAGGCTAAGTTTAAAAAGCGCTATTCTAAATGAAAATTAGCTGGTGAAATACAGTGGGGGGTGGGGGAAGAAAAATAGGATAATCCCCTCAAAGCTTTAAATGGAAGACTCTCAAACCTGCTTCAGCTGATGTGAGACATATGAAGAGCCTCAGAATTAAGACCCCTGCAAAACTTCAGCCAGGCACAACAGCTGCATTGCCTTTTGGGGTAGATACACTTGAACTGCTTATGCATGAAGCAGATGCAAGCTAGCCACCCTGCTAATCACAGCTAAATCTGGTGGCCATTCACAGGCTGTTCTGAAGAATAAAGGGCTAGAGGAGGAAGAGCAGAGACTTGATGAGAAACAGGAACTGTAAAACTATAGTGGAGGATGGGGGAAAGCAGCAAATTATTCCATGAGCAGCGGAATCCACAAAGTCTAGTCTGATAGGATTTACATACAAAACATCTGCCAGGCCACTGGTATTTCAGTATATAATAGCATAGTATATTTGCAGCTGAGTTTGAGTGCTTTTGTGGAGCAGACTGTGTACATCTCATTTTTCACACAGGCAAAAATTCAAAGAGGGTAAATAAATCTCTTAGGTTCAAGGAGAATCCCTTTACCTGCTCAGTGGAGACCAGAGCTTTATGTTTGAGTTTTGCTAACTGATCCCTTTTTAAAGAGTAGGGGATGGGTCCTTCCTAATGCGCCTTGGCAATTTCTGGTGAAGCTTGTTACAGCCCTGTGCTGAGATCTGAACTCCACACGGGAAGGGGAAGGGGGAAGCGCAGCACAGCACATGGCAAACAAGTCACTCCAGTGAATGTAACCTTTTATTCCTTGTGGGGTTTGGCTCTTTTGAACTTACCCGAATCCTTCTCATGGCTGCCACAATCTCCACGCGACTGTTGGGCCTGGGCACATCCAAGCTACCAATGTACTGAAAGACAGAACAGTGAGATGTCTGTAAAGTGCAGCTCAAGTTCATGGTGTGGACAGCTTCAAAGCAAATAACATCTCGTTAAGGTAGTCCCTGCTTGATCAGACTCTTTTGACCCAGGACACAATAGAAATACCTGTTGTGGATAATATTATCAAAGTCAGGGAGAAGGGGCTGCTAGTGACAGGACAAGAGGGCATGGTCTGAACCTGTGCCAGGGAAGGTCTAGGTTGGATATGAGGCAGCACCTCCTCAAGGAAAGGGTGATTAGGCACTAGAATGGACTGCCCAGGGAGGTGGTGGAGTCACCATCCCTGGAGGTCTTTAAGAATTGGATGTGGCACTTGGTGGCATGGTTTAGTTGATGTCTTGGTGTTAGGTTATAGGCTGGACTTGATCTTGGAGGTCTTTTCCAGCCTTGGTGATTCTGTGAGAAGTTCACTGATTTTACATTGAAGGTGAGCCTACGACCTCAGATTCTGGATGCTCCTTTGCCAGTGCTTTGCAGGGCAGTATCTGTTGCTCATCAAGTTATGATCCTATTGGTCTGAAAATGGGAATCTCCATCCTTTGTCATTCCTTGTAACACCTGCTTTTGAAGGACTGAGAGCTAAAAGCATGTAAGATTTGGAAAGTTGCCAGGATGTACAACTATCTTTGCTGGACAAGGCTCAATCGTGGTTTAAATTTTCAGTCTGGACCATCTTCCTTCTGGATGCTACTGTCCCTGTTTGGTTGGACCAGCTCAGCTGTCTGCAGAATCCCAGTAAACCCACTCAAATCTGCACCCAGCTGGTTTTATCTCAGCTTATGGGGGCTGCAGCCCTAAACAAGCTGCCTGGCTGAGTTGTGACAGTGGCTGCCTGTGGCACTGTGTGTTTTTGTTTCAATGTGAGTATCAAAGAGTAAGTTCTAGCAGGTTCCATTACTCGGGGCTGGTATGCATGCAGGCAGTCAGCAGGTTCTCTGCACCTCCACCTCTACCTCTTCACTACATCTATAGCTTTCTATGAGCCAGCTGCCACGCTCCTGTGTGCAGTGTTGGAGTGCTGCTGATGCAACGTGGGTTGTGAGGGAAGACCTGCAGGCAGACAGCTTCTTGCTGCTTCTGTATGCTCTTTCTTGTGCTCTTATGTTGGGCTGTAACACTTGTGTGCCAAAGCAGGCTCCAGTCATGCACCTGTTGGGCAGCACAGTGGTACCTGTGACAGCACAGGTGCACAGGAGCGCTGCCCGCTCTACTGTCAAGCGGAGGAGGCAAAGAGCTGCCAGCTCGGCCTTGGGAATGAGGAAAACTTGAGTGTGCTGCACACTCACCTCGTATGTGGAGCAAAGGCCCATTAATGTGGCATGGCTCACAGCTCTGAGGAAAGACTTGGATGTCAAAGGCGTGTTGGCGATGACAAGAAAAATGACATCTGAGTGAGAGGGTGAACAGCCTGATGAGAAATGCCAGCATCCTGCTAGCATGGGCTGGTGCCAGGTGTCCTGCAGCTCAGGCAGCCAAGAGCAGAATGTGGGACTCATCACGGAGGTCAGCTTCCTACTTCAGCGTGACACAGCCCATCTCTGCACGGCTGTCACAGTCAGGTTAGTGGGTGGGTAGAGGACAGTTTACAAAGCTTGGTCACCTTTGGCTCATTAATTGTGTTTGGCTCATTAATTGTGTTTGGTTTTGAGTGTGTGGTTTCAAGTTGTTAAGTGGTACAGGGTTTTCAGCTGTTTCGATCCCTGTGGAGAGGGGAGAAGAGTCAGCAAGTCAGGAGGCCTCTGCAAACATCTGGGGTGATAATAAATGAACAGAGACAAAATATTTCCCCAAGAAAAGCTCCACAGTTATCACTGTTACTGACATAGTTCTTGTTTTATTTCTCCACCATACCACTTACAGCTTGCAATGTATTTTTATCTTGAAAAACTTACACTGAATAGGCTTTCAGAAATGAGTTCTCCTGGCTCACTATTTACTGCTCTTTCTCCTGCCTTGAAATAAACACTGCAATCTGAAAGGTCATTTGGCTTTTCTGATGCTGCTGTAAATGCCTTTGCAAAATGGCATTTTTAAGAGCAGTTAAGTTCAGCTATAGCCTTTGGTAAACCACAGAAGAGTCAAATCACTCAGACCATGAAAGCCTGAAGGCAGCAGGGAAGAGAGCAACAGAGTCAGGATCTCCCTATGTGCTGGTGGTGACGGCATATCTGTATTGCTCCAAATCTGTGGTCTCTGGGTTGCAGGCATTTCCTTCCCTGCTCCGTGGTGGCTGTTAGTACAGTCACAGGTAATCCAGAATAATTCAGTGCAGCCAGTTGGCCTTTTGTCTGTGAACAACAGAGCTGCAGTGGCGAACAGGCTGTGCTACCAAAGCGACGTTAACGGGTGGGGACAAGAGGAGAGCTGGTGACTGAGCCAGGAGAAACTCCCAAGCTCCCTGCTTTGGCCTTGCTGCAGCTTGGGTAGTCATGCTCTTGGGCAGAGCACTGCCAGCTCACAAAGCTCTGCACAAACAGCCATCTTTCCAAAAGCAACTCCCAAGCAACTGACCTCCTGAAGTTTGTCCCTGAAGATTACAGGGCAAGAAAGACAGTTTGGTATGTGGAGATTAGAGACTAAATGTGGTCAACAGGATTGCCTGGTGCAAGACACCTGGCAGCCACTTACGGCCTTGTCACTGTCAGAGTTGCAGCTGTCTAATGTGCCCATAATGAGTGTCTTAATTGGAAGAGACAGGTTTCAGAGCAAAATACAACAACCATGTTACTAAGGTAATGCAAAAATCCTCATTTTAGACCCACACATCTCAACAGCATGTTAGCCACTCTCTGAATAGCTCTGGATGCCTGAAGCTGTCAGTCTGAAGGAGCCCATTTCACTCAGTTAAAGGTACAGTTGCTTCACATCTTTTAAAAATCAAAATAAGGACTTTTCTTCTTCTCAGCAGAGTCTGTGTCACAGCAAATGTTAATTTAAAATGAGAAATCCAAAAATTGTTTTTTCTTCCCTATGGAGGACAGAGATTTTTAAAGTACATGATGAACTGTCTATTCAGATTCATCCTGTATCCTGCTTAGACTTTCCAGCCCTTTTAGCGGGAAAACCAAAAGGAACCAAATCCACATTTCAAAGCTTTATTTCAATATATATGCCCCTTCCTGCCAGCTCAGGAGACAGCAGGCGTGAATTCCATTTCTAATCTGTGTCAGGCCACCTGCAAAGAGGAGAAGGGAACCCTAGAGTTGCTCTAGCAAAATGCAATTCTTCTTGTCAGCTGAATTATAAACCCATTCCCTGCACTGTCTACAGAATATCAATTGCAGTGGAGTCACTTTCTGAGAGCAATGCCAGACCTCACTCATGATCAATATTAGATTTCTGACAATATCAGTGCTCCTCTCTGATACCTGAAGACTGCTTGCATTTAGATGAAGACCTTGGCTGCCCAGCTTTTCATGCAGGGAACAGGTCAGATGGAATAAGGTGCTCGGATGGTTTTAAGCAGCACATAACAGACTGGTTTCCAGGGGAATAGAGAGCTGTTACCTCGCTGCAGCAGGAACCCAGTCCTGCCTGGTGGGGAACAGGACAGGCACCAGATTGAGCAAGGATGTGTGCCTGGCACAGGCAGCACCCAGTGCAATGTCAAGAGGGGTCTTTCCAGATCAGTTCCCAAATAATGCACAAAAAGGCATCTNGAGAAGAGCAAGAACCTGTTTGATTGCTATAATTAAATGTAAGGCTTTTGTAATTTATTGGTGCTTTCTTTAGACTGCCTGAGATCTAGCATGCAGGTGCATGGTCTAGGGGCATTGCCAGAGATGAAGAAATACCCCACTGGCAGGGCTGGAAGGGGCCACAGCAAGCGCCGGCCTTGAGCTCCCGGTGCGACTGGTCCCATGGTGCCACTGTCGCCGTGGCCAGCACGTGCCGCACCGGTGGCAGCTGTGCCCAGGGTCGGTCTGCAACAGGCGAGGGCCACACGGGCTCAGCGCTGCTCAGGGAACCCGCCCGAGGAAGCCTCTGCCAAAGCCCCCCGGAGTCGGGAAGGGGCGAGGGGCTCTGACGGCGTGGTGGAGGGGGCTCCCACTGCACCCTCCGATCGAGGGTCTTGCCGGTCCCGTTGCCCCCCGGGGCTGGGGGACGCGGCCGGGGCTCACCTTGGCCTGGAAGTGGATGCCGTGCTGGAAGGCCTCCTCGTTGTGCAGCGGGACGCGGGAGTCGCAGCCATCGTCCACCAGGTTGTACCGGTTCTTCACCGGCATGGCGGCGGGCGGGCGGCCGCCTCAGGCCGCGGCCCCGCCGGGCATCCCTGCCGGCAGCGCCCGGCCCCCCGAAGCGCAGGGACACGGGTACCGGACTGCTGGTGCCCGAGCCCGGCCGCGTTTTGAATGAGCGTCTGCGGGTGCGAGCGGGGCCCCGGCCCTCGCCGCGGTGCCATTGGCTCGAAGTTCCCTCATGTGATGCGGGGGGCGGCGGGAGCCCGCCCTGCCCGCGCCCGCTCCGCCTCGCCCGGTCGCGCCGCTGGCTGCGGTGCCGCCACGAACCGCGGCCCGGCAGCGGCAGGGGAGGGCACAGCTGTCACGGGTCCATGGCCAGCTGTAGCAGCGCGGAGGTTCCCAGATCCGACCGACGCTGGCTGTATCCCGCTGCAGCCGCCCCGAGCCGGTGCTCTGGGCCTTGTGGCACCTCTGGTTTGGGTGATCCTAAGTTCAGCATTGGCTGGCGCCCGGGCACAGGTGGCCTTGGGCCGCAGGGAGGAGCAGAGCGCCGCGGATCTGGAAAGGTTTTGCCTTGTGAAGTCTCTGTGGGCTGGGAGGTAACCCCCTGAAGCATCGACTTAGGGTTTGACTTATGGAGGTTCTGTCTGGGGCTCACTTGACCCGATGGTGTCATGCTGGTACAGAGGAGCAATTCCATGCTCTCTGAGGGCACAAAAATACCAAACCCTAGTGCTCGGGTGGAAATGTCGTGAACATGCCTTGAAATAACTGCTGCCTTGGCTGTGAGCTGCAGCACTGTGCTCCTGATGGCAAAGGTTAGGCATAGAGTCTCAATCGAATTGCTTTATTTGGACGGTGTAAGTGACACCATATCATGTCGACAGTTTTTGTTCCATTTCCTGCTTTAGGGGTTCTGAAGTGATGATGTACACAATGACCAGCATCTCACTGCAGCTCCTGCACAGGCGTAGTTGGCTAAAACCATTCTCTAGGTCCAATGTTAAGTGTGACTCTGTTAATAATTAGCATGTGCCCTGTGTCAGAAGCCAGTCATGCAGCTGAAGTCCACTGGCTGCCTCCATATTGTCAAGATTTTTTGATGTAGGCATAAGATGTATCTCCACCTCTGTACCTGTGTGCTCAGGGTGTCCCTTGCTTCCAGCTCTGTCTCAGTGGTCAGGCACTGCTGGCGTGCAGGTGAGCCCTTGTTCTAGGATGCCCAACGTGCGTTTGCTCTTAGATGCCAGAATGTGTAAGGCATGAGATGTGCACAGCTGCAATGGAAAGACCCAAGACTGTTAGTGTAGCCCCCTTAAATATGCCTTTTACAGGAATGATGAGAAATGGGAATTGTGTGGGACCCAAGGGGTGGAGGTTTATATGCACTCTAACTGACCTCCATCTGGGTTCCCTCAGAACTAATTTAGTGATCAGTCACATATTTTTGTCATACAAATAACTCCCTAGACCAATGCTGGAACATTGTTGGATGCCATCTTTTATGTGGCTTTCACATTAACAAGAAAGAAAATTTTGGCCACAGGTGGTCAGTGCACAACTCTGTCTCCATCTCAGGAGTGTAATCATCCTGAGTTTCTTGGCACCTCTGAGTACTTGCAAGTCAGTGGGAGATGAGGGAGAGCCAAAAATCCAGAAACTTGTAATTAAGAGAGGGAAAAAAGCCCAAAGAATTAATAGTGGTTCATTGACTGTGAGCATACATGTTCAAGTATTTTGTGGCATTAACAGCTCATTGTGGCACTTTCCTGGGTGGATTCTGTAGTCAGACTCCTCTTTGCTCAGTTTTGGTGTTCTCAGACAGACTTCTATTTTCTTTCTTCCAAGCTATACCATTGCATTATCCTCCTCATTTGAATATTTACATTTTTACGTTAATCCCTCTCTTATACAGCTATACAACATAACTCAGGTATGTAAATACATAAGTTGGTTTCTGTCCAATATGCGACTCTAGATAGACATCTCATCTGAAGATGGTGATTATTTTGTGTGATCCTCATGCTGTTGTGTAGAACACTTCATGCCATTTCTTTTATCTCATGTGAATCTTGATTTTAAAAATGGCTGTTGACCTGAATGAATAACCTAGATTTTGTGTGCAAATGTCCTTGGACTGATTGAGCAAGATTCAGTACTTTGGTTCTCCCAAGCCCCAAGAGGAGGAGATGCCACCCAGTCAGTCTATGCTTGTGCTTCCTTTGATGCTAATGCCAGCAAAGCTCAACTAGTAAAGGAAAAAATCTGAGAGAGCCACTGCTGGTGAGTCTGTACATTGATTCTGCAACACTGCATTTTAACTGAGACGTGCATGAACCTGCCAGGGTGCTGAGCTGCTAAAAGTTCCTCCTCATTACCCTCCCACTGCCACAAGAGCATTCCTATATAAAAGAAAGCACATGGACTTTGCTTGGGACAGTCACATTTTTAATCTGATGGAAAGAACAGGATGAAATAACAAGAATGGTCTTTTTATTTCTGTCCTGGTGCTCTCCAGTATCCCGCAGATTATAAAATCCTTTGAGTAGGGGGAAAGAAACATCTCATGGGAATCCTGGGAAAAATAAGGCAACTGTGATTTAATAAAGCTTGCAGTGCCAGTTTGTGTTAGATCACAATTGAATGGAGGTGTTTAATATTCCATGTTCATTAACTTCTGTGAACTTTTCATAGGGCTTAACTCTTATAAGGGTAATGGTTTGGATCTGTGCTTGAAAACTGAGTTTGAAGGCTGCTAAACTTAAAAAGCTATTAATATTCTAGTTTGTTGGGGGGGGGAATAAATAATTATTTGACTCCATTGCAAATAAGAAAGCTGTATGCCTTTTCTTCTGGATAATAAAACTGGGCAAATATGTGACATTAAAAAGTTACACAGTACATCATCATGGATTTAGTAAAAACAAACCCCTACCAGCGTTACCCCTTCTCGATGTGAGCAGTTAGCCAAACTTCCTAGTGGGTGTTTGCATCAGATGGAGGTACTGAGCTAGTTATTCCTTTGATGTGCAGAGCACACACAGAAAGTCCCATTTCTCTGAACACAGTAGGAGTGAAGAACCAAAGACAGCTTCTTGGCTCACAATTTCAAGTGTTCTTTTTCAGAGAACAAGCTTATATCAACTTTTTTTTTGAGGCACAAGCTACAAAGATTTCTTCCCTTCTCTTTCTCTCACATGGCTGCACATTCCTGTCAGCATTGATGTTTACCCTGCATGGCAACCCCTCTTCCTATATTGCTTCACTTTTGGAAGAGCCCTCAAGTGTGGTGTAGATCAGGTATGGGTATCACAACACAGGGTGTTCTTTAATTGCTTCACCAGTTGGTTTGCAGGGAAGGTAACTGTTGCTCCTGTCTGATCCTGTCAGGTTTCTTCCAAACCCACCTTCACAGCTCAGAGAAAGGAGTTGCAGAAGCACTGCATGCTTTCAAAAAAATACCTGGTCTCTATGCCAAGGAATTTTCCTCCCTTCTGCTAACCATTTTAATCACTTATTTCTGCACAGCAGCACTGCAAAGGTTTTAAATGATACATGTGACATAGCGAGAACAACCAGACAGGCATCCAGTAATGGCAGGCAAGACCTCCCTTACAGGAAATCATTTCCATGTGATACTTGTAGGATCTGAGAGATCTGTGCATGCTTACTTTCTGGCTTTGTCATGCAACTTTATCAACATTATTAACAACAAACATTGTGTTGGTGCAGTTTTTAGAGCAAAGTCTCTGGTGCTCTTCCCTGCTGTCAGGCTTGCAGTGTGCCTGTGGACATCCCTTGGAGATTTGACAGCTGAATTCCCTGCCATGCAACTGCCCAACCTTCATTTAAATGAATTGATCTTGAGTTTCCTCTTAACATAAATAATGAGATCAAATTCAAAGCCCCAACCAGTGCCAAAATCTGAACTCTTTTGTACAGATAAATTACCAAAACAAAGGTGGATGAAGTAGTTCAGAAATGTTTTGGTTCTGCTTGTTTGCTGTAACTCTATCACACACATTCACTAGGTGGTAAACTAAAATCTTTAACCAGGTAAGCCTAGTGGCACCAATCATGACCTCAAAATGTGGCTGTGTGATGAAATATATAGGCAAGAATAGGTAAGTTAGATACCGTTGACTGAAATTGTGTGAGGTTACCCACTGTTGTGTTGAGGATTCAAAGCAGAGAAAACTCACAAACAACATATTTAAGTGTAGTTCTGAAGCTGCCACATGGCATGAACTCAAATGTGATACGTGGAACTGTCATGGTTTCAGTCCCCCTCAGTCAGTATCATACGAGTCCTCTGCAAGCACAGAGTCTGCTTGGTTAGATGATTACACTAGATTTATGTTGCACAAGAAGAAACAGAAGCTTAATGTCTCGGAGGTTCAGCTTAGCAGCATGGGCAGGCAATCTGCCTGTTAGAATTGCAAGCCTCTTTCATGCATGGCCAGTTCCAAAGTTCTCTGCAGCAGGACTTGGGAATGGAAAATGTCATCTACAATTATGCATATTTGCATCATCTTCTATCATGCAAATCCCCCCCCCCAAAAAAATGCAGCAAATGTTTTGTTTGCATATGTAGGTCAACCACAAATCTGCAGTATAAACATTGGGAGCATAGGTTGACGTATACAGACAAACCCAGGCTGAAGCATGACACCACCATGAATATTTTCCAAGTGGAGGCTGTTTGCTAGGTATGTTTTCTTATGACTTTTCATTTTACAGAGCACTGCTTTCATATTGATTTGTGAAGGTACACCTGACAGAAGATGCTCCCCATCACTGCAAAAGGAATTACTAACTTCAGACACTGCTGGATAGTTCTTAATGAGTAACTACTTTTTTTTTTTTTTTTTTTTTTTTTTTTTTTTTTTTTTTTTTTTTGGGATTGTTTTTTTTTTCATAGTATCTTGGGGAATGGATTATTTTTCAAAATTATAATTAAAGTCTTTATGGAAATAATTCTTTGCCACTGATAGGAAGCCACTTTTAGATGATATTTTAAAATATTGTATGGTTTTGGTTTGGGTTTTCTTTTTGTTTGTTTGTTTCTGCTAATTAATGTCTTCCTTGTCTTAGCTATCTTTAAAAATGAAAAAATATAGAAAAGAATACATTTATTCTCCTTATGATGCTAGAAATCTGGATCCAGACTCTATAACCAAAAAGCTTACTAGAGGAAGGCAAATTTATGATTTAAGAAAAATGGTGCTTACTAAACTCATGAGGTTGATATGTTGGCATGTCTGCCTCATGAATTCTGTATGCCACAAGCTGGCAGTACAGTTCACTTTCAGTCTGAGTTGCTTGGATCAGCACATTGTCATGATGCAAAACTCATGCTGTTCAGTTTACTGCCTGGGAAAGTATCGCTCTTAGAATTAGGTTTTCAGCAAGACTATTTCTGCAAATACATAACAGAGTACCTGCTGGCATGGCTCAGGCTGATCTCTGGAGTGATGCTGCAGTCTGTTACCCATCAGTGGTCTGCACCTGTACAATTGCTTTATTGCCAGACTCATCCTTGGATCTGTTGCTACCTGTGCACATCAGGGGAAGCCGCGTGTTTGCTCACGCAAGATATCCGGTTAACCATGTCATGGTATAATGACTCAGTGAGTTATGATTTAAGATGAATGAGAGTGAAGTTGTTGGCCTAAGAGATGAGTAAAATACTATATAATGAATGCATCTTTCACCATTCTCATCAGATTAGATGAGCACCCCTGTTACATTTGCTAGCCTGAACTTAAATAATAACAGTACAGGGGCATTGCATTAGGAGCCAGATCAGGGCTCTTAAAAGGCCAAAATCCTGTGAGACTGGAATTGAAGTTTCTTGAAGGTATGCAATACTGTGCCAATAAATATACTCATATACCAATACTCTGGCAAGTTCCCTCCTGTGTAGGAGAGAATGTGTTGTTCTGTCATGCCCACAAATACCATCACCACTGCGACACTGGAAGATGATTCAGAAAATAAATTCATTGATGTTTTTCCCAGCACAGTCTAGCAGATGTACAGTTCTCCTGGACAGAATACAAATTCTTGTTCACTTGTTATCAGAAAACACTTCTTAACAATTTGTTCTTAACAACAGTCCTCTCTGGGCAGGGGTCTCAGGAAATAAGCTTGTGTTTAAACAAGCACACAGTAACTTTAAATGTCTCCTCTCTTCACATCTTTAGATAGATGATCTAAGGTTTCAGGTGTTTTCTCTCCTGCTGCTAGATCCAGCTTGCAGTATTCAGCAGGATACACTCTCCTCCCACATTACCTTGCTACCTTATTACTTAACTCAACCTATACTTTACCCCCCTACCTTGCAGTACCTGAACACCATGTACAGCCTGACTTCATGCTGCATACTGCAGACCACGTCTATTTATCTCAACATGAAATGAAGGTTTTATCCATACAATACAGTGCAAACCAGGTATACGATGTATTACAGCTTCTCTGGTAGAGAAACAACTAGTACATTATTAGCCTGTAAGGAATATGGGTATATAACAATTAGATACAAAAATATTTCTCCTTTGCAATCATTTTGTTTAGTGTTTCCCATACTCCAAAGCCTCTTAATGTCTTGGCCCATCATAACTGTTTTACTGGCTTTCCTTCAGCACTGCTGACATTGGTGAAGATAAATCTTTAATATATGTTTAAAAAATGTTAATCCAGAGGCCTGACAGTAAAATAAGAGTCAATTAAGTCACCATTTAAAATCAGAGTTGGCTTGGCAGATACCAACATCTGGTGGTGATTGGTGAGACAACCAAGATGTGCCCTTCAGTGATGGACATACCACCTGGACAGATCAACCTTGCCAAAGTTACAGGCTCCTTTGAGCTCCTGTTGGCACTAGGAAACACTCCAAAGTTTTTAATTAAGAATTGTCACAGCTGTAAAAAAAAACAACACAGCATTTAATAGCAACCTGAGAGCAGTCAAGAAGGAGCTACATGACCACAGCTGTCCTGGTCACTCCATACTGTGAGGCATGACTCTAATTAATTAATTAGTTAATTTGTTGCCTGCAATGAGTAAATGGTGGCAAATAGGTGATGCACTGAAAAAATATAGGTAGTGATAGGAGTGCAGGTGAAGCTTTAGTTTGCTGTAGAAATAAGACAGTATCTTGGGTAATTAAACTTTCTAATTTATAAACTACTACTGATTCGTCGGAAAGGCTCCACACACAGAGACACAGTTACTGACACACTGTGTCTTCTGTCTTGCTTTCTGTAAATTATCAGGAAGCATATGAGGTGAAAATGAGGTATTTATCCAGATGTTCCTAAAACCTGATATAGCAGGGTAAAAGATGCATTCACATCTCCTTCCCGCCTGAGGAGTTTTACAGTTAGGACCTTAGTCTTGACAGACTCTTTTAAGTTGAACTTGCAGCCAACTGGAAGCACCAACTTTTTGTTGCCTTTTTTTTTTTTTTTTTCCCCTTTAAAAAAAAAAAAAAAAAAGGCTTTCATTTAAACAATTTCTTCTGGTATCTGCTTTCAGTCCTGCTCGGTATCGGCAGCACAACTCCAGTATCAGCTCCTTCCACAAAATCCTTTTTTTCCCTGTTTTTTATTTTCCTGGGTTCTACCCTGCCGCTGAAGCCTGCGTCCCTGGCAGCGCGGCTGGATTTGCCAGGACGCAGCGCCACCGCCTGCCCACGCTGCCCTGAGCCATCTGAACTCCATAAATCCCTGCTTTATGCTGCTCTCACATGTTCTATTTCAGCACCTCTTAACTAATACGATTCATGTAACATAGTAACACCATCCTGTTACCCACACCGTAAAAGTGTTTTTCCTATTTTCTTGCTGTGTGCCTGGCTCACCGGGGCAGTTTACAAGTGTGTTTAAAATGCAGCATGGTCTTCAGCTGTAACTCTGCAGTATTAAATAAACCAAGGATACACTTATCTTGGGAAGACATTTCCAGCACAGGTTCAGGGCCTAAGTGTCCTTCTGTCATGCCTCATGCTGTCTGTCACAGGGAGAGAGAACATGAGGCATGGCTGAAGGACTCTGCTCTGCTGAGACCTCACCTGGAGTACTGCATCCAGTTCTGGAGCTTCATTTTAAGAAGGACACAGACCTGATGGAGCAGGTCCAGAGGAGTGCCATGAAAATTATCATTAGGTTGGAGCACCTCTTCTATGAGGACAGGCTGAAGGAGCTGGGGTTGTTCAGTCTGGATAGGAGGCAGCTCTGGGAGGACCTAGTAGCAGCCTTCCAGTACCTGAAGAGGAGGCAGCTCTGGGGGGACCTAACAGCAGCCTTCCAGTTCTTGACGGGGGGCTACAGGAAGCATGGAAAGAAGCTGTATACAAAAACCTGCAGCGACAGGACAAGGAGCAATGGGTTCAAGCTTGAGAAGAGCAGATTTAGACTGGATGTTAGGAGCAAGTTCTTTGCTATGAGGGTGGTGGAGCACTGGAACAGGTTGCAGCCCTTTCCCTGGAGACATTCAAGGTGAGGCTTGATGGGGCCCTGGGTGACCTGGGCTGGTGGGGATGTCCCTGCTGACTGCAGGGGCCTGGACCAAATGAGCCCTAGAAGTCCCTTCTGGTCTGGACCATTCTATGATACTATCATTCTATGAATCTATAATTCTATCATTCTGTCATTCTATGAGCAAGGCCCAGTGCTACTCTTCCAGCTGCACACCTCAGCATGGGCTTTCCAGGTGTCTTTGGACTAAAAATTAAGAAAATATGGAAACTAATCAGTTGACATTAATCTAGGGTATTCAATTGATCATTACTGGACACGCGTGAAGAAACAAGAGCTAAGCCATGGTCTAATGCAGGAGAGCACGGTTTTGTCTGAGTAATACAACAGGTTCCCCCCCGCACTGCATGCTTCACATAAAAACCACTCCACTATGCAATAAAAAATAATACATTTAATTTCAACGCCACGCAGATAAGATTTTGATGAGAAAGACTACGGCTGTCAGGCGCATCCAGAGCCATACGGCCGACCCAAAAGCGCCGACAGCACTTTAGGGGCGGTCACCACCCATGGGGGCGATTTCCCGCCCCACGCCGCCCGTTTCCAAGATGGCCGCCAAGCGCCTTTCCGAAATGGCCTCCCCGAAAGAGGCCGACAACCCTGCCCACTCCCAAAATGGCCGTTTCGGCCATAGAACGTCATCGCCATTGGGGCGGAGCGAGTGGGGTGACCGCCTGACGGCGATTGGCCCCTCGCGCGGTCCGTCCGCCGCTCCGCTCTCATGGCAACGGGTGGGGAGCGGGGGTGGCCGAGTTGAGGCAACGCGCCGCGGGATGGAGTCGGTGGGGGTCCCGCTGCAGGGCTGTGCCCCGGCCCGGGAAGCAGAGGAGCCCCCGGGCTCCCCAGCGCTCCCCGCCGAGGAGCCGCAGAGCGGACAGTATGCCGGGGAGCCACCAGGGGAAGAGGTGTTGCCTGCCGTGACCAACCGGGAGCGGAGCCTCCGCGGTGCCGGTTCGCAGGGCCCACCTGGACGGCCGGCGCGAGGTAAGGGGCGGCGGGCCCCGGGACGGCGCGGAGGGGAGGATGTGGGCCGCGCTGTCCGGCGTCCCCGTGTCACGGTGGACAGCTCCAAGGCCAAGACCTCGCTGGAGGCACTGAAGATCAGCTTGCGGCAGCTCCGCTGGAGAGAGGTAAGCGCCCGAAGACCTCGGTCGCTCGAGCACAGCTGTGGGCAGGTTCTGCCTGGCGCCGCTTTCCCCTTCCACGCCAGCCCCCCATCTCCGGCCCGGGCTAGTGCTTGCCCCAGCTCCAGCTCTTCTCTAGGCATCCCTCGCCGCTCTGCCGGCAGTGCAAGGGAAACCTTCCCTCCGGTGCATTGGGATCAATCTCTGGCAAAGCCTTTCCCTTCCCCCTCCTCCTTTTTCTCCTCCTTCCCCCCCCCCGCTTCCCTGAGCCAACACCAAAGTAGGCTCGACTCATCCCGACTGGTGTCATCTCGACAAAAGGGTTATTTCTACTTAGAAGTCTAGTCGGGAGGCTAATTTGATTCATGACTAAGAGCGCTATCAGTAGTTATGCAAGCTAAAATAGGGGTAATCGGATATTATGCTTCAAAGCTTAACCAGATCACTGGAAAGGGCAAGAAAGAAACTTACCCCTATGCAGAAATGTTTGGCGTGTTGTGTCGATTTGCATTTCTTTCCCTCATAGTAGGAGTACGTGACATAGTGCTCATGGCAGTGGACAAAAAGTTAGGACCAGATAGATCAGCTGTCTGATCCGACAGCAATCGGATCTGCATCGCAGATTATCTCGAAGGCGTGTCAAAGAGCATTGTGCATGAATGAAATCATATTAAACCTCCTAGTGAAGCATACATAACGGGCTTTAGCCTTCTGAATAGTGCTATATTCAGAGAAGATATGGATTTGGTTTTTTTCCCTACAGCTTGAGTCATGTTTTCCCTGTGTTGTGAGGAGTTCAAGGTCTGCCTGTCAGTGCTGAACTGGAGTCATGACAGGCAATGTGGGGGCTGGTACTAAACGGATGCTTTGGAGCTTTCTATTTAAATCCTGAAGAAATTACAGATGCTAAATTGTTCTCAAATTGTAAAGATTTCCATAATAACTTTATAACTGGTTTTGTAGAAGTTGAGATGGTTTCCAGGAGATTCTGTAAGAGGAAAGGATACTTGTAATCCATTTGGAAGAGGGAAGCTGGAGGGGATGTAAAGTGGAAGGATAAAGCCTGGGGATGAGCTGTTTCTTTGTGTGCAGAGCTAGAGCGCAGCAGCGTAATCTACCACACCTGCAACGCTTAGCAAAGCTGCCTTTGGGATGCCCACTCACAGGATAATAAAATCTCTGTGCTCCTGATGATTGTTTTAACAGACTTGGCGTAGACAGTATATTCTGTGTTCTTTCTAATCTCTGAGCTAATTGCTCTATTTTCTGAAACGTTGAGTGGCAGTAAATGTTAACTGTGATTATTCATAATATTCTGAATAGCTAGCACCGTAAAGGCATATTTACTTCTAACCAGGAAGAGTAATACTTGTTCTCTCTTCATGAAATTTTATTTCAGGGTTTTTTAATGTAAATCCAGTGGGAGATTTTCAAAGTCTCATTGCACAAATGCTTCAGCTCTCAATTCTTGTTCTTACAGCAAAAAAAAAAAAAAAAAGCAAAGAAACACCAGAGGCATGAAATTAAAACCTCTTGAGTGTACCTCTCTTAGCCCTCAGTGCAGCTGTGGAGTGTCTGTCAGCAGCCTTGCTCTGTGCTTTACTCAGTGACATACAGGGCAAGCGGGACTTTACACTTAATTTCTTTGTTCTTATGGTTAAGTTTTATGTTGAGAGTGGCTGGTGCCACTCCAGCGACTGTTTCTGAATTACTGATTTAAGTTAGCCTCACAGATTATGTTGGTAATGAGCCATAGTTACTGGTTAATTTTGTTCTTTTCTGTTGCCTGGGCTTTTACTGGTTTGCATATCTGTCGAGCACTTGGTATTCTGTCCTAGAAGTGGACTTGTTCCCCATGCTCTTGTTTGGCTCTTGAATATCTGCACTGTTTTAATCAGTATTCCTCTTCCTGCTCTGCTTCCCCCAACGGCAATTGCTTTTGCCTTTAATTCATCTTTCTTTGTTTACTGTCTCCCTCAATATCCTTTCTCCTCCATCCATTAGTTCAGTCAATAATTTTCATTTAGTCTGTTGATTCCTCTTCTGGCCACTGAATTTCTGCTCTTAATAAAAAGTAGACATAACAAGGAATTTTGTGATGTTTGACTGTACCATCTGGATGGCAAATAATTCCCTCTGTAAAACAAGTCTTTGTAATGTATTTCTCTATGTTTTCCAGATTATAAATAGGTCAATAAGCACGAACATGATGTCTTTTGGAAAGAAAGTATTTTCCTGTGTATGTGCCTGATTTTGTAGTGAAAGGGCTGTAACATGAGCTGTACCTAGCACTGTTTACATTGTGAAAAATACTGTAGTGAAAGCCTTTTAGGATGGGAGCAAGACCAAGTGTTGGCTTCAAGCTAGCAGACTTCAGTTAACAAAGAGAATCAGTCAGTAGGTAAAATCTTGGCTAGATCTGAAGAGAAAAACAACATTAAGAAGAGGCATGCAAAGAAAACTCTTTTTATTTCCGTTACGTATAATTTTGAAACCTCTCTTTTACAAATGCTTAGAGAAATAGCACTAAAGTGTTTGTTTGAACAACTGTCATTGATGGCCAGAGCCTTGGAAATAGTTTCAGTGCTGCAACAGGACCAGCAGAGGGAACACAGATGTTGTTTCTTGGAGGACCATTATAATAATGTCGAAAAAAAGTAGTAATGAAATGCATGTATTTTAAATATTCATGTTTCAGGGGCTGGTGTTCTGCTGTCATTCTTTGTATAATGCTTTCCAAGATGATTGTATCTTGGGCTTTGATTTTCTATATTTGATCCTTTTCCTCCCTCCCCACTTCTTTTACATTTTTTCCTGTTACTGCTTTTGTTTTGGTTATGTTCTTCTGTGTTTGCTGCTGGATGTGTTGGCCTGAATATGTTATTGGGCTGGAGACATCATCATAATAGGCTTTTGAAAGTGGGCTGCTTTTTATGGATAAGTTTTTCTCTCTAATGGATGTCATTAGTACAGTGACATATATGCAGGCTCTGGGTTCAGATTTTTTTTTGTTTTAAGCTGTATGTTCAGAAATCTCCTCTCTGTGGTTACTCTGCCTTGCTGGAAGAGCTTTGTTTCACTAATAGTCTATTATTGCAATATGCACTCTGATAATTTCTAGCAGTAAGACATAATGCACTGTGATTACAGACTTGGCCACATGGTAGCAGTTTATTTTAGCAATCTAACATATGGTAAATGCCATTACAAGACCAAAAAAAAAGAAAAAAAACAATTATTGGAAGCATGTCTAATGTTGGTGAGTGGTTTATTCTATGGCATTGATAGTGAGGAAGAGCTGAAAGGGTCCAAGAGAGCGTACTTTGATTATTGAAATTCTGTTTTGAAAAAACAAAACAAAAGACATTAGACCCCCTTCTTTTTTTTTTTTTTTTCCCCCAGATGTAGAAATTTTGGGTAAATTAAGCTATCAGCTGTGCTAGCCCTGGCTGAGGTAATGCACAGGGATAGACCTTTTAAAAAGCATTGCAGAATTTCAGTGCACATGGCAGCAAAGCAATTACTCCCATCACTAGATTGGACTGTCTGATTCAGTGTGTCAAATTCTTTAAATGAACATGATATGCCAAATGAAATAATGGACATAAATTGAGCTTGCATCCTGAGTTTATTCATCACTTAATAAATTATTTCTCCGGCTAGCTTTCAATTACTAGGAAAATGGAAGGAGCAGATGTCTCAGGCATCAAATATCCCAGCAGTAAGTGTTTCATTTGTCTTGCTGTTCAGTAGCTTCATGGAGGGGTGGAAATAGTTTGAAATTTTATGCTGGGAAAAGCTGACTGGAAGACAGGAGTCATTTAACTTGTCATTAAACGTGATGGAACAGACTGATGTGACCCGTGAGACAATTTAAATTATTGGCTTCTAATCAGAAGGTAGAAATGACCTGTCAGACAGATTTGACTCTGATGGATTATTAATTGTGTCAAGGCTGTGGAAACAATTCTATTCTCTTTGTGGCTCCTTGTTTATTTGTTTTGACAAATGACCCTCACCTCTGAATAAAAAAGATTTTGCTTAAATTGTTCAAAGTGTCACTGAGTTGATTGCAACCTGAAGGTTGTTTGTAGTGACTGATGCAAGGACCAGACTCTCAGGTTTTCAGCACAGGGATGAGCACAGGGAGACAAGAACTGCTCCAGTCACACCTACTGCCTGTGTGCAGCTACAACTGTGAGCTCTCCAGTTCCCAGGCTGTGAGCACCTTGCCTTAAGCATCAGGCAGAGGAATTCTGAGACTATTCCACCTGATGCCAGGTAACCACAGACAGAAGTTATGAGAATAGACAACTGCTTTAAGCATCCACCTTTGTTTTAGCTGGTCCCGTGCACCAGCAGCTGGCAGAAAGGCCTCTTTTACCAATATGATTAATTTGTATCTGCCTGACGTTGTCAGAGGGGAGCCAAGTAATCACACTTGTTTGTGCCTTTCCAAACACTATTCTTATGTAAAAGCATAGTGCAGGTGATAAAGAATCCTCCTCAGCTCCTTCAGGTGGTGAGTTTGATCTGGTTGTTGGATAAATCCAAACAATTTTGATTTGGCAGGAGCAGAGATGTTGTGCTATCCAGACCACCGATGCAGGCCTGCAGTGCTTCACTTTTCCAGTCCAGAGGTGCTCACTCTTCATCTGTTGTGAAGTGATATCTGTGCGCAGTTTGTAAAGTACTCTCATAGCCTCTGTAGATGAAAGGTGTTATATAAATGCAAATTTCATTCCTTTCATTTCAATTTCATTTAATAAATAAATAAACACCTCAGGTTTTAGTGGGAAGGGCATTCTGATACCTGCATTCATACTGCATCTGTATTCTGGATGTACCAGTGGAGAGAGGTTAAGGCCACTGATTGTCTTTCAGAGACTAACAGAATTAATTTTCACTTGTACAAAACCAGATTTTGCAGACTGAATAATAATGAAATAAGTGAAGAATCCACTGGTTCTGTTAAATTTGGTATCTCATCCCTATAACTAAGGAAACAGAGAAAGGATGTAATGCTCAATTAGCATTTTTAATTAATTTTCCAAGGCTATTTACAGAGGAAACTGAATTTTTAATTAAAGTAACAAATAAAGTAATTCACTCAAAAGCTTAATGAGATTCTGTTTTCTGTCACAGCGAAAACAGATCCAATGCTTACAGAAATGCTTTAAAGCAAGAAAAATTACATTTGGAGGAAAGAAGTAGTTTGTGAAAAATTCTGTGATTCTTTCCATAAGTAAGTGGTGCTGAAATCACTGAGTGATGAAGGGGGTTGATATTTCACACTGTGTTCTAAAAATGCTGTAGTCAGAAATGTGACATATTTATTTGAGAGAGATGTAAGGTAATAATAGATTCCTGTGAATGGATCCCATATGGTACTTAAATAATGGCACCTACATGGAATTGGCTTTTTGGATTGATATAAGGAGCTGTGTCTAGGAGGAAAAGTGTGGAAAATGGGTGTGCTTTTTTTACACAGAACAATTTGTTATTTGTAATCCATGTCATAATAGTATTTATTTTTTGACAGTAGTTTTTGTGCTTTTTTTTTTTTTTTTTTCCTTTTGGGGTGTTGATACTGCTTATTCCTGGGGCTTGTGTTCTTACTGCTGGTAGTTTGCTTTCATAAATCATTTCACTACTATTAAACTGTTGCTGTCAGTAATTGGCAGTGCTGTTTCAGAGCTCTTCAGACTGTTTAAAAAAAGGCTGATCTTTTTGGTAATGGAAAGCTATATAATCTTCCAGTTTATGGTGAAATTCTGTGTGAATGGGAAAAGGCTCTTAGGTTATTGGAATACTTAATATTTTTAAAATAATTTGCTTAGTCTTTGTAGTTGAAATAAGTATGTCCAACAAATGATTAATGAAATTGTATTTCTTGAACTCCTTTGCTGTGAGGGTGCTGCAGCCCCTGGAGCAGCTGCCTAGATCACAGGATGTCAGGGGTTGGAAGACACCCAAAAAGATCATCGAGTCCAACCCACCTGGCAGAGCAAGACTATAATCTAACTCAGGTCACAGAGTAATGCATCCAGACAGGCCTTGAAAGTCTCCGAAGGAAGAGACTCCACAACCTCTTTGGGGAGCCTGTTCCAGTCCTCTGTGACCCTTACAGTAAAGAAGTTCCCCCTTATGTTGAGTTGGAACCTCCTGTGCTGCAGGTTCCATCCATCACTCCTTGTCCTATCCCAGGGAACAGTGAGCAGAGCCTTTCCCCCCACCTCCTGACCCCCAGCCCTCAGATATTTATAAACATTTATTAGATGCCCTCTCAGTCTTCCCTTCTCCAGACTAAAAAACCCCAGGTCTCTCAGTCTCTCCTCATCAGGCAGTGCTCCACTCCCCTCATCATCCTCATAGCCCTCCTCTGGACCTTCTCCAACAGATCCCTATCTCTCTTAAACTGAGGAGCCCAAAACTGAGGTTGTGGAGTCTTCTCTGGAGACTTTCAAGACCCATCTAGATGCATTCCTGTGTGACCTGCTCTGGGTCATCCTGCTCTGGTAAGGAGGTTGGACTCAATGATCTTCAGAGGTCTCTTCCAACTTCTACCATTGTATGATTCTATTCCCTGCAACAGCATTTTAAATTACATGAGTCATGCCTTAATTGTGGTTGGTAGCAAACTGGGAGTTTCTCTGTTCAGATCATGCCTCTCAGTCATTTGTTTTCAGTTCTAGAAACCTTTCCCAGTTTATTAGCATCTTGAATTTTAGTCTCAAACTGATCAAAACAGTCATGCTTTTGCATCCCAGATATAGGGCATGTTTGATTTAGAGAGTCAGAAAAGTGTTCTTGAATGGTTTATGCTTAATCCAAATGTTAATAAAAGTAAGGAATGAATGGATTTGGGCAGGTTGCTTCAAAACCTGTCTCCTCTTTTCCAGTTTCCTTTTGGCAGACGCTTGCCATGCGATATCTACTGGCACGGGGTATCATTCCACGATAATGATATATTCTCAGGGCAAGTCAACAAGTTTCCAGGTACCATACTTCTCTTTCTAGTTTAAACAAGTGCTTTAAAACCATATTTATTTGAACTGTTTCTGTGTTTTACTGTTGAAATGTGAATTGTCTGCCTAATCAGCTGATAGTATTTTTAGCCTATTACAGGGTTTGGTAGGTGATTTCTGCTTAGGGGGTAGGAATATCTTCATGACTGTCTCAAACGTTTTCTGAACTGGAATTATTTTGCAGAGGAAGTGTTTTTGATGAAAAGAGTACTTTGTATATGAGAATTCAGGAAAAGAAGTGTGTTAGACTATAATTTAAGTGTGCAATTATTCTATGTTATTTAGTGTTGATAACAGTGCTGCTGTATCTTGATTTAAAATGGAAAGAATCTGTTTTGTCCTCTAGCCAGTCTCAGGGAGAAGCTCAAACAGAATTTCTCAAATGGATTTTTTAATATCGAAGATTTCATGTCAGCCCTCGTCTTATGATGCCTCTTCTGTTTTTTCAAGCTCCCTTTTTTTCTCATTTAATCCCTGTTGAGATCTCTCTAAATAAGAGCTTAGATATTGATTTATCTAAGCCCTTTACTTCAGATTTGTTGCTGCTATTAGTATGCTGTGAGAATAAGAACCCTCAGATATTGAACTTTATGCTTTATTTACCCTGACTTTCTGCTGTCTGTGGGAAGTTCACATTCAAGTATTGAATGGTGAGGCTTTCTGATGGTTTAAATTTGTGTTAGAAGAATGTTACCCACTCTGCATTCTGACTTCTAGGTGGTAACTAAGTGGCCTATGCAGTAGTCAAAACCAGAGTCCTTTAGAACTACAGCTGATTCCAGGAACGTTGTGCCAGCTTGATGCTAGGTTTTACAAAATCATTTCTTCTTGAAGAAGAGATCTTGGTACTTCTCTTTATTACTTGTGAGAGATTCAAAGAATCTGAAAAGATTTGATTTTTTAGAAGTCTTTCTTTAAAAATAGCTTCTTAGTCATGTTCCTGATGGAAGAGACTTCAGCAGATGCATTCCATGTCCCTTTCTGTCCTCTTTGTAGCTTTGGAACCTCCTGGCCAAAAGCACCCAGACTTAGCAAATATTTGCAGTCACTGAGTTCTGGGAGGTTTTGTGGAAATTGCTGGCCAGGTAGCAAAGAAGTCCACAGGTGATGTTCTCACTGTGAAAGGAACTGTAGCATGAACTGAGCCATGGAAAGCATAAATACCACAGGAGTAACCCTGAATGCCCTGACCTCAGGTAAAGCTCCTACTGGAGCTCACATGGATCTGGGAATGCCATGATCCAAGCATGAGATTGAAGGCTGCAGGAAAGCAGCTATGTTTGAGTGCTCACATAATAACCTACTCATCATGACAGAGTTACTTAAACAAATGCAAAGTAAAGACAGAGTGGGTGATTACATTTAAATGGTATTTTTTTACCTTTTCCAGGCTAGGGAAATAATTCTGGATTATGACAAAGACAGTGGTGGTTGCTTGACTAAAGCTTTCCCTCAGCTATTCTGAGCTGTATTTTTGACAATGGATTTTTTCAGATCTGTTACAGTGTGAAATACGGCAGGGGAGTGCTGCAAATACTTGATCACATTTTAAGTTTTAAAATGTTTCAGCTTTATTGAAAGCAGTGTAGAAAGTAGAGTGTCTGCCAGTAAGGTGAATAATGCTTTACCAGTTTACTTTTAGGATGAGATTTCAGTGTGGATTTTCCCTTGCTTTTAGACACTGTCTGCTCTTTCCCCAGGCATGACAGAGATGGTGCGGAAAATTACCCTGAGTCGGGCAGTGCGAACGATGCAAGACCTCTTTCCTCTGGAGTATGACTTCTATCCTCGGTCCTGGATCCTGCCAGAAGAACTTCATCTCTTTGTGACTGAGGTAGATTACTTTTACTCTCAGAATAATATTACCTGGAGGATGTTGTTGCCATGTCCTTCTTTATTTTTTTTTTTTTAATGCCTACCAGATTATTTAAAATTGCACCTGGGTGATGTAGGAGACAACCTTTTGAATTTGGCTGAGATCAAAGAGGAGTGTGGCCAGCAGGTCAGGAGAGGTGATTCTTCCCCTTACTCTATACTCCAGACCCCACCTTGAATACTGCATCCAGTTCTGGTGTCGTGTCATGAGAAGGACACAGAGCTGTTGGTGTGAGTCCAGAGCTGGGCCATAAGGATGATCAAAGGGCTCAAATATCTCTACTGTGAGGATAGGCTGAGAAAGCTGGGAAGCTAGAGAAGAGAAGACTCTGGGAGGACCTTAGAGCTGCTTTCCAATACCTGAAGGGATTCTACAGGAAGACTGGAGGTGGACTTTACATAAATGAAGACCTCATTGCACTCTGCAGATCCCTGAATGTAGGTTGGAGTGAAGATGGGGCTGGCCTCTTCTCCTTTATGACAAGTGACAGGACTAGAGAAAACAGTTACAAGCTCCACTGGGGGAGGTTTGATATTGGGAAATACTTCTTCACTGAAAGTGTTCTCAGAACACTGGAATGGTCTGCCCAGGACAGTGGTGCAGTCACCATCCCTGCAGGTGTTCAAGCAGCATGTGAACCTGGTTCTTAGGAGCATGGTTGACCCTTCAGTGCTGGGTTGAGGATTGGACTTGGATGATTTTTCAGGTCACTTCCAACCAGATACAGTCTGTGATTCTGTGTGGAACTTCACCGGGTTCATTGGCACTGAAACCTTTTTAGCCCAGCCTTCCTGTGCTGTCCACATCCTTCAGCATTTCATACTGTCTGTTGTTAAATACACTCATACCTTCCTGAGTAAGTGTTTGACCCTCTTCGCAAACTGGTGCTTTGATTATCCAGAACATAATAAAGTGCCAATCATTTTCAGTTTGGGCTTGGTTTGTTTTTGTTTTTGGTTTTTTTTAGGGATGTTTTGCATGGATGTTTACTTCTATTATTACAAATATTAAAAAAAAATTTTTGTACATGTTTGTTTTAACCCTGTCAGAGCTTCTCCTCCCCCTCCACTCTGTCCTGATGAGGCCACATCTCAGTTCAAGAAAGACCTCAGGGAAATGTTGGAAAGAGTTCAGTGCAGAGCCACAAAGATGCTGAAGACAGTGGAATATCTTTCTTGTGAGGAAAGGCTGAGGGAGCTGGGGCTCTTCAGCNGTTTTGGTTTGTTTTTTTTTTAGGGATGTTTTGCATGGGTGTTTACTTCTATTATTACAAATATTAAAAAAAAAATTTTTGTACATGTTTGTTTTAACCCTGTCAGAGCTTCTCCTCCCCCTCCACTCTGTCCTGATGAGGCCACATCTCAGTTCAAGAAAGACCTCAGGGAAATGTTGGAAAGAGTTCAGTGCAGAGCCACAAAGATGCTGAAGACAGTGGAATATCTTTCTTGTGAGGAAAGGCTGAGGGAGCTGGGGCTCTTCAGCTTGGAGAAGAGAAGCCTGAGGGATGACCTCATTCATGTTTCTAGAGATGTGAAGGGCAGTGTTGGGAGGATGGACCCAGGCTCTCCTCGGTGATGTCCAGTGATAGAACAAGGGTCAATGGGTGCAAACTGCAGCGTAGGAGATTCCACATGAACCTAAGGAGGAACTTTTTCACTGTGAGTGTGACAGAGTCCTGGAGTAGGCTGCCCAGAGAGGTTGTGGAGTCTCCTTCTCTGGAGACATTCAAAACCTGCCTGGATTTGTTCCTGTGTCAACTACTGTAGATGATCCTGCTCTGGCAGAGGGGTTGGGCTGGATGATCTTCTCTTGAGGTCCTTTCCAACTCCTAACATTCTGTGATTCTTGTGGTGTTCTGGTTGGAAAAGTGAGAGAAAAAGATAAGAGACTTTAATAGACTTCTACACTGTGTGTTACTTTTCTGATAATTGCCATACTCACAGTCTAGTTAAATCTCTGAACATCTTTTAATACATACTTTTAAGTGTGCTGGGTCACTGCCATGACACTGCTAGTACCAACAAAACCAAATAAAAATCCCAAGGGTGCTTGAGCTGTATTGCTTTAGGTCTGAGACCAGTTTGTAAAAGAAGTGTAAATTACCCAATCAGTTTGGCCATGACAGGTAAAGAAGTACAAATAATTTGGGAATATACTTTCAGAATGGTGCTCTGGGGTTCTGGGGATGGCTCTCTGGGGAACTGGTTGCTGATGGAGCAGCACAGAGCAGTTTGTGGCTTGTTTATCAGAGTACAGGCACAGAGCTGCACACTGTCAGCAGGTGGCACTGTGAATAAATACTTTGGTTGAACATTACTGGAGTGAAAAAATGATTCCAGTTTCTGTTCCAAGAATAACAGATGTCCACTAACACACTCCTAGGAGTTTCCTTTGCATATGTTCTTCCATCTGTGTTTGAGAAAAGCATAGTTCTTGTTATCAAACATTATATTTTATAGTGTAAGAGTTGATGTTCTACTTAACACAAGTTTGCAGCATAACCTCTCAAAAATAAGAAGTGCAAACAAAAAACATTCCAAATCCACTGTTCACAATGCTTTTCATGTGCTGGTTCAGGAGTTCTCAGTAGGAGCTCTCTAGTTGTTGTTCTTTCATGTGTGGTTTTGTTTGCTTTGCAGCCATGGGACTCTAAGGCTGCTGAAAATGTCAGCTCTCTGAGGCTGAATTTTCAGCTTTTTCACAAAAAAGTACAATACAGCCTCTGTGTTAGACATACACCTGTAGGAACTGGCATACTTGCATGTGTGAATGCCATATGTGCATTCATCTGAGCAAAGGATGATCTAGCCAACTCTGGTACTTCTGGAAGTAAAGCTGTATTGTCAGGGGCTGCAGCTACGAAGTACATGGCTTAAGATGTGTCATGCTGAAATTCATACTGCTGCACCTTCACTGTCATTAGTGCTGAAGTCCTTTAAGGCACAGTTAATTACCAAAGGCCACAAGTTCTGCGTCAGTGTAGGTTACACACGAGAAGGTGATGTTTATAGTATAGAGTTCTGTCACAGAGGGCTGAGAAATAAACACCTGGGAGATTTTTTAGTAGAAATGACTCCTCCTGAAAGGAAGTTCCTTGAGATTTTAAATCTCACTGTGTCCTCCTCGATCACTATGCAGTGCAAAACAATTTCTCTCTCAAATACTCTTACTGTGTGTCACTTCTGTAGGCATGGTTGTGAATTGTTGCTGTGCAGTTGTGTCAATAACTAAATCAGATCCTGACAGCCTTTCCTGCTTGCCCCTGTATGTAAGTCGAGGTAGAAAGTGCTACAGCTAAATTTATTAATCATCTATGCTTTAGAAACCAATCATTGATGAGAAGTCCACAACAAGAGTGAAGCTAACTTTCATATTGGGAAAACCCAACAAACTGGTAGTTCTTAGAGTCACTTGTATTGAAATGAAACAGTGCTGGGTATTTTTAACAAGGGCTTTAAAGTTCAATTGACTAAATATATATATGTTTAGTATGATTTTTTATTTTTTTTTCCTTATAAAACATTTTGCACTACCGTGTCACCAGCTGATGCAAATGTCCTGGGTGCAACAGTAATCACCTCTTTGCTAACAGAGAGGAATCTGTGTGCTAAGAACTTACTTCTAATAGGAAATTTATATTTCTGCAAAACTTGGAATTCAAACCAGGGCCTTGATTGCTCTCATACTACTTTCTTGGTGTTGTCTGAGAGAATGATGAATAGGCCTGGTGTGATTAATTTTTAATAAGAATCTAATTTGGACTGTCTCATTTCCAGCACAGTGTATTTTTGGTGGTTTAATCAAGTTTTCATCTTTTGGATCCCTCTTAGGCATAGACATGAATATTGTAGTCTTTGTGCTGTCAAATCTTATAGCCTGTTCTATGCATTTTTCCAGAACACTACATTCATCCAGGCTCTGTTTCCTCATGAAAGGCAAACCCACAACTGGATCAGATTTTCATACCATTAGACATCCTCTCCTCTTGCTGTTGACTGTAAGCAGTTAATATGTTTTTAAAAAATATTTTCTTTCTGTCAGGCTGAATACAGGGAAATATCTCATTTCTTCTGAACTAATTTTCCTGCATAACTGAATTTTCTGTGTCTGGACAAGCCTCCTCATAATGAGAACCTGAAAAAACATAGTTGAACAGATTGTGGAGAATTTGAAGGTGACAGTCATGAATTTCCTTGAAGATCAAAACTCACCTGCTTTCTTCAAGACAGTCTGCTGAAAACAAGGCAGACTGTGGATTACTATTCCCTTTTTTCCCCACCACTCTATTTTCATCTGCCATGTGCAAGTTTTGATGGACTAAATGACCTGAACAATATCCAGACCTTCTAAAGCATCAAAAATGGACTAGAAAATGATGGAGAAAATGATTTCCATTAAGTGGAATGAGATAAGGATGATATCCATGAGATGAATGATTATTAAAATGCAGAACTTCAGAAGCAGATTGCTGTTGCATCTTTAACAGCAATCCCTGGAAAACCTCTTTTTTGGAAAGGTGCTGCTGTAGCAGAGCAGAAGTAGCCTGAGGCATGAACAACAGGCATGGGAATGGGACCAGGCTACCCTGGCTGGTGTCATAGAAGTTCTTTCTTTCTGGCTTAGTAGACCATGATTGGCACTTTGTACATACAACTAGAGTCAAGGTAGGGTTTGCTTAGATGTTGAGGTTGAAGATCGACCAAGCATCTCTCTGAGATGCTGACTTTTAACAACAGTGAACCAGAGAAACTCTTCTACTATGCAAAGTAATGTCATGTAGGGAAGATTAGTCTTTTTACCACTAAAGAATAGGGCATAAATCCTGCTTTGCACCTCGAGGTCTGCTGATCTACTTGGACCTATTTATCCACACACAGTTTATGTAAGCTTGATCGGCATTGTGGTGGTTTATCCTTCAGAGTGACCTGTTTTGAAACAGGATCTTTTGAGTTAGTGTGATGCTTGTCCCTGAGAAAAATCAGTCTAAATAATTAATCTGCAATTTCTGCTGTAGTTTTGTAGGAAGGCTTTTAGCAGTGTGATTCCCAATGAAGTAAATGGCTGGATAGGATGGAGCTGGAAGTCCTTCAGGCCTTGAGAATGTCCTTACTAGCAAAGCTTCACCTCCTCTCCAGATCAGCAGCCTAACGTAATTGCCTCAGAGGCTGCTGTTCGAAAGTCAGGAGGATCTGAGTGGTGCTCAGCCTTTTCCTGTCTGCTCTTTCCTTCTGTACTGGTAGGGCTGATGGTGACAATTGATTGGTTTTGGCTTTGTTAGTTTGCATCCTCAGGTTTCTTAAAGTTAATCTCCAGTTGTTGCTGGTGAGCCACAGGCATGCGTAGATGCAACTCACCAACTTCATTCACCACATGTCTGTCTGAATGGAGAGAATAGCAGCTGCTATTTGGTGCCATAAAGCATGTGAAGGCAAGAAAGGAGTGATCTGTACTCTGACATCCCTCCACTTTGAAGAGAAGAGAATTTAAATGCTTTGTTGTTTTGAATCCCATGGGTAGCTGATGAACATGTTGGCCTGTATCCTGTGTTTTCTTTAGCTGCATTCTTTGCTGGGGCTCTCTGTGCCAGCGCTGTAAGGACTTTCCTGAGCTACAATCCTTCAGCATCTATTCATTGAAACCTGGGTTTTGTAGTTTCATTCTGATAAATTAGTTTGTGCTCTAAGAATTTCTTTCCTCTAAATGTTTGTGGATGCAGTTCTACTGTATCTACACCCATTGAGGCTTTATCTACAGAGAACAGCAGCAGAGCTGGG
This sequence comes from Eubucco bourcierii, assembly GCA_013396675.1. Lineage (NCBI taxonomy): Eukaryota > Metazoa > Chordata > Aves > Piciformes > Ramphastidae > Eubucco > Eubucco bourcierii. Next base: position 2,662,889 of record VWZE01003136.1, read on the forward strand.
AGAGTTCACTGGGGTCCTGTTGCTTTACCATAAACTTAAAGAGCTTCCTAAAAAAGTAGTGCAGCAGTTCATTTTCCACTGCTTGCTCAGTCCTTGACCTCTAAATCAGTTGCCAATTAATAAAACTTCCCTTGGGCTTTCTTTTTGTCCTTGGTACATGTGGGTTGGGTAACTGCCTTCACACTCCACTTCCCAAACAGCTGCTGATAGCGGTGAGCAGCGCTGATGCTCAGGGGATTTGGAGAGGTGGCAGCAGGTCATCAGTCAGTCCATACCTCAGGTGGCTGCTTTTTTCCTCCTACACTTCTGAAGGCTGAGAAATGTTAACTCACTGACTCAAGCAGGCTCATTTACTTTCCTTGCTATGTGTTGTAAAATATGCCATATTTTATGAATAGTTTTAAAAATTCATCTAAGATAACTCTAAATCCTTCCTGATTTCCTTCCTTTCTTTCTCAATTTCACTTCTACTAATTGAGGCATCCAATTCTCTGAAGTTTCTACTTTTGCTATCTAAGTAATAAATAAAATTTATTTAGGCTGGGGGAGAGAAGCATGTAACATGAAAGAGCTGATATTCAGCAGACATGTCAGGCCCTTACAGTGTCCTAGTTACTTTCTTCCTGATTTTTTGTTGTTGTTGTTGTTGGTTGTTTGCTGTCCTCAAATAAATTGCCTTGAAGCTTGCAAAGTTTAGGTTTGTTTCTTGGGAGCTTTTCTTGTTTCTTGTTTTGTGAGCTTTGTAGGCGGTTTAGATGGTGTGGATGGTTTAGATGATTATTATCTGTTGCTAAAAGGTTCCCTAATTGTATTAATATTATTCTTTTTTTCTCTTTGAGAGAGAGTTTTGAGTGGATCTGTGCTGTTTACAAGAGTACAAGAATCCAGTGGTTAGTTATTGGTGCCATGTTTAAGTCTGACTCACTGTATCCAGTTGGAAAGGACATTACCCTCCAAACATTGCCTGATAAATGAATGTATCACTTTAACACATTCAAAGGCCAAACCAACCTTATTCTAGTATTTGTGCTTTGGACACTTAGCTATTAACAGTCTGTTCCAGGTGGGATTAGCTAAATTTCCCACAAATAAAACTGATTCTTTAGGAAAGAAAAATGAATTTTTACTCTTTTTTTTTTTTTTTTTTTTTTTTTTTCCTTTTCTTAAAGTATTTTTACTTCTTTGTATACCTCTCCGTAGTTTGTTAGAACCAAAACCTCCACAGGTATTTATTGTTGCTTCCAAGAAACAAACTTTTCAGAGGGCTGTTGTCTGTTAGGGTGCCAAACTCTGTTTATGGTCCAGAAATGAAGCTGCTGTTGTCACTGTGTAAGTGGCAGTGGGACTAGGCAAACAGTTCAGATTCATAGAGTGGTTTGGGTTGGAAGGGACCTTACAGATCATCTGGTTCCAACCTCCCTGCCATGGGCAGGGATGCCTTCCACTGACCCTGATTGCTCAAAGCCTCATCCAACCTGACCTTCAACCCCTTCAGGGAGGGGGCAAACATGACCTACCTGGGCAACCTGTTGCAGTGTCTCACCATCCTCACTGTAAAGAATTTCTTCCTAATATCCAGTCTAAATCTACCCTCCTCAAGCTTGAATCCATTTCTTGTGGAATGTTTATCCCAGGAACACTTAGATCACAAAAACCTATAGTGATTAAATGGACACCTTCAATAAAGCTGTGAGTTATTGAATGATGAACTGCTTTTTGAATTTGATAGATTTGGATCTAGATCTGACTTTTGAACTTTTTTTTCTTTTTTGCTCTTCCTGTGTGAGGAATCCTCTAATTCTCTGTAATTTACTTTTGTATTTCATCTAAGTAAGGCCACATCTGGGATTCTGCAGGATGGTTAAGTTCTGACAAACCACAGGCACTTCCCCATCACTATGGTTATAATTTCTATTTGTGATAAACCGTTGCCCATATATGCCCCAAGAATCTAGGGCACAGTGGGGAAAAAGCCTCGAGATATGGCTAGAATGGCTTGTATTGTTCTCATGGATATCTACAAGGAACTGAATACACAAGAATTGAGGTCCAGGCTGCTGTAAACAATACAGAAGTAGGTCATACAGTCCTCCAGCAGCATTCTTACCTAGTATTAGAGTTGACTTTAACAAACAGAGATCTTTCATGGCAAGGCAAGGCAAACAATGGAAAGAAACCAATACTGAAAGGTAGTGGTGTGCAAACCTTTAGGGGGTTTTAAATTTTTAGTGTGATTTCTTTCTTCCTGTTTCAATCACAGAATGCTTGTTTCTGTGCTTTGATCTTTCAACGTGCTCACAGAATGTTAGATGTGAAAACTTCTTGCTTGCTATTTCCGTTCTAGTGGGGGCATCTCCCCTCACCCCACACACACAGTACATTCAATTCTCAACATGAATCTTTTGGAAAAAAAATGTTTTCCAGCATGATTCTATTAACTTAAAATGTCAACAGTAAAAAGTACCTGACAGAACTTTTTAAGAGATCTGCAAACTGGAAGTATTTCTCTGTGGAAAAAAAAAAAGTGAAATGTGTCTTATACAGTGACTTTTTGAAGCCTTCCATGATGCTGGGAGATGTTGGGGTTGTGTTGGCTGTGCTTGGGAGCCTGTGCCCAGGGGAGCCCTGTGCTTGGGAGCCTGTGCCCAGGGGAGCCCTGTGCTTGGGAGCCTGTGCCCAGGGGAGCCCTGTGCTTCACAGTGAACACAGCAGCAGTGGGCATCTGGAGACAAACTGAACATCTGCACTAGTTTGAGGAAACAGTGGGACAGGCATGGAGTGCTTTATAGATCCATCCAAATGTTTTCATCTGGTACAAAATACAGTCAGGTTCTTCCCAGCTTTCCTCCTTTTTCTGATTTCACACTGGGTACATCTAAAGAAAGGTTCTGAGTTGACGTGTTATGAACAGATATTCCGAATACAAATCAAAGCCACTGAGAAGAGTTGTTGAAATCATGGTGGAGTTTTATCTTCCATTGAAGAGAAAGGTGCTCATTGCATGGCAGGCCTGAGGGGAGTGCTGGTAGAATTTAGAAACCCCTTCATTTTGGGGAATAGTGGAAAGTAGCAAGTGAAGCATAAACTCTGTGCTTTATTTGGTAAATTTGTGGTATTTGCTTAATATTTGTACACAGATTCTGATTCCTTAGTATGTGTTTGTTTGTGGGGTGGTTTGGTTGGCTGGTTGGTTGGGGTTTTTTTGGTTAATGCTAAGTATCTGATTGTGAAAAATATTCAGTGTTAGGAAAGATATTACCAGTGCCAGGTTCTTGCTTCATTTTTCTTTCTTCCAGGGCTCTTCACTTACATCTACACCCCTGTAAGAAAGATGTCTTTCCTTAGGTCAACAATTATCTTTGTTCAAGATGCAGTGTGAAAGTTTAACTTTGCAGTTTCATACACATTAGTGAGCAATAAAGTGGATCTCATGAACTATACAGCATTTCATTCTGCAAATTAGTAGATAACATTGTAAAGAAGTTCCTGAACCCATTTGAACAATAGCTTGTTAAATAAAATGACCTTTTTATCTGCCCTAGTAATTCCCTACTCGTGCTTTTTTGTCTCTGTGCTTGCCAGCACTGTTTATTTTCTGCTGTGATGGTTTGGGAGTTCCCTGCCCCGCCCCCACTATGAAAAATCCCNGGTCCCCCCCCCCCCCCCCCCCCCCCCCCCCTTGTAAAATCACCCAGACTAGACCCAGCTGGCTGGAAGTTAAGTGCTGAAGCTCTGTGTGCAGCTTAGCACAATGTACAAGCAGAGATAGACATGATAGACAGGAAGAGTTCAGAAATATACAAGTTAAAGGTAGTGCAGAAACTCAACACCCCTCCCAGAAATCAGAGTCCCCAGGAGCAGCTCCCAACCACCCTTCCACCTTGTCCTCACCCCTATGCCTTACCCCACAGTTTACCTTACGTGCAAGGTGAGTTTGGAGGATCAGCTAGGAGAGTTAGAGTGGTTAGTTAGATTATTCAGCAGAGATGAGAGGACCCACTGCCTCCCTGTGGGGAGATAAGAGACTGTTTTATGTATGTGTTCTTAAACATCTCAGCAAGCCAATGAATGAAGCAGACATCACCGTTGTTTCCTTTTCACAGCCTATAATATAATTTTCTCCATTAAAATATTCCAGTTAGCGTCAAACCAGCACATCTACCTTTTTTGGTCTTACTACTACAATGATGTCACCATGTTATTTTTATTGATTTGTGCTTTTGACAGCAATTTGTTTGCTTTCATCATATCAGCCCCTCTTCCTCTCCCCAGTTAGTGTCTTTCAGTGTAATTCTTTTCCTTCTAGGTTCGTATGATGAAAGACAGTGATCCATCCTGGAAGCCCACTTTCATTGTGAAACCTGATGGAGGGTGCCAGGGGGATGGAATCTACCTCATTAAAGACCCAAGTGATATCAAACTGACAGGAAGCATCCAGAGCCGACCAGCTGTGGTCCAGGAATATATTTGCAAACCGCTGCTTGTTGACAAGCTGAAGTTTGATATTCGTCTTTATGTCTTACTGAAATCTTTAGAACCCTTAGAGATTTATATAGCCAAAGATGGACTTTCTAGATTTTGTACAGAGCCCTATCAAGAACCCACTCTCAAAAATTTGCACCAAGTTTTTATGCACTTAACCAACTATTCACTAAATATCCACAGTGGGAATTTCATCCATTCTGACAATGTGAACACTGGCAGCAAAAGAACTTTCTCAAGCATTCTGTGCAGACTGTCTTCCAGAGGAGCTGATGTCAAAAAACTGTGGTCAGATATAATTTCACTGGTGATTAAAACAATTATTGCACTGACGCCAGAACTGAAAGTTTACTATCAGTCTGACATACCAGCAGGAAAGCCTGGGCCAACTTGCTTCCAGGTAAGTTGGGACTTCTGCCAGGAATGCAGTTATGTCTGAGCATGGATTCGTTTTTCTGGATGTTTAATTCCTATTCTGAAAACTTCGATTGTGTTGCTGGTCACTGGTTGGGTGTAGTACATGCACTGAGTTACCATCACCTGAGCTCAAAGCTTCTCTTCACAAAGCTGTCTTCTGACCTCTGTTGCTACCAACCAGAAACATAGATGGAGAATTTTCAATGGGTATCAATAGTTAATAGCAATATTCCTTCCGATTTTGGTCTTCTAGAAGTTGTAATGGAGCTTTGCAGCTTGCTAATGCAGCTGTGGTGATGGCAACTTTTAAGATCCATTTGCTGTAGGTACTAAGAATCCTTGTTTGACAGTTGGAACCTTTAGAGATGGAGGTGGTGTGTATGCAACCATTAGTGTTGAAACCAAAAGGTTTCAGTAATTATTCAGCATTATAGCACATTTCTCAGCTATATCTCATGTCCCTCAAATGTTAATTCCTCCTGAATGTTGACATTTGGATGACCATTGCATTCTCTAGTAGAACTGAAGTAACACATTTCTTCTTGTGCACAGATTTTAGGGTTTGATATACTTCTGATGAAAAACTTGAAGCCCATGTTACTAGAAGTAAATGCAAACCCCAGCATGAGAATAGAACACGAGCAAGAGGTGAGACCTCTCAATATAATAGCAATATTGGAATGAAATTGTTTAGGTTTGGTTTTCAGGTCTTTTGAAAGATGAAAGCTGTCTGCTAATATGAAACCTGCAAGGTGCTCTGTAATTTTCTGTTTTGAAATCATTGCTAATCTTGTACACTGGAAATGTGGCTTATTGGAATTGTGAAAGCTCTCCATCATCTCTGTCATAAATACATTTACTCATCATCCCCTGCAGCTGACTTAATTGTGTTTAGGGGATTGCTAATAATTTTCTTCATATTTGTATACATAATATAAATGATAATATTGTCAACAATCCTTTTTTAATATTTCAATTTACTAGAGAAACTTGCCTGAAATTGTTGTAATAACATCCCAAAAATATTAGAGTATTTGTGTATCCTTGAAGAAGTATTTTGTAATCTGTCATTGCACACTTCAAATGTGTATGACATGCATGAAGCTTGAGCAAATGTGGACTAAATAATCTTTAGCTCTAGAGTGAATAATATAATTGTATCCTTTTAAAATTGAAAGCTTTCTCCTGGAGTATTTGAAAATGTCCCAAGCCCTGTTGATGAAGAGGTGAAAGTAGCTGTTATCAGGGACACTCTTCGTCTGGTGGACCCTCAGAAAAAGAAGAGGAAAGATACCCAGTAAGTGTGGTGTTGACTGACTTTGGTTTTTCCACAGTGCCTTGCAGCGGTTGTAGAAGTGAAGCATCAATGAGTTCCCAACTGTCTGTGTCACTTCTGTTGCATCCCAATATTAACTCTTTCAGAAGTGTTTGTAGGATATTAATTAGAGGCTGAGCACAAGAAAGAGTGGAAGGAACCATGCAGTTATTCTAGTTCAAAGAACTGAAAAGGTTTTCAAACTGATAGTAAATCAGGCTTTGTCAGTTGCCCTGCAATATCTTGCTTTGAATTCAGAACCAGTACAATTTAGTAACTCAGATTTATTTATTTATACTTGGAGCTTCTTTTTTTTTTTTTTTTTTTTTTTTTTTTTTATTAATTCAAAGCAGTCATGAGATGTAAATTTGTGTATTAATTTGCTTGCAAGTCACAAATTGCTCTGAATTAATCACCCCATTGGAGCTGAAAAATATGAATATTGTCTTTAGAAATTGCTTCCTTGATCTGTGATAATAAACATAGTTAAATCTGTGATTTAGCAGTGAGGGGAATTGCCTGAAGCAGCTTGAAGAGCTCTTGGTAGAATCAGGATGAGAGAAATAATATCTCCTCCTATTTTGTCCTTAGAAATTCTTGCTTATAGGCCTGACTGCATACTAGAGTATTGATTTTGTTCTTCTCTTGGCACTTACTGGCAACCTTAAATATCTTATTCATGTTCTATAATGATTTCAAGGGCAACTTTGTGGTTCTTTCGTAGAAAGAGTCCCATGAACACGACATGACTGATACTACTTACAAGTTCTCTAGTACTGTAATATTCTTCTAAGAGCAAACAATTCTTTCACAGACAGTGCCAGATGTAGAGGTTGCTGTGGTCAGTGTACAGAATGTCCTGCAAACCAATCTGTGCTGTGTGTTACCTCTACTTAACCTTCACCTTTAAGATTACTTCAGTGCACGGAGCTGGAAAAAGATCATTTTTAACCTGTAATTATGTAACTAGTCATGTCTTTTTTTAATGCTGAAGTTATGTCAGGCATTCATTAGCTACATATTAGATAAGGGAAAAAATTATAATCAGAAGTAAATTTGTGGGGAATGCCAATGTGTGTGGAACATTGCTTCAGCTGAGGATTCTTCTCTGATACAGTTTGAGTATGAAGTAATTTGTAACAGGATTAGTTGGTGATGAGATAACCATTGGCGCTTCCCAGCAGGAACACATCAGTGAGGCAGCTTTTTTTTTGTCAGGCTAATCTGGTTAGCAGAACATCTTGTTGATGAATATCTGTGTATCTTCACCATAAGTCAAATCTGTTTCTTGCTGCAAAGGGCAATATTCTGCTAACTTTTTGTGTGGATATAGAGGAACTCATGTGACAGCTGCCCACCCATGCAGCTGAGATTTACCCCTTCTACTCCCAGGTACTTTTTACTGGTCTGGGCATGGCATGTGGAACTTCTTGAGAGAGAAATGAGCTTACTGTAAGCAAAAGGACCTTGCTCTGATCACCTCTGGAGATTTTCCTCCTAAGTAAAAGCACTTGCTTTTACCTTCTGTTTGCTAGCAGAGGGTTTGCAGTGCCTTCACTTTGTGTCTTGCCTCTTGCTCATTTCAGTGCATTTCAACCAGCTCTAATGTGCACTCCCAGAGTCCCTCTCCAAGAACTCCTACCAAGAACTACAGAGAAATGGCATCATTCCTTTGCAGGACAAAGATAATCACTAAATAATTGACTGGAGACAGAATGCAGGAAAGATGTTTACCTATCCATTGTAATATTTTTGCTAGTTTAATTGCACCAGGCAGCAGGGAAAGCAATATTTGGCCTATTAGTAGGGAAGAAAAAAAATCTGTAAAAATTCTTGTTCTCTGACCAGCAGCAAACATTGTAGAGTCTACTTTTGATGCTAATACAGTAATGGACATTAAGTCAAGTTTTAATGATACATATAACACTGAGTTTGAAAACACAGGGGAAATACTGCAAAATCTGAGCTGCATCTCAGGTAAACATTCTGCTGTGGAGATGGATTTGATTTCCCTCTAATTACCTCCCAAATTAAAATAAATGAAGCATCTAAATGGAAGTGAGTTTTAGAAGTCATCCTGAAGTACTTAATTATCAGGAAAGATTAATAGCTCAATTTAATTTTTTTTTAGTTCTATTTTCCTGATCTTTATGCAGTTTTGATTATTTTTTTTCTCCTTCCTTTCATGTGATGCATAATAAAAGTTAAGTTGAATAGGATCACTTTGTCATGCCCTACATACCTCTTAATTTTTCCAGCACAGTTCCAGGCTTTACATGCACCAATCACTAGTAATTATCTTGGCACTACCAATAATTAGTCATTCAAAACACAAGTTCAAAGAAACCTACTTAAATATACTTAGTGGCTGTTGTGCACACTATGACTGATCTTTACTGAGTATCAAGGATTTATGCTGGACATTAAAATACTGGGCTATGTGCTTAATAATTTTGCATGTAATGTGTTTAAACAGAAACTTTAGAGGCATACAAAAGATTTATTCCTTTTTATTTTTTTTAATCACTGTTGAGGAAAATCTCATTTTCCAACAGAAGAGGAAATCTGTGTTGTAGAGATGAAGGAAGGCTTTGTATTACTCTGTGATGCAAAGAGCTTGAGGGATTAAAATAGAATAAAAGGTGACACAGGCACATGTGAGGCTTTTGGGAGGGGTCAGCAGGGGGTTCTGCACAGCACTTGCTTTCCCCTGCTATGGAAACCTCACCAGACAAATCCCCTACACCTTGTACACCGAAGAACTATTCCGCACGTCAAGATCCTGAAGACAGCAGGTATTTCCTTGTAAAGGTTAATGTCCTGCTTTGCTGCATTAGTTTTTGTGCTGCTTCCAAATTCCTCTGCATTAGTGCAATTGTAGCCAAAGTCTGATGACAGCAATTTCCAAAGTAACTGGTAATAGGGAGCTTTGGAGCCAGGTACAGCTCTGCAGGGTGAAGATGCATGCCAATGGCTCAGAGCTCTTGAGAATTGAAATGAAGCTCTGCAGGTTACTTTTGTTAGGCTGCTTTCAAGTCACTCTAACCCAGAGGGTGAGTGGTGTCTGGTTCAGCTCTCCCAAGTAGAGCCTGAGTAGCCCTTTCTGAAATTAAAGGTGGCAGCTAATCAATTCCGTGGTGTCTGCTTTGGTTTACCTTTTTTGCTGCTCTTTAAAGAAATATATATATTTTAAAAATCCATCTTAAAATGCATGGCCACGAGAAGAGAGTTTCTGCTTTATTTATTTCTTTAATTTTTCCTGTTGGACCTATGCAGGAGCCAAAATATAAAGCCTTTTTTTGCCATAGCTTTGATTCCTAGATTAATTCTCTTTTACTTAGGCATTCTTAATTTAGAACTCAGGTTTCATTCATAATTAACAAATTAAAGCTTTTATTAAAGTAATATGGAAGATTCTAATCCTTTGATTTTGTTTGTGTGGCAGTACTGTTCTCATGGATTTTTAAGGCTTGAGTAGATCGTTGCAATCATTCAGGCTGACGACATGCTGGAACAAACACAATCATCTGTGGCTGAGCTGTTTTCTTGGAAAGCTGGAATCTTAAACTCCTCTGTAGATCCATTAAATATTATCAAACAAAGCTTGCTTTCTTCTAGCAGCACTACAGAGTGAATTCAGGGAGCAGAGATGGCCAGCAATCTTGATTTGTGTTCTAAACAATCTGTCACTGCTAATTTCAGAGTTATTGTGCTGTTTTTTCCAGCTCACTTTCATTTTTTTTCAGCAATAGTAGCTGGTTTGAATTTATGGTCTAGTGAAGACCTTCAGTACCAGATTAGCCAGCTGGGCACTGTGGAGTCCGGAGGGAGCTTTCCTCCTTAAGTGAGAAATTTCATGTATAAAGAGATGGGGATATGTAGGTTTTTTCCTTAGAATTTTGAAAGCATGGTGCAGAGGAGGGATGGCACTTGTCACTTTGGAGGGCTAGAAATGACCACAGTGTGTGTTACTGTTCAAGTCTGAAATAGGCAAAGTGGCAGAAAACTTGGCTCTGGCTGACTTTGAGTGAGACTCTTGTCATGTAGTAGCGTAGGGTAAGGGCTGCACTGTGCTCCGCAATGTTTCCACCGTGGAACTTGTGTAAATCCTGTATTAAATCTGCTCTGGATTTACTTCTTGCAGCAAAGGCTCTGTTCACAACCTACTGAAGGTGGGAGAAGACTGCAACTAAGGGAAATGTGCACAATTAAACGAATGGTCTAATGACACCGAACAGTTAAAGTAAATCAACGTTACTTATGTAAACAGCAGTTTAATTAAGATAATCACTGATGCAAATCATTGTTGATATTGTGACTCCCAACAGAAAATCCATTTCAGAAGGATTCACAGACTTCTCCTTTTTTGTACCTAATTTTGAATCTGTATGTAGTAGTGAAATGTTTTGGTTTCAGTGTTTGTTCAATTATTAGCAATTTATTCTTTTTAAAATGTCATTGGATTTAAGGAGCAAAAAGGAGCCTCAGTCTTGTACACAACTACCGCACCTTCTGCACTGGATGTTAGATGTAAACTGTTTGACTGCTGCTGTAATTGCAAGCCACGAGTGTCATTTGGAGCAGGTCTGCTCTAAACGTTTTAGGGTGATCATTTATATCATCTCATCAGCACTAACGACCTGCTTTTCTGGCCTGTCAAAAATATTTGTGCCTTACTTTATTAGTGCAAATTAATCTAGTAATAAGAGCTGCCTTTATTTTTTTGTTGTGGTTGTCATTTATTCTGCATATGATCTCTTGCATTTCCATCCCTAGCTTCTTAGCATATCTCAAGACAGGAAATAAGCATTTCATTGTTTTGACAAAGGAAGCAGAGTGCTGTGACATGCTTGCCATTAGAAGTGGGAGTTGCTGGTGGAATGAAATGTGCTTTTTGCTTGCTAGAGATGATGAAGGTGCAGCCCTGTAAGTTGTTGAGTGACTTATTCAGCACTAAAATAACCATGGGCAGAGGAAAGTATCAAAACACTTTGGAAATGAAATGTAATTTAATTTTTGGCCATTGCAAAAACAATCGATTCATTATGCCCACCGAAACGAGTGCTTTTCTTTCATTACCTATTTCAGCATTGCTGTCTCATTGGTTTTACTTTTTCCTGGGTGCTATTCTCTGTACATACCAGTCAGTTTCAGTTCAGCCTTGAAATTTTATTTGTGATGTTCTGATTATTTGTTGTTCTTTTTTTTTTTTCTTTTCTTTTTTTTTTTGAGCTATGTCAGGTACAATTCTCCTCCCTGTGTTCTGTGGCTCTATCATATGTCAAATATGATGAACTAATTTTTGGAGCAGGAGGAACCCTGATGTGGTCTCTCTCAAATTTTTTTTTTTTTTTTTTTTTTTTTTTTTTTATTTAA
>VWZE01003136.1:2674514-2707848 GCA_013396675.1 Eubucco bourcierii
TTTGCAAGATCAGCATGCAAACACTGCCTAATGTCAGCCTCTAAATATTAATGCATGTCAGTTTGACTTTATCTTTCAGTGTTATGTAGTTAAGAAGAAATTCCAGTCAAGATTTTGGAGAAGATATTACAAAAAAGGTCTTGCACAAAGCAGGGTGGTGCAGAATGTCTCTTGTGTGGACATTTTTCACATTGAATGATTTCTTTCTCTGGTACAGGACAAGATTAATAGCTTCTAGGAGGAGAATATGTGCTCTGTATTAAAAGAAAAGTTAATTTCTGGACCTTCTACTAATGTACTTTGCACCTTAAATGTAACTTAGGTTGAAGTGGCAACTCCTTAGGACATGTCTCCTGCTAGTGGGAGGGCTCTAGCCTTGTCCACTAAAAGCAAGAGGAATGTGAGTCTTCACTTAAACGGTGAAGGCCTCTCAGTGAGGTTTCTCTTTTGTGTGTTTCAAGGAGATTTTCCAGTTCCTTATGCTATTACCAATCTCTTGAGGAGGAATTATGTACTTCCTTGAAGAAGGGAGGGAAAAAAAAGTTAGGAACTTACCTGTGCAGCTGTATTCCATGTATTTACCTGATTTGTTTGTTTGGTTGGTTGGTTTTTTATTCAGTTTCATAACCTTCTCTGATATTTGTGTCATGTTTAATGGAAATATGAAAATACACTGTGCAAAGATGTCTCAGGAGTATGACTGTCCTGGATTTGGATGATGGTAAAATCATTCTTGCCAGGGATTATTGTGTTTATCTCACTATACATATCTAAGGTCATGATAGTGTAACAGGAGTGGTTTAAGAGGGTCAGAAACTCAGTGCACAAACATATAGAGAGACTGAATGGGAGAAGAGTGGTGGTGCAGCTGATCAGAAAGTAATGATTGTTTGTCAGTAATGTTGTAATAGATCTTAAGTTCCGCTTCTCTGAGTAACTGTATTGTGTTCCACAGGGATTCATTACTCAGGCTTGTCAGTGCTTTTTGCATTAGGGGGTGCCTTGAGTGTTTATAAAAGCAAGCATATAATAAACCCAGCTAGAGCAGTATCAGTATTTTGGTTCCCATTTGCTAATTGACTTTATGAGCTGGCAGTTAGAACTTCAGGTTGATTCCTGTATCCCTTTGCTCTCACTTGACAGTCTGGTCAGGTTTTCAGCTGTTCAAATGCTTCTCAAGCACCACCTCTTTATTCCAAGCCTTATTTCTGCCTGAGAGTGTATAAACTTATATATGTGGTTTTCTTGAGATTGATCTTTCTACTCTGGTTTGTTTTGGAGGCTGACACAATTTTTTTTTTCTCCATCAGTCAAAACGACCTAGGATTCATATTCAGAATCATTCTGCCAAAGCCCTTTGAAAGCACATTGAATTAGAATGCCTTTCCTAGAGGGCTCTTTGGTTTATTCCCTCATCAGGCAATCTGCCAACTTCAGTATCAATTCTTGTCTGTTACATTAGCCCATGTGGCTTTTGATGAGTTAGACACGTGAAGGGAGACTTCTAAATGTGATGTTTGTCAATGTTACTTCAGTTCAGATTAGTGAAATGTTAACTTTATTTTTCTGTAGTTGAAGAGTATTTATTTCTGCTGCTATTTCTCATCCTGCCCAAGAAGAAGGAGCCTCAACTACTGTGTTCAGTTTTGTGAAGCAAGTGTTACAGGTTTGATCTTTGCTCTCTGATCTCACTTTCCAGTATTTGTTTGCTTCATCCTTAGGAGCTTTTAACCTTTCTCCTATTGCTTAGGACAGGACCTGTCTGAATTACAAAGTGAGATGTTCTTCCATGAAAGGAAGGGGACCAGCTGGTAATGCTCAGGATAGTTCTACACTGGTTTTAAGAACCAGGTAAAAGAAAGCACCACAAGAGTGTTTACTGCAACAGAAAAAACAACACTGGTTGTAGAACAGTGTCACATAATCTGAATGTGCTATGGCAGCAGTGCTAATGTAGAAAAGAAAATAAAGTCTGCTGATAGAAAGGAGGTCAGATATTTTTGTTGAGAAGTGGCTTTATTTCATACCTAATCTGAAATGTTTTAATTGACTAAAAACACATGAGCAATAATAATAGTTCTTCAAAAACAGCTAAACTCATGTCCCTAGCATAGATACAGTAGAAATTCAGTAATTCAATATTTTTCTCTATCAAACCATTACAGGGAAAGTTGGTTTTGTGAAAATAACTCTGGACTAGGACATAAAAGATGCAATTTCTGTTCCTGATTCAGCCAATTTACTCAGTGACCTTTAGACAAACATTTTCCTTTTCATTCTGCAGAGAGGGGCTGATGCCCTCCTATGCACTGCCAGAGCTTCTAAATAATAGTGTGCAGGACACATCCTGAAACTGTGCTTAGTGGTACATGAGGTCAGTTTATGTATTGTTGTTGCATAAAAACGTTACAGAAAAGCTTCAGATTTCTGCTCTGAAAGATTCTAGGTCCAATTCTACAGAGTTCACTAAATATCCCTGGTGGTTACCAAGGTTTGCAAAGCATTCTTGGACTTGAACATCTCTCTTATGAAGAAAGGCTGAGACCTGGGGGTGTTTGGTCATGAGAGGAGAAGGCTGAGGGGGGGATCTTAGTGATATCTGAGGGTGGGTGTCAAGATGAAAGTGCAAATCTCTTTTGGGTGGTACCCAATAATAGGACAAGGAGCAATGAGTACAAGCTGGAACACAGGAAGTTCCACATCAACATGAAGAAAAACTTTGCTGTGAGAGTGACAGAGCCATGGAGCAGGCTGACCTGAGAAGTTGTGGAGTGTCCTTTGGAGACTTTCAAATCCCACCTGGATGTTTTCCTGTGTGATTGGCTGTAGGTGATCCTGCTTTGGCAGGGGGGGTGGACTTGATGAGGTGCCTTCCAACCCCTAACATTCTATTATTCTATGATTCCCCACATTTTGCCAGCCTGATTGTCATTAGTGATCTCTTTGTCTTTTACTTTCTCCCATACAGTGCTTAGAGTCACTGTATTTTCTGTACAGTGTCATCAGGTGGTGCCCGGTGTGCTATTCGAACGTTCAGGGTGTTAGGGTTTTAAAAAAGGCTTCTCAAGGTTATCCTTCAGTGGTGCTATTTTCATCTTCTCATTTTTATGGTCCTTTGCTAATAAAATGGAGAACTTACAGACGCTCATTGGAACACACACAAAGACAGCACTAAATAACCTCATGCTTGGCAACAGGTTAATTTATGATTATTCCCATTTTAACCTTCACTGCTGCATAAAATGCTGTTCTTCATAATCCAGTTTTGCAAGTCGGTCTGTCGTTGCTCACGTCTTGTATTCTAAGCACTAACACCTCGAAGGTAAAGACTGTATTTTAACTTGCACATAAAGAATAGCTTCAGTCCTATTTTGAAACTCTTGAAATGACCCCATATTGAGGGACAGCTGGAAGTGCTTAGAATATACCGAGCAAGCAAGCTGATGACAGGCCCAGTTCATTAAAACTTTTTTAATGGACAAGAATTGATATGGATTGCAGAATTTTAAAAGGCTTCATTTTCAGCACTGTGGAATTAATTGGTCCAAGCCCATAGCATGCTTTGGCAGTAATTGTCGTGCTGCAGTGCCCCTAACTCCAGTGTGAGCTGGAGTCTGGTTTGCTGTTATCAAATTGAGAATGGAGACTAGTTTGTCCAATTAGATTTCAATTACGATGTTTTGAGATGCAGCTAATCTAATTACATCTTTATTGACATCTCTTTTCTCTTCTTTTTTTGCTCTTTAAAATTTCTAGTGAGCAATAGAGGAAGGATTGGAAATAAACAGAGCAATGTGACCTGTCAAGAGCATTTCCATGAAATGTGAGCTTTCCAAACACTCAAACTGTGTTGTAGCAATTTCATTGCTATTCACACTGTGATACATTTTTAAGTTGATCATTAAGAAAACATTTTGCTTTCTTTTCTCTTAAGATGATTTTTTTAAATGGAAAGAAAACCTTGGTGATAAAGTACGGAGACAAGGAAGGTTTTAGCAGAATATGTCACTTTCCTCTAGTCTTTGTAGTGCAGCCACAAAAGTTGCTGTAATCTTCAAGGTTTGCCCCAGAAGAAGGAAGGTCAGGAATCAAGTGGGGCAGCTGTTTAGTCTCCTTCTGAATGGCATAGAAATGAATGTGGAGGCAGTAGGTCTAAACACAGCTTTGAAATCAGTTATTTGAGTAGAGATTATAATTGATTCTTCATGGTAATGGAACCTGGCTTGAGGTGTGCTATGTTTTGCATCTCTCCTAACCATCAGTAATGACTGTGGCAAGAGGAGCCCCAGTGACTTCACTGGGGAGCTGTAGTGGCTCCAAGCCTGGTGACAAGGCTCTTCAAGCCTCATTCTGTAACTGACAGTGTGGATCTTGGTCTGTGCTACTGCTTAGACTGAGGTCTAACAAAGTAAGCTTCTTTTGTCTTCTTTTTTGTTGTTTTTTTAAGTGTAAACTCAGCAATACTTCAAAGCATTCCTTGGAACTGTGCTGCATCCATATGTTTGCTTCATCCAGGCATGGCTGATGGCAAACTTCAGCTGAAACCAGTGGAAGTTCAGCTTAAGCATTGTCAGAAACTTGCTCAGGTTCCATTGGATAGGATATTAAACAACTAGCAATTTTTACTTTATTCATTAAGTACTTAAAGTGTTTTGTGGACTTTGTCCCTTTTGAGAGGGTGAGCTTACTGCAGTCCTTATCCCATTCACTTTTGCTTCTACCTTGGAGGAAAACTGGCTGCAAAAATAGTGTGATATAGAAGTTTTTGATGTTCTTAAAAGATATTTCTACCATTCAGGGCTTCTCATATGTAACCTTCAAGGCTGACATCTCTTCAGCTTGAAAAGGGTTTGTGTTCTTGTGTTAAACAAGGGCTTAATTTCCAACTGATTTTCAGTACTTGGCTTAGGTTGTTTGGGCTTCTCTGCCTCAGTGATCTAGGCATCCATCCAGCTCTGAAAGTGCACTACATTTAGTCAGAGTTAATCTGGACTAACTCTTACTTTGAAAACTGTCATGTAGGAGAGGCTAAACAAATTTGTTTAGCCAAATCCACTGAAGAGAGTCCTAGGGCAGAGGGGAGCATGGCTCAGTGTGCCTTCAACCAGAAAACAGACTCTTCAGGAGCACTCGAGTAACTTTCTGCTTACAAAATTGATTTAATTGAAATCTAATTTGGTCCTCACGTAGGGAAAGAAAGTAAGTTTATTATGTCTTCTGTACTCATCCCACAAGTGCCATCTCCTTTCTCTGTGCTAGACTGCGTTAATCACAGGCTGTCTAGTGCAAAGAAAAGGAGGAGAATGAGCAGTTACTGCCTTTGTTAAGGAAACAGCTTCACTTTACATACATTTTTAAGAGGGAGTGCTGCATCTTCTTTCTTTGGATTTGCTATAATTTCCTCTTTAGTTTTCAATACAGGAAAACCATTGCGTTTTGAACTAAAAACCACTTTTTTTTTTTTTTTCCCCTCTCTCTGAAAGTACGGGGCAGAGGCAGTGTCTGTGTGCCTTGTCTGTCCAAGTGGCTTCACTGAATTTGCATGTTGTACAGGGTAGGTGATTAGTAGTTAGGCTTGATTGCAAATTGTTTTTTCCTGGCACTTTAATGTGCTGGTCATTTGAACTGAGCTCCTGCTATCAGCAGAGTAATCTTCACCTCCAGTTACCCTGTAGCTTCCTAACATAATCTAGGTTTTGGGTGGGAATCTGACTCCCTGCAGGAGCAGTGCTTCAGCTGCACTCTTCAGCGTAGTGCTTTTTGATAGCTTTTGTGTATGTCACACTTTTCATTATTATCCTGTAGTTAAATAACTCATGAATAAATTTTAATTTTCGGAATATTAGCTTAATTGCTTTGTCTAAATGTAAGGATATTTGTTCATTATCTGATGGAGAGCTCTGGAGTCATTCAAAACCCACTCAGATGCAGTCCTGTGCAACCCGCTGTAGGTGAACCTGCTGTGTCAGGGAGGGTTGCACCGGGTCCCTCCCAACCCCTGTGATTCTGTTACGTAATTGGAAGTTATTTCCCTTTTACCTTCTTGAATGGATGTTTGTGCTGCACAGAAGCAACTCCACCTTTAAATTAATTTTCCCAGTTGGTCTGCATCATGAACTCTAATTTTAATATTTAATGTGATTTATGCTTAACATAAACTGAAATGTAAAACTTCTCATTTTTTGGTAATCTTTCTGCTGGTAATTTTCATAAGTGTGCAAGTATTTGCTGTCAGTATAAATGGTCATATATGCACTGTGTAGTTGTGTATTTATACAGCATGCCTATCCATAGCCTTGTACAAGGTAGAAAACTCTCTCCTTGAGCATCAGTCTCCTTGCCATCTTTACAATCTGTCTGTTATGTGTAAGCTAAAACTACGACCAGCTGTGATAGTTTTGATTGCATGGAATCTGTGACGTGAGCCCTGAATGCTTTGTCTTTGTTTCCAGTTACATCTGTGTAAATTCTCCATGTGGCTGCTGGGTTGCAGTATGTACTTGGTGTTCTCTCAGCAATGGTACAGCCCACGAAGAAATTGATTTAGAAAAATAGGATTTCCTGCAACCAAGATGATGTTGTAACAAATCGATCAGCCAAGGGCGTGCTAAGGTGCATCACCTCGCTAATAAAAAACCCAAATCATTTCTGTGGAGCAGGGCTCCTGGGCCACATAATGGTGTTTTATTAAGGTAACAGTAAAATGGAATAAATGAATGCCTAGGCATGGATTATATCCCCGAGTACCACTGGAAAGCTCTTGCATGCACATTCCTTCTTAAGAATTATTTATTTGCAGTGTATTTAGATGTCACAGTAAAGGATGGGAAAACTCACAGCAAATAGTGGTCAGCCTTGGTGCAGCTGTAAATTATAGAGCAGATTTAATCATCTAATTACCCTGTGTCGTTATAAGACATAACAATTCATTTGTGTGTTTTTACTTGATGCGAACCATTAATTCTCTCTACTGTAAGATGAAAGGCTAAGTTTGGTACTTAGTTTGAACAAAATACACTCCATCCTTTGTTGCCTCTGGACTGCAGTAATTGACAGGAAGGCTGTGATTAGGGAGACCTTATTGCAGCTTTCATGTACTAGAAGAAAGACAGGGCAAAGGGTGATGAGTTTAAACTAAAAGAAGGAGATTTGGACTAGACAGAAGAAGATTTTTACACTGAGGGTGGTTATACACTGCCACAGATTACCCAGAGAGGTGGTAGATGCCCCTTCCCTGAGGCCATTCCAGGGCAGGTTGTTGGGGGCTCTGAGAAACCTGCTCTAGCTGAAGATGTTCCTGCTGACTGCAGGGGAGTTGGGGTAGATGACCTTTAAATACTCCTTCCAATCCAAGCAATTCCGTGCTACTACTTTCCAGTGTCTGCAAAGTGTGTCTCTGCCAGCAGGTTGCACTGACTCACATTTGTGGTTCGGGGCAAGAGCTGAAAAAAATAAGTGGAATTGTAACAATAATTGGAAT
Organism: Eubucco bourcierii; assembly: GCA_013396675.1. Taxonomy (NCBI): domain Eukaryota; kingdom Metazoa; phylum Chordata; class Aves; order Piciformes; family Ramphastidae; genus Eubucco; species Eubucco bourcierii. The sequence goes on from VWZE01003136.1 coordinate 2,681,995, forward strand.
TTTAATGGGAGATGTTTTTTTTTCTCTTCATCATTTTAAAGATATTTTAAAATGAGACAGTAGTATTTGAGTGAGGCTATCATATTATTTCCAGTCAAAAAGAATATCTTCATAGTTCCTTTTTCCTTTTTTTTCCTCTTTTTCCTTTTTTCTTTTTAGTTTTTTCCCCCCTTTTTCTGTTTTTCCCCTCTTTCCTTTTTTGTCCCCCTCTTTCCTTTTTTGTCTGTTTCCCCACCCCCACCCCCCTTTTCCCTTGTTCCTTTTACTACAGGGTAAACACAAGCATTTATTTTGCTAGCATTTGGTCTAAAATAGACATGGTGTGATGAGTGAAGGAAAAATGTAGATTATTTATCTTTTTTTTTTTTCCAGGAGTTTTGTTATTTTCATCAACTCCAGACCATCACAAAGTCCTGTGTTCTCAGATCCCACACTTAATGTATGAAGATTGGATCAAACAATATCCAAGCACTGTTTGCTTATTCCCCTGTTTATAGTCACACAACAATGGCAAGAGAGGGCAAAGCAGATTTTCAAGGGACAGCAAAATTAAGCGCTTGAGATTTTGGCTTGACTTGTGCACAGTCATTGAGCAGAAAAATAACATTTTCCCTCTTTACAGATATCCTTCAGGTGTCAGTTCTGCAGGATCCTGGGTTTATTACATCAATCACAGGCAGCTTAAGGCTTCTGAAAACATAGTCTCAGACAGATGTTGAGCCTGTCTAGGGATTAGAAATATCCTCTTCCATTAAGTATAAATTAACTTAATCACCAGGTATGAAAGATAAGCAGCATAAACATCATTCCCTGAAGCTTTCATTAAAATTAAAATTCTATTTTAGACTGGGCTTGTACTTTCTATGACTTGATCCCCCTTCAAAGAGATTATATCTGCTGTAAATTTTAACAGTGACAGAGTGACAGAAATTAATGTATTGGGGGCAGTGATGTTCTCTATAATTTAACTTCTGCTGCTACTCATCTTTTAGCAGGAGCAGTGATTGGCTTATTTTTAAGTAATAATTGATCTCTAGTCTCTGAAAAAAAATTAGCAAGCAATAAAACTGCCTGGCACCCAGTTGCCACAGAACGAGAGCCTGAAGCCACAGGACTTAATAGCAGTGTAATCATCAGGAGTGTTATTCTGTGTATGTAGAATTCACCTGCTTTAATAGGGGGATTACTGCTGCTAAAATGCAATTGCACCGCTGCTTTCTACTCCATTGGATGGCAGAGTAAAGCTCCTTTCCTACCCTGGCATAATCATGACTGCTTTCTAAGAATCGTTTCCACGTGGGAAGAAATGCCATGGGGTTTACATTTTATTTTTTTTTCTTCTCTTTTTTTTCTTCTCTTCTACTGTAAGACACTTGGTGGTCTAATTTAATGTTGGTTTCAATATATTATCAGGCTTCACAGCTGGTTTGCCTTTGCATTACTATTTTTATGGCATGCTGTTCTAAAGAAACAAAGGGAAGTGGACAAATAATGAGGCATGTAACTATATTAAAAGTGAGTGCTGGACTCACATCTGCTAGGAATAATAAAAGCTACCTCCACCAAAATAAAAAAAGTGTTTGGGACCATATTTAATGATCTCCATTCTATAATAAATTTTTGCTGCAGTGGAACAAAGTCTTTTGATGCAGATTTGGCATTGCTTATCCATTATTTTATTATAGTAATGCCACATTTCCTGTAGCACTCAGATGATGGGTAATAGCATAAGCATTCAATGCCTCTTTTACATTAAAGTAATTAATCTTTGGCTAATGCAGACTTATATTGTCATTATTCTTAAATGCAGACTGATTATTGTCATTATTCTTTAAAAAAAAAAAAAAAGAAGTTGGAAATAAAGAATCTCAAATAATAATTAGGAAAAAAACTTGTTTTTTTTTTTTTACCCCCCCAGCACATTGCACCTGAGACTCTTTAAATGCATTTCTTCACTTTTTAATGATTAAAACTGTGTATTAAGGAGTGTTATAGAAATACAGAGTTCAAGTGCAGCTGTTCCATCCAGGTGGAAGTTCATTCCAGCTGTGCAGTATCTGCTTTGTATCTCCAAAGGGTGTCTCTTCTTTCTGGTGTGCTGCTGTTTTGATCCCTGGCATCACCTGGTAATGTAAGAGTGTAATGAAACTAGATTGAACCCCAGCATCACCAGTGAACACTTGGAGTATCGCTGGTGAGGCCTTAATATCTTTTTTCCTAGACAAAGAGTTTTGAGTTTGAGGTGGATGCTTTAGTCTTCTCTACATCAAAATTTCAGTAATATTCTCTTCCATTTCTCTGTGAAGAAGCTTCACATCTTTCCTTGATGTGAAGCAAATCAGGATCCACCTCTTGGAAACACTCATTAACAATATGTGAGGACAGCAAGCTTTCAGAGTCTTCCATTTTCTTCCAAAAGCTATTTAATCTTTAATGAGAAGTGTTTATTTTTATAATAAATCCACCCAATCTAAAGAGGCAGTGAACCATCCTTCTCAGAAAGGGGACTGATGTCTGTGGAGCCTACAGAGCATGGTCTGTGTAAACAAATAGCACTCGTGGGATAGAAAATGGAAAGCCTGAACTAGCAGATGCTGTGTGTGTGAGCTGCTGTGATTGTTAATGATGAACTGCAGGGGCTTTGATTGAACTTTTTCAAGAATCTGGTGAATTATTTCAGTTTTGTTAAGCAAAAAGCAAGGCTATGGGGTACATTTTTAATTTATGCTTGGATTCGCCTAAAATGTGTTTGCCAACTCTTAGAAACAAACTTGTCGAGCTGCATTTCTTTTACCCTTCCAGAGTGAATGCAGTGGTAGGCCTCAGAGGTGCAGGCAAAGTTAGACATAGAATCATAGAATGGTAAGGTTGGAAGGGACCCCAAGGATCATCTAGTTCCAACCCCCTGCCATAGACAGGTACACCTCCCACTAGTACATAGTCATGCTTATGGTAAGGTTAAAAATCTATGCATACAATGTTAGGCCTTGAAGATGCAGTTAGATATGGTCATGCTCATGATAAGTTTAAAACCTAAATGAGATGATTTAACTAATTCTTTAACCAAGATACAGTTTCTTTTTTTCTTAAGAGAAATGGAAACTCTAACAGCTTTCACTGCTTTCTACTTCCAGGAGACAGGACAGCTGCTGCATTTTCAGAATGTATTTTGTATGATGTGAGCTTTGTTGTCTGCCAAAACCATGCTGATTATCAAACCTGATTTTTAATGTGATTGATTCTACTCTTTAAAGTGTGGACTCTTTATCGTGGTTGCTTTGGCTGCCCCAAAATGTTCTTGAAGTGTTTGAATAAACTGTAAATAAGAGCAATAGTTTCTAACATAACTTCAATAATCTCTTACTCTGTGAGGTTTAATATTCTTTTAACACTTTTATCTTTGTGCAACGGTAACTCTTCTTTTGAAAGGAGGAAATGCTTGTGCTATCCACACTTTTTACTTTGCTAGAGGGTGAAGAGGAGATGAATATTCAGGTTCTTCAAGTGAAACTCTCAAGTGGCCAGTACAAAACAAAAGATGCTGATTGTTCACACAACATGCAGCCAGACTAAGAGACACTCCTTGCTGCTGCATACTGTGAGTGCTGAAAGTCTGTGTTAGCAAAAGTAATGGGATTAGTTCATAAAAGAAAATCCAGGAATGCTTGATAAGGCAGAGACACTGCTCTGGCTTTGACTTACTGCTTCCTAAATGAAGTGTTTCTTTGAATGAGCACACAAATGTGTTTCATACCTGCACACTCCAGTAACAATCACCTATCTGTTTCTTGGGAGGTCCATACACTGTGGTGATAAATGGGTGGATAGATAGATAGATTTGTCATGCAAAATAGTCTCTGCTTGTAGCTATGTTAACATTGCTTTGAGGATAGAGGCTCAGCTGAGGGAATAATTACAGCTTCAGAATCCAGAACATAATATTTTCTTTTATTATGTAAGCAGTTGTTGGCTGATACCAAAATTACTTAATTCATACTTATAGCAATGCCCTAAATCTTAAATATATCAAGTGAGCATTCTTAGAAATATTAATATTGCAATTTTTACCCAGTTTTACTCTGAACTTGACAGCTAAATTTTATATACAAGTATACAAATGCTGCAAATTTTGAAACCTTTAATTAGCAGTTGCAAATTTGTTTGTCCCTTAGCAACTTGTATTTGCATAAAGATTAAGGCCAGTCAGAATGAAAGGGATAAAACATAGATGGAGGAAACATTAATAAATTAGTAATCATGTATAAAAGATAAGTAGCCTTAGATGTCATTTCCATAAGCTTTATTAAAATTGAAATTCCTTTTTTTAAAGATGCACTTAGTATTTTCTTCACAGTTGATCATTTCTAAAAAGAGATCTGTCATGAGCTACAGAATAAGAGAAATTAATGTATTGAGGTCAGACATTAGTATGTAAATTGAGCTTTGCTTTTATTCTGTATGGCAACAGAAGCATTACCTTATGTTTGACCTTTCATTCATTTAGCCTGACTCAGCTGTGTCAGTCAAAACAATTAATTCTAAGGAGCAGCTTTAAAGTGTGGGTTCAGCTTTCTTCTCCTCCCCTGTTGGAAGTCCCCAGAGAAGGCAGCTAGTGGAGGGAACCTGTGCACACTTCTCTTCCTGGAGATTTGCTGGAGCATTTTGTGCTTTCTGATCCCTTCTCTACAGTCCTGCTCCAGGGTTCACAGGCACTTTACAAGGTTTTTGTGCAGACCAGGGCCAAGATTGAGAGCCCTGTGTGTTGTACCCACTCCTGAGGTGGAGCCCTGAACCTCAGGGTTATATAAGATGTTTCTTGAAGTGACATTCTGGAGTAAGAAAGAACTGGCTGAGCCAGGCAGCACTACAAGAATGTGTAGATCTGTACTTTCTAGTTGGTTGTTTTACGATAGAAATGGAGGTGAAAATCCTCCTCGTATTTCCATTGTTGCTGAAGATGTGTTTCTGCTGTTTGGAGCTGTACTGGCAGTGCTTGCAGCAGCCCATGGTCTCCTGAGCCTTGGGGAGTTATGTCATCAGGCTCACCCTTATGGTGTGGTGATGGCAGATGGCAGCGAAACACAGCAGGAAAGGCAGCAGTGCATTGCAAGTGAGTGTAATTTATCTTGTGCTAGGGCAAAAAATCTGTTGTGCTCTGTTTGCTTGCAAAACTGTGCAGATCATGGTAAACTTCTGTTTTTATAGATCCCAAGCCTGGCTGTAATACACCCAGTAAGGGAGTTTTTCTTAATTAGCTGTGTTAAGACTAAGTTGAGATTGGATGCATACAAGTGTGTAGGGTAGATCTCCAGAAAAGAAACTTTTATTGAGGTACTGCCTGTGGTAGCAGTGGAGAATTATCACAGTAACCATCTGCATATAGTCAGTATAAGTGCTTGCAGTTAAGTTGAGCCTGCAGAAGAGCAAAGGCTATGCATCAATTCAGTTTTACAGGACAAACCCTTGTGCAGGTTTGCTCCAGAAAGTCTTGGTTTTATTAAAAGTGTTAATTATACGTTCGATTAGCAAACTAATTAAGCTCTAGTGCATTGGAATCATAGAATGTTAGGAATTGGAATGGATCTGGAACGATCATCCAGTGCAACCCCCCTGCCAGAGCAGGATCACCTGGAGTAAGCCATGCAGGAATGTGTCCAGGTGGGGTTTGAATGTCTCCAGAGAAGAAGACTCCACAGCCTATCTGAGCAGCCTGTTCTAGAGTTTGGTCACCCTCACAGTAAAAAATGTCCTTCCTTATGTTCCCATGGAACCTTCTGCTCCCGTTTGCACCCATTGCCCCTTGTCCTATCATTGAGCATCACTGAGCAGAGCCTGGCTCCACCCTCCCAACACTGCCCTGCACATCTTTATAAACGTAAACAGGGTCACCCCTCAGTCTCCTCTTCTCCAGGCTGAAGAGCCCCAGCTCCCTCAGCCTTTCCTCAGCAGGGAGATGTTCCTCTCCCTTCAACATCTCTGTGGCTCTGCACTGGACTCTTTCCAGCAGTTCCCTGAGGTCCATCTTGAACTGAGCTGCCTGGAACTGGACACAGTATTCCAGATGCAGCATCACCAGGGCAGAGAACCTCTCTCAACCTGCTCAGCACACTCTTTTTAATACACCTCAGGATGCTGTTGGCCTTCTTGGCCACAAGGGCACTTTGCTGGCTTTGCTGGCTCATGGTCATCCTTCTGTCTGCTAGGACCCCTAGGTCCTATTTCCCAGAACTGCTCTCCAACAGATCAGCCCCAACCTCTGGTGCATGAGGTTCTTATTTTCCAGAAATAAGAGGAAACCTTAAAAAAAAAAAAAAAAAAAAAATTTGGGGGTGGAANAAAAAAAAAAAAAAAAATGAGGGGGGGGGGGGGGAGCAAAGGAATGAAAACAAACTTTTAAAAAGCAATAACTTAAAAAAAGCAAATTAAGAAGTATATTCTGCTTCTTTGGTTTTGGTTGGTTTTTTTTTTTTTCTACTTAATGGAAGTACAAGATTTGGCAGTAAGGATTATAATTAAGCTTTCTTGTTCAGATTTAAACATTTGGAAAGTCTATAAAATATTTAAGTTGAAAGGAATGGGACATGCAATAGCGTGCAAAAAACCCACCTGGTTTTATTTTACAAATGCTTTTCTAACATGAACTGTGGTTTTTAAGAACTATTTCAGTAAAACTTTAAAATGGGAAGCTTTTGAGTTTTATCCATCACCTCAAAGGCAGCTTTAGGCCTTTCTCTGTAGAAGGGAGGAGGAGGAGGAAATTCCAGGTGGTAATTTAGGGCCTCTGCTTTATTACATTCAACAGTATTATTTCTTTGACCACAATACAGGTCTTTTTCCCTGCAAACACAATTTTCCGTGACCCTAATACAAACCAAACATAGTCTTGTTTAATCATTTGGCTGTGTCCATTCCCCCTCAATCAGGGAGACGTTTTTCCTGTGGCTCCCTGTAATAATGTGTGCAGAGTGTGTGTCTGCCACTGTGATCTGGATGTTCTTTTCATGAGCATTTCCCATTTCTCATGGGGATGGAGATTGAAAAATGAAAGGCCAAAAAAAGCCTCTTTTACACTATTGTACTTCCTCAGAAGTTCCAATGACTAGTGCTTCAGCAGGAGAGGTAGGGATTTGTGGAGGAAGTGCAGACTTTCAGATGATGACTGTGCTGAGAGCTGTTGTTCCACAAGACAGACCTCTGTCTCAGTGACACAAAGCGGATGGACACCACTCCAGCCTCAGTACAGGCACCAGAAGAGCACTGGAGCTATAATTAATTCCTCTGAAGCCAATCCCTTTAACAGTTTTTCTGTAAAAAAAAGAAATGTAATGAAATTTCCTCAGCTCTGCATGCATCTTTTAAAGTAAAGCTTGATTTTTTTTTTTTTTTAACTGACAACATTAATGATGAATGAATAATGTACAATCCAAACCGCTCTTGAATTTAGAATGGGAAAGGGTTGGAGGCTTTCAGGCATCATTAAAATGAGAGTTATGTTAGGAACCACACAACCTTGTCTCCTACTGAGTACAAGGGCTCACATTTGGTCAAAGTCTGGTTCAACTGGCTGAAGATTGGAATGTTTAAATTAATGAAGAGACTGTTAAAGATTAAAAATAGAAGCCTGTGTGCTTCTTGTTTCTTGGCTGTACACACTCATGCTTCTGGCAGCCAGAGGTGCCAGAGCCTCCTCAGTGAGAGGAGACTCTAGAGGGACCTTACAACAACCTTTCAGTACCTGAAGGGAATCTACAGGAAGGCTGCAGAGGGACTTTTCTTAAGGGTGTCTAGAGACAGGACAAGGGTGAGTGGTTTGCAGCTGAGAGAGAGTAGATTTGGACTGGATCTTAGGAAGAAGTTCCTCAATACGAGAGTGGTAAGACCCAGAGAGGTTGTGGATGTGCCCTCCCTGGAGCTGTCCAAGGCCAGGTGGGATGAGGTCTTGAGCAGCTATGTCTAGTTGAGAAGTGTCCCTTCCATAGTGGGGAGGTTGTAGTAGATAAGTCTCTTCCAACCTAAGCCATTCTGTGATACTATGATGGTAGTAAAACCACCCCAGTCTCACATGAATAGAACAGAGATAACAATCCATTACGTAAAGCTTTACTTAACCAGTAGCAAAAATAACACTCATTTTTCTCCTTTGCTATCAAGAGCTAAGAGAAACATTCTCAAAAATATCTATTTTAAAGACTTTGTAGAGTTTTTTAATCTCAAAAGTGATCACATTTATAGATGTTCAATGTCAGTGGATCCAAATGTGGGTACAAAAGAGGTACCATTGTTACAATTTTCTGACAGTAGTCTTAGAAGTAGAGATGATTTGTGGTCACAGCATGACAGACACATCCAGGCAGCGCTGGCTTGGCAGGTACAAGTGTTTAAACACCTGAAGAGGCTGAACAAAGAATTGTTGCAGTGTCTGCAAATGTTCGAAGTTCATCTAAATGAACCCAGAGCTGGCATTTGGTGCAGGGAGAGGCTTCCAGCCTGCACTGAGCAGTCACATCTGCGGTTACAGTTTGGGCAGCTGCAGCCATTTGAAGGTAACATCTGGAGGTGTGAATGAATCCAGAGCTTGGATTCAAGCAGGGTCATCAAACTGGCCCCAAAAATGTCTTTAGAAATAGGATACTGCTATTTCATTTATCCTGCGTCTTGGTGATTCTTACTTTTCTCAATCTCCAAGAGCCCTTTGCCATACATACCTCTCACTAGAAGTTAAAAGTATAACTTTGAAGTATTCTATACTAAAAGGGGACACAACGTGGCAATAGATTAATGTCTTTCAGGAAAATTTAGTAGAAAAGAGAGCACAAATTCATTATGGATGAATGACTGCAGCATGGCTGCAAGAGGGCTAAGGAAATTGCTGCCTTTTGCAATCCAAGTAGGAAGGTACAGATTTACTGTAGATTTGACTTAATAACTTTTACAGTGCTGTGGGTGCATAATAAGCATGTTGATTGTTATCCTAAGCTGGAACAGAACTTTCTGAAGGGCACTAAATCTACTCAGGAACACAAAAGATCAATGTAGTAAAAGCACAAATTTTTTTTTTAGTACCTGGTGTAAATTACTTTTGATGATGGGTACTTAGAAAAACGACTGGAAAGAAAAACGAAAACCTGTATATGCTTAGTGGGTGCCAAATAATTACTATCAGCTATCAGACTTTCTGAATTCAGGAGAATGGCAATCTTTAATTTTTATCTAGAGATGTCAAACAGAGAAAGAAAAAATACAAATCTGCCATGCTGAATAAACATGTAGCATTTGTTTTGGAACATCATTATCTCGATCGGCTTTATTCAGGGAACTTGGCAACAACAATGAAGATGAAATAATGTATTTTGACAGTGTGCACAGAGGATTTGAAGAAAAAATAATGGGATTGCCCAGAAATTGTCTTCTGAGTAGTGCCAGGATGCATTTATTGTGAACCGCCTTGCTTTAGAATATATTGTTAGAAGTTCTTCTTTGCAGATTTATCTTGCTGTACTTTTTGTGCCTCACTTACAGGGAAGGTAATATCTTTATTATTATCGGAAAATATGTTTAAATATTGTCAGGTAATTTCAATCTCTAAGCATTTCCCTTTAAATATTCCACTAAACTTGGTTTACCTCTCTTTGTTCAGTACTGATAACATCAACATGCAGTTACTGTCTGGGGTTTCCTCATCGATGGGGAAGAAGTCAACCTCTCACCTTCCATGGGGCTGTAAAGACCTTTTGAAAGGAATATAGATATTCTATAGCATCACACTGGATCTACATGAGCAAATCATCTTTTAGAAATAAAGTACACCCTCAGAAAGACAGCATATTAAATCTTGCAAGAATAAGGTTAACTTATGATACCATTGTCTTATGTGCTGCAGGTGTCAGACTTTGGAGCATGTGTCAGAAGCAAACGAAGAGCTCTTGGACGCCCGTCCAGCCAACCAAGCAGAGAGAGAAGCTGGCAGAAGCCCAGAGGCTGGTCTCCCCTCCCTGTGTCTCAAGCAAGTGTTTCCCAAGTATGCCAAGCAGTTCAACTACCTGCGACTGGTGGACAGAGTGGCTGCACTCTTCATCCGGTTTCTTGGTGTGAAAGGGACAACGAAGCTGGGGCCAACAGGTTTCCGAACCTTTATCAGGTCAGTGAGGTGCAGGTTTCTTTAGGAGTCAGCAGCTTGGAAACTCCTGATCCCTGGAGTAGCACTGCTGTCCTTGTGCTTGCCTTGTGGAGCAAAAGTGTTTTGTGGAATACTGTGTCCAGTTCAAGAGAGACAGAGATCTGCTGGAGAGAGTCTGATGGGGTGCTAGGAGGGTGATTGAAGGAGTGGAACATCTCTGTTATGAAAGAAGACTGAGAGAACTGGGGCTGTTTAGTCTCAAGAAGAGAAGGCTGAGAAGGGAATCTTACCAATGTCTATAAATACCTGAAGGGTGGGTGTCAGGATAAAGATGCCAGTCTCTTTTGGGTGGGGCCCAGTGACAAGACAAGGGACAGTGGGTACAAGCTTAGAAGACAGGAGGTTCCATCTCAATATGAGGAGAAACTTCTTTCAGTGTTCTGTCACACTCACTGTAAGCAGGCTGCCCAGAGAGGTTGTGGAACCTCCTTCCCTGGAGATTTTCAAAACCTACCTGGATGCATTCCTGTGTGGCCTGCCCCAGGTGATCCTGCTTTGGCAGGGGGGTTGGACTCAATGATCTCTGGTGGTCCCTTCCAGCCCCTAACATTCTGTTTTTCTGTGATTCTGTGAAAATCAGCCCTTAACAGTGATGCAGGACTTTCAGTTTGTAGGTTTAGTAATGCCTTCCAAACAAAACTTTTCCCTATGAGTTTCACTGAACCACTGCATATTTTTAAGTATGTTTTCAACAAATAACTTTTACCATTCCAAACTCCCAAAATACCTGACCTATGGAAGTGTCTGGTAGGAACCTAGGTCTTTATACTACAGCAGGTCAGTGATATTTTGGGAGATACTATTTGCAGTCTTACTCAACATGTCATGTTCCTAGTAAATCTTAGAAATGCCATTGTGAGGAAGTGACAACTGAAACTGACTGACTCGACCTGATTCCACTGGCTGTGGGGCACAACCATCCACCCCAGGCCATGGAGAAGGGTTTCCAAATGCCAGCTGCTGATGTGTTGTGCACTGAGGATTTGCATTGTGAAATTGCAACTTGTGATGGCAAGGAACTCAATTTCTTTTTTTCCATACTTTTCATTTGTGAGAGTTTTTTTTCATTGTGTGGGTTTTTTTATGGATATATCTGTTCTAGTCATGGTACAAATATCTCATTTTCCGTCTTTCATTGACAGTGACAAAAGAAATAAGCACCAGCAGCAGATGTACTCTTAAAGTACAGATCCTGTTTCTATGCAGATGCATTTAGCATTCAGGAATGAATATAAACAATTTGATTTATACAAATTACAATACACAGAAAATGACTGAAGGCATCTGCTTTATCCAGAGAACAGTACAGGATTGTTTGCAGTTCTGTATTTTTTGTTGTCTAGTCCAGCCTTAATTTGGCACTAGTCAGAGGAACACAGAATAAAGCAAGATTTTCTTTTAAGAATATCAAAATAAATTGCCATAGCTCAGTAAAATAGAGTTTACAGTCTCCTAATGCATCTTAAATGAAACTTTTTAATAGCAGCAAACATTTTGGTTTGGTTACTGCTTCCCCCCCCCCCCCCCCCAGAGGATCTATGGCAGCTATATGGCCCTTTCTTGAAATGCTGTCATTACTGCTCGTTTCAGAAACAAGGTCCTGTTTCTGAGATGTGTGCAGTGTCACTTCTCAACAGTAAAATGGTACCCAAGTGTGGCTGTGTGTGGGAAAAATGGTTGGAGAGACTATCCACTCAAATTTTAGCTAATCAAAATTTGTCCCTCTTCAATGATTTCTTCATTCTGAAAAGTAACTAAAAGAGGAATGCAGAACATAACTGTACCTCTTGTTTGGATGCTGCCTTAGATTTTTTTGGGGCACTATCTAGGCCAGACCTTAAGTCTCTGTTTCAATGGTGCTCTGCTTAGGCTACTAAAGAATAAGATTCCTTTGAATTATCTGGGTTGGATTTGTTTGGTTTTTGTCTCTTCTGGCTAGAAGTTTTGGCCAGCTCTTTGGCATGGGCACTAGCTCCAGCCAAGCTGCCAGACATCTGGAAATCCTGGACTGATGGCTAATTCTCACATATCGATCAGGGCAGCGCTGCAGGCTCAGGCCACACAAGTGTCACATCTCCTACATGTGCTAATCACCAAATGCCTGAGATGCTTCTAGAGATGCTGCTATTTTCTAGGCAGTGTTCTGTAACTCAGAGGGTAAATCTGTTCAGTGTTCAGACATGAAGAAGTAATTCTGCGCCTGAAAGCTTTCCTCCAACCCTTTTCAAACAGGATCAGTCAGTAAATAAAAGAGTATTTCTCTGTGCAAGCTCTGCCTCATGGAGATAGTCTGTGCAGATTTCTGTTGGGTTTCACAATGTGCCAATTAATTCCATTCTGTTACAGCCTCAGAAAGAGCACTAGCAATAGCCTGAGAGAAAGCTGGGTAATGGTCAAGTTGTATTTTTAATTAAAATAGTCAGGGTTTGGTCTATTGGTTTGGGGTTTTTCCCTGCTGCTTTGCAAGTCCAAATTAAACCTGTTCATCTGCAATCTGACCTGCTGCCTTTTTGTGGCTGCAGATTGTCATAAGCTTGCACGTGCAAATTGGATTTAGGGTCATGCCTCTAGTTGGGCCATTTCTGCTGCCCAGAGCCACTGCTGGCAGAAGCAATGCCAACGTGATGTGAACAACCAGCAGAGCTGGGTACATAGAGCAGATGTTCTGCACATGAAAAATTCAAGGCCTTTACCATTTCAGAGCTGAGCATTGCTGAACACTGGTTTATTTGCTACTTGCTGTGTGTATTTTCTTAGACCAAACATCTTACAGTACAGTGGCTGTGTACATATGACATTAGTAAATGTTTCTCCCAGTGTTCTCACAGTTGCCTTTACAATTTTTTTATGACTTTGGATGTAATCAGAATCTCTTCCTTGTTTTGTCTGTTTTTAACAGAAACTGCAAACTGAGTAACAGCAATTTTTCCATGGCTTCTGTAGATATCTTATACATTGATATCACAAGAAGGTGGAACAGCATGGCAATTGACCACAAAGAATCAGGTAAGCGTGTTTGGTATTTGAAGACTATAGAAGCCAGGGGGGTTGGGGTTGGGGTTTGGGTTGGTTTTTTTTTTTTTTTTTTTTTTTTTTTTTCTTTTGTTTTGGTTTGGTTTTGTTGGGGTTTTGTTTGTTTGTTTTTTACTCAAGCACACCTCATTCAGTTAAAAAAATGGGAACAAAGCATGCACAGCTGAGAAATTCAGTTTGCAGCAAGTTCTTCAGGTTAGTTCTCTGACAGTTTCCCTGTATCTAGAGAAGACATCACTCTTAGTTTTCAATCTATTTATTGGAACAAGACTTCTGCAAGCCCCATGTTAACCTTGCAGTCTAATTTTGCATTTGTAAGACTGGTGGCTGTTTTCAGAAAAGCATTGAAAACCATTCACAGTGGAGCACTGAATTTAATTGCAGAGTAAGAAGGTATGTCCATATTGTAGCAGCTTATGTGGTCCAGCAAAATCCAGCCCAACCAAAAGTTATACAGGAGCTAGAAATAAATATGCTTAACATCTCTTTTTGGTTCATATTCCCCCAAAAGGTTACTTAGGTGACAAAAAATTTACTTTTCCTCTCCCAGAGAGTCCCTCCTTACCCCTACTCTCTTTTTTCATTTTCATTGTCTTTGTGAGGCATGAGGGAAGGACATAGATTTCATCACAGATTTGCACAGTATTCAGCCATCAAAATGGGTTATATTAAGGACAGGTAGCAGTGGGTTTTGTAGTTTTTGCTACAGACAGCCTTTGCTGTACACTTTTTGTTCGTATAGGAGCTAGGTCAAACAGCCAACCTAGCTTTCGGTAGTGAATTGCCTCCCCATCTGCTTTGGCCACATTTTTAGGTCTGATTCAGTAGTCTATCAAACAATAGACTTCAGGGATTATTTTCTTGTTCTTTTAATGACCAAAGTTAAACCATTTAATGTATAACTTAATTTCTAAAATTGCTATTAAATTTCTGTATGGAATTGAGTCCATAAATTTGGCAACTTTTTCCATAGCATTTGCTGAATGATTTCAATTGCGTTAATATGCCCATCTCAACAACAAACTCGGACATTTCTGGCAGCAGCTTTTGAGCAGGGAAACAGCATCTGGAAGATTCTGGAAGGTTTTATGCCACTGCTCCTTGTGGCCATTGAGGAGGATAATTAAGATCCTGTTTAAATTGGTGTGGGGTGAAGAAATCCGCCTTGATGCTGTTGGTATAAACCAGCGTGCTGGTCACAGAGCTGCAAGTGAGCATCTTCCCAGATATTGGTTCAAACTAGTTTTCTGTAAGAAGCTGAACATGGACATCAATTTGTGTACTCATGGACATCAATTTGTGTACTCCCTTCAACTTTTTCATAAAAGTCAAAATAGCAAAAGAATAAAAAATCTCCAAGGAGATGAACATTTTTGGGTTTTGTTTTTTCACTCCCCTACAAAGCATCCGTGCTGCATCAACATCAAGAATCAGTGATACACATAATAACCTGAGAGTGTGGACAGGTATGACAGCAGTAAAATTATTTTTATCTAGCCTTTTTTTTTAATCTTTCAACATGCTTCAGAAATGTTAATGGAGCTGATACTTGTAAAAATAGAGAAGCATCATTTTTTCTTGCTTGAACCATAGAGACCAAATAATATCCTGTAGAGTCTGTTTATGAAGTCAGATAAGGCAAAAGGAGAGTAAGTAAAATAGGCTACTCGCATGGCTAATGAAAAGAATAAATCCAGACCTAAGATTAAGAAGGAGAAAGTGAAGGTGTAGTGCAGAGGAGATAGTGTGGTTTATTATGCCTAAACTTCTGTAGGACTTTAGGTAAGTCAGAGTCACCTTTGATTCACAGCTAGGTGAAACTCGAGTATTTGCATTTAGCATTTCAGTGTGGGTGTAAGTCATTTGTGTGGTTAGCTGATAGGGTATCACTAGAGGAAATAATAGAAGCACAAGTGAATCTTCAGATTTTCAGAACTGAAGAGATGTGTTGACGGCCTCAGTGAACCAGATGTTTTCTGGCTGTTAAAACAACACACTCAAGCATTGCTGAGCGCTTCACATTGGCCCACTTCCAGCAGTAACCAGCACAAGCCACTGCTGCTGCTGTAGTAAACCAGCAGCTTCTAACTTTTTTTTTTACATTAAATGCTTCACATGAGTGTCACTTGTGGGGGAGGAAGTGTGTATGCCACCAAAGGTGCTTTCCCTGCCTGCAGCTCACCGTGACTGATAAAATAATTTACTGAGCTGGCAGCTGCTGCTTTCAGATAACTCAACAATTCCTTTGCAAGCTACTTTACAGCCAAGATCCTAAGCGACCCAGCTGCAGCCCTAGTTGAGTGAAATTATATTTGGGAATGTAATTGTAATATTTTGAAAAGGTGCCTTTCCTGCAGCATCAATGAAGTTAAAAACCCCAAACCTTTCAATATCTCATCCCAAAATAATCTTCTTAAGTATATATTCAAACTGGGAGTGCCAGTTAAAGCACAAAGCAGCTATGACTGTTCCCTGTTGCTGGCATTCTGCAAAACCAATTGTGGCCTGGCTTCTTAATTAAACATTAAAGTAGGTATTACTGCAAGGTTTTAAATAGAATAATTTGTTTTAAATACAATAATTAGTGTTAATATGCAGCCCCTCTTTTCTGTTGGCTGTGATAATGTGTTATTAGTAAGGTATGATCAAACAATACCTGAAGAGTCTGAACTGCAGTGTGTGGTTTCTGCAGGGGACTTTTGTTCAGGGGACTGCTTTTATTACAGCAGAGAACATTTTTGGCACTGCGCATACACAGTTCAGCTGTTTTTTCATTTGTAGAATAGAGTAGGATCATAGAATTGTTTTGGTTGGAAGAGACCTTTAAGATTATCAAGTCTACAATTGTAAAGTTACTAAACACTACAATTGTGGAGTTACTGGATTTGGTGGGGAAAAAATGGCCTCTTCACCTTCAAAATGAAGGCTCAGGGTTCATACCTAGTGCAGAAGGAAACTAACACTTCAAATCAACTGACTTCTGCTAGAAGGTGATGCTTGGTAATGGGGTTACCTTTACAGAGCCACAGACTGAAATGACATAGTGTTTCAGTGGTTCTACATTTGAACTTGTGTTGTAGGTCCATCTCTGAAAATATAAGGTTTAAGTGACCCAGTTCAGGTGCTGATATAAACTTTTTCTCTCCAGGTTGTTTTCCTTCAAGCTCAGTGTGTTACTGTGTGTCTGATTTGGTTTCAGTTTGATATTTGAGGCAGCAAAAATCAAGGTTGATATTCCATCAATTTAATGGTACAATATTTTACAGTCAGTTCTTTTTGTACCAGTTTGGCTCTGGATACAAGGCTGCTGGTCGGGCTGATGTCTGCAAAAACAGAAATAGCCTCAGTGACAGAGAGTATCACCCAGCCTGGGCTTGCACTGTACTGAGGCACTAAAGGAGTTCCTGTGTGTTACAAAAAAATAAAACTCTGCCTTTTGGTCTTTGAAGGACAGATAATTTCTTTCCTTGGTGAGTGATCTAGATGGCTACTGTTGGAATTATAAGATGCTGACTAACATGGGTGCATGTGTCCCCACTCAGCACATACACATTTGTCCTTGCTGCCAAAACAGCTAAGAGATAGCTTTATGCCTCAAGAAGTTATCTAGAGAACACTATGCTGTCGGACCCCACCTGGAGTACTGTGTGCAGTTCTGGAGCCCCCAGCACAGGAAGGACATGGAACTGTTGGAGTGGGTCCAGAGGAGGGCCACAAAGGTGGTCAGAGGGCTGGAGCAGGCTATGAGGACAGGCTGAGAGGGAAGCTTTAGACTAGGTGTTAGGAAGAAGTTCTTTACAGTGAGGGCGGTAAAGCACTGGAACAGGTTGCCCAGGGAGGTTGTAGCTGCTCCCTCCCTGGAGGTGTTCAAGGCCAGGTTGGATGAGGCCTTGAGTGACCTGTACTAGTGGGAGGTGTCCCTGCCTGTGGCAGGGGATTGGAACAAGATGATCCTTGAGGCCCCTTCCAGCCTTACATTCTATGATTCTATGAATCTCCTCTAAGCACCTTTTCCTCCCAGGAATGTGTTTGCAAGCCTTTGTGGAAGCTTTCTTCTGCCTGGCTCAGAAAAAGTTCAAGTCTCTCCCACTTCACGAGCAAGTGGCATCGCTGATCGATTTCTGCGAGTATCACCTGGCAGCCCTGGATGAGAAGCGCCTGGTCTGTGGCCGTGGGATCGTGGAGCACCGAAGGGCAGTAGTTCCTTGCCAGACAGAAGGACTTCACCTCACACCAGCCACACATGCACCGCTCCTGAATCGCACAGGCACGGCCAGTAAATTAGCAGATTACAGAAGTCATCGCTATTAACGGTGCTAACTCACCAGGACAGAAGCGAGCGTTCATCCTCAGGTGTAGGTGTGCTGCAGGAGGAGAGACAGGCTCTTGAATCCCTTACTCTGAAAGTCCCAGTTATTTAATTTTTTTTTTTTTTACTTGTGCTCTTCTGAAAGTCTCCTGCACGCTCCCATTCTCTGGTAATGATCCTGGCAATGGCTATTTATGTACTCTGTGTTGGACCTGCAGTACACCTCCTGTGACAAACTCTGCTTACATCCCGAGTGGACAGAAAGCCACCTATGAAGACCAGGACCAAAATACAGTGGGATAATAACCAGTGTCATGAGGTTGGTTGTGCTGATGAAGAAACACTTTCAAATCAAGGGAATTATGGTTTTTTATATGCACTGAATGTATCATGGAAACCAAGTAGGAAGCTGCAGACTCAAATACCAACTGTGGGCTCCAGAAAATTGAAACTTGGGATTGTGTTTGCGGTCAGGCTTTGACCCTCTTTGGGTGGCTTGGACTGTACATGTTGGAATCAGTACAAATTTGGTCATTGTCTATGTACTTCTTTTTTAAAGGCAGTCTTAAAACACTGAAATCACATTTTGGCTTCTACTTCTTTGTACATGTCTTTGCCATGACAAGTACTGTTAATTTTTTAGAGAAAGACAAAAACTGTTTATCCTTTTGCATCCAGAGAACCACTAAGCTTGAACTTTTTCACAGGAAAAATTCAGGAAGTCAAATTGGTGGATCAAGTGGTGGGTTTGTCTTCAGGTACTAACCACTGCTTCTGCAAAATGCTGTACAGTATAAAGATATGAGTTAAATTAAATTTCAGTAAAAACAATCTTGTTGCTGACTGTGGGCTAAACTAATTCCATTCTAGGTTTGCTTATTTTTTCCCTTTTCTGTGTTTGTTACCCTATTTGGACCTGCAGTAAGTAACATCTAGAGCAGGGTTGTTTGTTGTTTTGTCTTTGCACATATTGTTCTTTTTTCTCACCCTTAAATAATGGTATAACACTGTACAAGTTAGATCTATATTATTTAACAGGGTATTTTGTCAGGAATGCTGAGCTGTACTGCTGGAGTTGTACAGAGTGCTCTTATTTTTCAAGAAATGAAGCCTGACTTCCATAATCACACTCTTTGGGGGGAACTAAACACAACATGGCTAGAAGGATAGGAGTGACTTGAAACTTCAGGGCTGTTCAGTCAAATTCTTTTTTGCTTTCATATTTTATTACAATAATGTATGTCTACAGCCAAGTTGGATTTTTTCCTCCTTTGTTCTATTCTTTAATGTTAATGAGTCTGCTTATGTTCATCTTTATACTGTCAGACATGGCAGAGCTGTAAGATTGGCTGCAGTTGGGCATTTCACTTTGGATTGGATAAAATTTGCTGAGCTCCATGTCAGAATGCCCCAGTGACTGGTGCATCAGAGCTGTGACCTTGGAAGCACTGTCAGTGTGGAGAGAGTCCACCCACGTAGTGTGCTGGACTAAATGCACACACAGCATTGAGTGAGTTTTTACTTCAGGAAAAAATTAAGAATCTCTTTCTTCAGGTGGTTTTCCAGCAGCATGCCTTTGCCCTAAGTGGCAGCCAGCAACACGGCAATACAATGCAAGGTCGAGCTGAGCCTACCAGAAACTCACCCCTGGCACGTGTCAATACCAGTTGTGGCCATCCCTTCTCTCTCTCTTTTTCTGTAACACCAGTAAGTAGCAGTGATGATCTTTTTTGGTTCAATCACTGGGCTATTTGAAATTTTATATGTTGTACATAAGAGGACAATTGTAGACTAATGCCACAGCCCTCATCCTTGTTTAAATTTCATAAAGATTATTGCAGGATGAAGATAAAATGCCAGACTCCAAGGTCTGGCATCTGTCAGAACAAATGAAGCTGAAAGGGTCATTTTTTTCACACTTTCATTGTAACATATTTAAAGACATTCACAGGTTGAAAAATGGTTACTTCTCATTTTGTGACATCTGACATTTGTCTTGCAATTGGCAGTGTGTTACCAGAAAATAGCTTACAGTTTCTCTCATCTTGTGATTGATGTCCTGGAAGGAGAGAGTTACACCAGAGCTGGATTCGAAATGCTACAACTGCAAGTGCCTTTCCTTACAGCTTTCAAGTAGTGCAATCTATAGCCTGAAATACCCAGGCTTGGCTATTGTGTAAGTCACCCTGATAGCAGTGGAATAAATTAACTATTGCATAGGATGAACAGTGGTAAGATCTCTCTCTGTTTTGGAGATCTTTCTATTCCCTGAATCTAATTCAGATTTCTATAACCTGTGCACACACAGATGAGTGCAGTAGGCCCTGTTTATCTCCCACTTCAAATATGAAGGGTCCCTTGTAGAAAAGTCAAAATACTCAATTATCTGCCTCTAGTAATCCAGTGTTCATTTATTTATGTAATTGGAAAATCGAATGCAATATTATTCTCAGGAGGAGGAGAGAGCTAAACCAGGAGCATACTTTAGAGACTTAATGACAAAGTCACTTTTCTCTGCCATCTAATGAAATTTCCTCTGCGTAATATTTAGCATCCAAAACAATTTCACATTGCCTTTAAGTTACCTACCTGTGCACACAGAGAAATTACCAGAGACACTTTATCCAAACATAAATGCTAATGCACTGGTAATCTGTTAATGCTGAGAGGCAGGACATGAGAGTGGTGGGTGTTGGTTTTTCAATAGTACTTTTCTGCATACACTTTTCAGAGGACAACACAGCACCATTCCATTATTACACACAGGTGATGAACACTGCACACCAGTGACATTGTTCTCATTACCAAACACACTGCTCTGGTATTCCTCAGTGAGTGTTGATCAGAGTAAAACACTTTAAAAACTAAGGAGGATTTGAGGGGAGCCAGTTGAGAATTTCAAGCCATACTTCCCTCTTTCTTGCAGGTTTGCGTCTAGCCCAAGCTTGGTGACTCCTTGTGAAATTTTGAGTTTTTTCTCTGCAGGTTAAGTCACCTGAAAATTGTCTTCTGCTAGATCTGCTTGAGGCCTTGACGCTTCACATCCAACTCACTCCATTACAGACATGTGTTTTGGGAACATTTAACATGCACTAAGCAAATCCCTTGCCACATACTTCTAGCTACTTTCTTCTGAAACATAGCTGGAAGGGGAGGTACTCAGGTAATTACACAGCTAATAGTTGAGTGGGAACACCTGTTCCACCTCCTTCAGAATTATTGTTCTCAGCTGGAGCTTCCATCCCCACACTGCAGGTGACTCCTGATTACCAGCTTTACCCCTCTGGTCACATTAGTCTTGGGTTCAGCCTATCACCAGGAAGCCAGAGTGTTCTTCCAGAGTGGTGATGGCAGCTTGGAAACCCTTCTGATGAAGAGGCCTCTAGTCCTTCTGCAGGTCAGTCAAAAGTGTAGTGCATGTCTTAATCTCTGGTGCTTTAGTTGGAAGGGTCTGGAGCCTCTGTGCTTATTTTAGGAGTGCGCTGCTGGATGTGGGAGCCACGGTAGGAGCAGTTTCTAACTGGGGCCTACTCAGATGATCCCTCTGTGCTTGCTTGCTTGCTATGGCAAGACTGACTTTGATTGTCACCGTCAAAGCTCTGTGTTGTTAGCCTGCACTGACAACCTATTAATCCTGAGGTACCTTCCTAGCAAAAGATGCAGGATGTGAGAGGTGTTGGTTTTTTAGCAGTACTTCTCTATATATTCTTTTCAGAGGATAACAGGATGGACTCTGGCAGCCCGCTGCTGTATTACCTCCTTCCCTCACATTTGTTTTCTGTCATGCTTCTCTGTTTCCAGGGGTTTGCTTCTCAGCTTGCCTAACAGACTGCTGTGGTCAGCTCGGCCCAGTCCATTCGTTCAGCCCCTGTGTTCTGTATGAGCATTCCTGCAGGGTATGTGTCTCCAACTGGAAGGCATATCTGTCCTGCAGCATCTCTTTGAGGTGTTGCCATGCATCAGCCTTTGCTGAGCTGATGCATGAGTTCCAGCTTTTCTCTCTGTGTTGCTAGGGGATTGCTTTCCTCGGCTTTGTTGGGTGGGTGCTGCTCTTCCAGTCTGCCCACCTTGCTGGCCGCAGGCACGCAGCCATGGGCATGGTGCTGGCCAGCATGCAGGCTGCCTCTTGACTGCGCAGAACAAGTGCTTGGTCAGGGCCAGCTCTAGCAGGGGGAGTCGCCAGGGGCTTTCTGGAGCACCCTCACGCAGGGGAATCTCTGTGGCCATACCTGTCTGGCATGGCCACATGGGGAGCAGGGCCTGGCTTGCTGTGCCTGCTGCAGCCCCTGTGTTCTGGAAGCTTCCCGGCAGCCATTTCCTGCCTGGGGCAGCCCTTTCCCGGCAGCCATTTCCTGCCTGGGGCAGCCCTTTCCCGGCGGCCATTTTCTGGCAGCCATTTCCTGGCTAACGTGGCCCTTTCCCACTCAGGGCAGCCGGCAGTGAGTAGTGGCCAGGGAGCAATGGAAGGGGGTGGCCTGTCTGGAGGAGGTGACAGCAAGGGCTGGCCTTGAAGCAGGTTTGTCATAGCCAAGCCTTGAGTGAAATAGGTCATTTTGGTAACAGTTTCTGCTGTTTACAGTCAGTGAGAAGAAAAGAGTCTGCCTGGGCCTTAGGTCATCAGCATAAGTATGCCGGGGCTGCTGCACAGCTCCTTTGTGCAAACAGAGAGACCAGGTTGAAGTAATCAACACTTTGGGTGTGGGTTGTGCTTTATTCCACTGCTGGTATCCATCACCCACAGAGCTGATCAGAAACCTCCTGAAGCAGGGAACTGTGTGCCCCATGAGGAGGCACCCACAGAGGTGATTAGAACCCCCTGAAGCAGGGAGCTGTGTGCCCCACAAGGAGGGCACAGTGCATGAGGTGAGCTGTGGGGTCCTCTCTGTTATGAGTCCCTCACGGCTGCCTGAAGTCAGGGTGGTGGTGGCAGAGTTCAATTACTATTAAATAGACCAAAATTCAATAGCAATTTATAAATATTGCTGAAGCTTGGTGTAGATGTGGAGATAAAAGACCTGGGTCATGGTTGCTCCCCCAGCAGCATAGTAGGAGTGCAGGCAGGAGGACTGTGGAGGTCTTCAGATCACAGCAAGCTGAGAGACCCAGCAGTCTTTGGTGGAACATGAACACATCCTCAGAAAAATTTTTTTTTTTCTTTTTCTGCTCACTTCTGCTCCTCTGTTGCCCTCTGTGTTCTTACCAAAGAACTTTACTTCATTTATTTTCCTCTTGTTCTCACAGCACTTAACTTCTGCTTTTTCACCTCTGCTTTTCTCTTTTATCTCCCTCCTTTTCCCTCCCTTATTGTCATGGTGGAGGAGAGATCTGAACTCTCTCACCTTCCTTTTCTTGATTCAGGTTTTTTTTTTGCTATTTTGAGGGGCTTTTTTGTATTATCAAGAAATTAGATTATTGAACTCAATGGTTCTTGCTGATGTTGCTAATTATGAGGAAGGTTCTTTTGCACAGAGGGTTGGTCTGAAGAACTGGGAGCTCCCCACAGCAGCCCAGACAGGGAATCTGGGAGTTCAGTTCCTTCTGCACCTTGCACCTCTGCAATGCCTTGTCCCCCTCCTCTGCAGCAGGCTGTGCACCCAGGAACCTTGTGCTATGCATGGGTGGGAGTCAGCTCACTTGGCACCATCTGATGCTATCTGCAGCCTTTTGTGGGGTGGGTGAATCTGTTGCACCTGCCACTGTACAGTGGTTTTGTGGCTGTTCTGATTTCTGTGGCAAACAACCAGATCTGTGCATGGATACGTTTTGTGTTACCTAGGCTTCTAAAATGACTGTGAAAGTTTCTCACTCATCAGGGCTTAAAAAGACAGCACTCGATGCCATTGTTTTCAAAGCATTCAGCAGTAGCAGCCTCCTCTGCTCTTTTGGCCCTGCTTATTTGCAGCAGCTTATTTGTGGCAGCAGCTTCCTTGTGGCCTCTCCTGCCAGCTCACTGTCAGAAGCAAGCCTTGTGCCCATCCCTCTGCCTTGCTCACCTGCAGCTCATGCCAGCCTGTTCTCCTGGTTTGGTGCCAGGAACAAGCTGCAGGTGAGCTGGCCAGGCCAGGAGGCTCCAGAGGTACCCTGTCCTGTGCAGCTCAGCTTATGAGCATCAGCTTTATTCTCTCTGTTAATGTTTCTGTCTTGGATCTGGTGGGATCAAAGTGTTTCATTACTTGGACTGAAATTAACTGTGCAGCGATCCAGGTTGCATCTCCTAGCTGTGCTGCAGGACAAGGACTTGACTCCTGCCCATCCCTGACAACAAGGAAAGTGTTTGTCCAATGACCAGCACTAGCCCCAGCTGCTCAGCCTGATGCTCTCTTGTGCTTTGCTGTGGTGCTATTCACTTACTGATTTACTATTAAAAGATCCTAGATAGCTTTCTGCAGAGTGGCAAACTCATCCTGGCGTTGCAGGGCTGAGCTTGCAACTCCCTCCACAGGCACTCAGCTGTTCTTCTCTGGGATGCCACAGTGTGCTCCTTGCTGCCCACTTGAGCAAGAGCAAATTGCTCCACTGACAAGCTGAGCGCTCACTTCTCTTGGGCAATGACTCTGTTTATGAAGCTGTCACTTCTTCTTGAGATGCTGACTGGCATAACTGCTAATGTGCCTCTGCCTGCAACCACACAGATTCTGCAGCGAGCACTCGAGTGTGTTCAGTAATTAGAAACCTGTCCAAAAAAATGAGTGCTGTCACCACCTGTCTTTGTGCCAGTATCTAGTAGTTCTGCTGCTCAATTACTGGTTTTGTTACCTGTCTTTGCTTTCAAACTTACTTCTGTGTAGGAGAGATAGCTAATCCCCTTTTCATCTAGTGCATAGTTTAGGGAAGAGGAAAGAGAGAGTCCTTCTCTTCCCAGTCAGTTGACTTACCAGCAGAGGCTCCCAGCAGCTGCAGACTCTGAGCATGCAGAGATGGAGAATACCCCAGCACTAGCCATGTAGATAAAAAACACACCTGACATATTCAACAATAGTTCACTTTTGAACTATTTTCAAAGATCTCTTTTCTGCACCCATCTTTAGTCCCTGAGCCTGACCCTAGTAATCTAGAAGCTCATCTACACTGCTTGGAGAAGGACCTGTCAGTCTCAGAGGCTTATTTTGCTGATACCCTTTCCTGTTAGTGGGCCATTCAGGTCTGTCTGGATGACAGGAAGAGTTGCCTGTAAGGAGATGATTAAAGCAAGAAAAGACATGATCTCCAGGTGTGGGCTGATGCTGGCTCTGTGACCTATGCTCTGTTCTAGATAGTGCTGTTTTTGGTGACAGCCAAGGGCTGAGAACCTGAACTCCCAGATCCTCTTGACTGATTTCTGCTCTGTGGCATAAATGTGTTAGCCTTTGGTCACAAGGTACGAGTGTGCTGGAGGCCAGACCAGTGTGCAGAGCAAGCTGACTCTTCCCCACCCCTGCAGTGCTACCTTGTGAAGCATGGCGCTGGGGAAATGGAACTGCTGCTGGCAGGGATGAGAGCTGGATGTGAACACCTGGCACTGAGGTGGACAAGTCTGGACAGCAGCAGCACAGTTTGATCTTTACATACAATTAGCAGCAGCACTCCACAGATGCTCCCCACTTGTGTCTTCTTGAAAGCAATGATGCTTGCCAGCATGAGAGAGGCAAGTGGGTGGCATCAGCCACCTCACTGCATTAAAGTTCCCTAGGGAAAAAGGCATCCTGGGGTTAGTGTGTGTGGGAGACGCTGTGAATCCTGGCTGTTTGGAGAGAAGAAATGAGCTTCTTCAGAGCCTCAGACAGCTTCTGGCTTTCCTATTCCTAGGGGATGTGTGTACTGAGCCCACTCACAGAAAGGCACAGCAGCTGGTTTGCCCAGATGTTTACTGTTCCTGTGTCAGATCTGGGTCTGTCTCCAACTTCAGCCCACCACTGAGATTTTTTTTTTTGTTACAAGTTCCTCTCCCATCAGGAGCCTCATTTTTCTGTCAGTCCCTGCTGGAGCAGTGACATTAATTTTGTGCCACAGGCTGTAATTGTCCTCCCCTCCACATGCCAGCAGCACTCCCAAGAGTGCAGGTGCTGCACAGGAGCTATTAATGCTTCATCCAGATGTGGCCCATCAATCCTGGGCTAGTGGTTGCCCAGCATGGCTACATTTCAAGAAGTTTAAATTAAACTTTATTTATTGCCATCTGCTTTTTCCAGCCTTGTCCAATCTTGCATCTGCTCTTGAATTATGAGGAAGAATTGGGATCAGCACTGCCAGTTAAAGTTCTGTGATGAACGTGCTGTTGTGTGATCTACAATAACTCTCAGCCACCTCTCTTTTCATTGAAAATTGCCCTTTTTCCATCCTCTCCCCCCCCCCCCCC